>CM076570.1:1314652523-1314983303 GCA_034641835.2 Pinus albicaulis
TCTTATAATGGTCAGACCGATGGATCATTCAAAGCCCTTCTTAAATAACACATTGTCAACACTAACCACCATCGTTTTTCAAATCTGTCTTAGTTGAACACTCTTATAAATATAAGAATTTCATTTTTTTTATCAATAAAAAATATTAGCTTTTATTCCTTTCTGTAACTCTAGGATCATCTGAGAAGTTCTTGAAATCGAGAAGCATCCTTCTACTTCAAAAAATAAGATGGATATAGACTAAGCCAAGATTCACATCCTATCATTCATCATCTCGCTCATAAAATTTGATTCCCTCTTCTTGATTCCATGTCCTTCCTCTTATTATTTTTCTCTCCTCGTTATGTTATTAATCCTTAACACCTTATAATAGTTCGTTTTTTTCTAATGAACTACTATAGGGTGTATATATTCCAAAGATTCATTTTAATTAATTTTAATTAATTTTAACTATACTCTCTATATTTTATTATATTATTTCTATCTAAACCAAATTCAATTAAATATTTTTTGTATTCTTATGTATACCTTATCCTAATTGATTTCTTTTTTATTTTTTATTTTTCTTTATTCACTCCATTCCTTTGTTGAACTTTGACCCATGAGAATCCCTCTAATGGCTAATTTTAATTTTGACCCATTTAAATCCCTTTAATAGTTAGAATCCATGTAATGGCTACTTTAGTACTTTATAAAATGTTTTTATTAAAATTTCTCTCTAATTAACCATTGATGCATTACTTTTCCTATAACAACTAATTTATATAATTACCTGTTCAAGGTGTTGGAAAATGCAATGTGGTAGCTATCAATTCCAATTTTCCTTATCCTTAATATCTAGTTGTAAACTTTAGTTATATTCTTGAGTTTCTTTATTAGATCTTCTTTCTTAAAAAAAACACCAAGAGAAAATATTTATATATATAATAGACACAGAAGCCCCAAGGGATAAATGAGTTGGTTGAGTTCCTATTGCTAAGTACCTTGCCTATCAGGAGGTCATGGGATCAAATATCCTCAACACCCTTGGGGTGAGGCCTTGCTAGTTTGATCAGTGGGTAGATCCCTTCGGGTTGATCTACTTGGATTTTCCCATGGATGTAGCGACCACTCAATGTCCATGAACCACATTAAAAAAAATTACATTAGACACAGAAGTTAGGCTCCAAGCTAGGGAAAACCCCCTGTAAGGGTAAGACCAACAAAATATTCTCTTCTTATAGAATCGCCTTCAAATGAGACAATAAAGACCCAAACCCTTGAGCAAGTCCTCTTTTACGTACCAAATCATCCCTTCATATAATCACAGTTCAATCCTACACTAACGAACTTATAGCTACAACTTCGACCATGCGAGTATCTCTAAAAACCTGTAACTATCGACACCCTTTTTATAGAGAAAAAAGGAGTTTCAAGCTTAAAATATATACATAGTTATTTGTACCATGCCCCAACACACTCTTTAATTTGAAATAATTATTCTCAAACATGAAGAATATTCCACCTCCACCACATGAGCCATATGTTTGGGACCAACCATGAAAATAGGTCCATGGCTTAGACCTGTCAATCAATTCCTCTCTGATATTATAGGATCTTGTTACCACCACTTCTTCTGGAATCATCTCATAAATTGCGATCAATTTCCAAAAAAAATTGATATGTACAGAGAGATTTTTCCTGAAAAATGAGATTATTTCTGCCAATCTAGATACCCCAACTACTCAAAGGGGGAAAATTCCTCATTTTTGGATTTGGGAATACATGCCACCAATTATTTCAGGAATCTTTGAATGATATATCATTCCACTGATGACCAAATGATAGAGCCACAGTCACCAAGACGCAGATTTTACTACTAGTTTTATAGAATAAAATGATGTGGTCAACTAATTCCTTTGTTGACTTACAAATAAGGCATTAAATTGGACCTGCAAAACTAATCTCTTTAATATTTTCTCCTTTTGGAACCTTATTTATTAGCAAGCACCATTGGAATAAATGAACTTTAACCGGGCACTGCAACTTCCATAAGGCTTCCACCACCAAACTAGACAATCTGGATCCTTATCTATGAATATCTGAGTATATCCCTCCTTTGGAGAATAAACTCCAGATGAAGAATGAATCCATTACAATTCATCTTCTTCCTCTTGAAGTCTAACATGATAAATGGTTTGAGATAAAGTAAAGGCTTTCTAAACCTAGTTCCAAGCTACAAGAATATTTAAGGCCTAAGGAGAAAACCAACCTTGAGCTCATATATTGGTAGACTCTAGATCAATCACATTATTTAACATTCTTCTGCCTTGGGAGGCAAGTAATTCAATAATCTCCATGGGTAATCGAAAATTATCTCAACATTATAACCAACGATTTTTTCCAATTATGACCCACTCCCCTAAACCAAATTTCCATGCTATACCACTTTCAATTATAGAAAAGGAGTCAATCATTGCTTTCCACACATCAGATCTATTTAGTCTATGCTTTATGGGATTTCTATTCCAGTATTCTAGGGAGTTATGGAAGATGTATTTCTTTTAAGAAACCTTTGTCGATAAGTTTTTTGTCGATATAAGTCTCCACCCAAACTTTGCAGCAAGCACCTTGGAGAAAGAAATGGGATTATTCTAGCGCCATCCACCCAATTTCTTGTGTGGGACAATTTTATCCTAATATGCCCAAGATAAAATCCTTCCTTCCTGATTACTTTTCCAAAAAAATCTACAAAAACGTTTTTGGACTAAATTTATGATCCCTTTTGGAATCCAAGATAGTGACATCCAAAAAAAAGGGACCGCCTCCAAAAAATATTTTATGAGTACGAGTCTACTTGCATAAGATAACCATCTGGATCTCCAAACCTTAAGGTGCTTCTCAATTTTTGTTAGAAACCAAATCCAATCAATATTTTCGTAGCAATTTAGCTTTAAATGGAACCTCAAATATTTAAGTGCATCCTTGAAAGCCAAACTTCTTAAGGATTGACCTTTTTCAAAGAGGAGTTATTCCCAACAAAACCAACTACCAAGAAAGAATATTTATTTACATTTACTTCCATTCCTGTAGAAAAAAGAGAAAAGACTAAGGGTTATTTTAATAGCTAGTGAATCCCTATGAGATCCATCACAAAAAAGATTCACATCATTCACAAACAAAAGGTGAGTTAGAAACAAAGCGTATGACACCATCGCCCATTTTAGGTCCCTTTTTCTTTTAGCCTCACCTATAAATTTTCTTAGCCCTTCAACAATAAATAAAAATGGAAGAGAAGAAAGGGGAAATACTTTCTAGAGGTATCTTTCTACATGGAAGAACTCTAAAGAATATCCATTGATTAAAACAACAAAGGGTACAAAAGAGATACATCACATAACCTAATTAATGAAATCAATATTACGACAATATGGGCTAGAAACATCCTGATGTATAACCAACTATATTTATCATATGCCTTCAAAAGATCAATTTTAAGACCATACGTTTGAATATTTTGGTCTTCAAGTTATGAAGAGATTCCTGTGAAACCCCTATTTCTTCATGAATTTTCTTTCCTTCCAAGATGGAAAATTGTCCCTCTGAAATAAATTTCATTGTTGCTTCTGACTATTCACTTCTTGCTAAAAAAATCTCTAGCTTCTCCATGATGATCCTAACATGTGAGTAGATAATCCAAATCCCCACCTTTCTCTATAAAGGAAATTGAGACTACTTGTTAAACTTCTAATGGTGCGTTCCTCCACCACAATATTTCTCCTAATGTTCATTGAATGTGCTTGATGGTCTCCCTTAATATGCCCACTCTCAATAAAATTGGCTTCATTCAATTTGCAATGATTTTTTTAATTATTTTATAAACAATGTTACATAGGGAAATAAGTCTAAATTCTTCAAAAGAGACAGGCACATCATTCTTGGGAATGAGAGAAATACAAGTTGATTTAAAAACCTCATACATATGACATTTCCTTCTGCATTCTTCGATGACCTTAAGAAGATCTTTGCCCACCAAATTGAAAAAAGCAACAAAATATTCAACAAGCTAGCCATCTGGACCTAGAATTTTATCTCGCTTAAATTTGTGCAAAACCTTCCCCAACTCCTCTTCCAGAACTAGATCCATCAAGTGCCTATTAAAAATTTCATCCACATATCTAGGAAAAAGAGGGGCAGTGTGAATAATCTCAGCCAGAGAGTCTACCTAGGGGGCTCTAGATAGGGCTTGAAAATGATTAACTCCCAACTTGGCCAAATCCTTAAAGGATTATATGCTACCACAATTCTGATCCATTAATTCCCATATGGTATTAGCCGTCCATCTGCCTCTTGTGAAGTCTTGAAAAAACTTTGTGTTATCATCTCTCACTTTTAACATGTGAGTAGACAATCCAAATCCCCACCTTTCTTTATAAAGGAAATTGAGACTACTTGTTAAAATTCTAATGGTGCGTTCCTCCACCACGATATTTCTCCTAATGTTCAATGAATGTACTTGATGGTCTCCCTTAATATGCCCACTCTCAATAAAATTGGCTTCATTCGGTTTGCAATATTTTTTATTATTATTTTATAAACAATGTTACATAGGGAAATAAGTCTAAATTCTTCAAAAGAGACAGGCACATCATTCTTGGGAATGAGAGAAATACAAGTTGATTTAAAAACCTCACACATATGACATTTCCTTCTACATTCTTCGACGACCTTAAGAAGATCGTTGCCCACCAAATTGAAAAAAGGAACAAAAAAATCAACAAGCTAGCCATCCGGACCTAGAATTTTATCTCGCTTAAATTTGTGCAAAACCTTCCCCAACTCCTCTTCCAGAACTAGATCCATCAAGTGCCTATTAAAAATTTCATCCACATATCTGGGAAAAAGAGGGGTAGTGTGAATAATCTTAGCCAGAGAGTCTACCTAGGGGGCTCTAGATAGGGCTTGAAAATGATTAACTCCTAGCTTGGCCAAATCCTTAAAGGATTATATGCTACCACAATTCTGATCCATTAATTCCCATATGGTATTAACCGTCCATCTGCCTTTTGTGAAGTCTTGAAAAAACTTTGTGTTATCATCTCTCACTTTCAACCATATGGCCTTGCTTCTCAACATCCATGACTCTTCCCTTTCCTCCAAAATCCTCCCCCTAGAAGCTTCTAGTTGGATGATTTCTTACTTTGAGTCGTTTGACTCTTACCCCATCCAAATAGGATCTTGTAATTTCTACAACTCATTATCTATTTGTTTATTTAAGTTATCTATAAACTGAGACATGCACAGTCTACCATCTCCATGATTGTAATGACGCCAATGTTCTCTAACCAAGCCTCTAAAATCCCCATCCTTGAATCAAACTAAATTAAATTTAAAAGGACATCTTGGCTTCTTGGACTCACCCTTCAGCTCCAAGAAGAGATGATGATGATCATAAACACCCCCCAAACCCAATCACTATAGACAAAGAGGAATGAAGGCTAAGAGAATGTATTTTAATAGAAATCATTCAATTATGTGTGTAACCATAATATCCCCCACCCTTTTTTCATCCCTTATGAATTCTCGATTCATGAGATATTCCTAGAATAAAACTCTCTCATGGTAGGGGCCATACACATTTACCAATTTGAGAGTGCCTCCAAATTCTTTAGAGAAAATATCGGCCGTTAAGACCCCCTTAAAACCCCAAGAACTAAGGATATTTACATGCTTTTGATTACAAACCATGGCCAGATCGCTTGAACAACCCTTCACATTGATAGCCAGAAAGCATCAACTAGGGAACATCATTTCCATCTACTTTACAATATCACTACCAGAATCTAAATTTTCTTGCTGAAAGAAAACATACAACTTACTCAAAAAGATCAACTACTTCAAGGCTAGATTCTTAGAGGAGCTAGCCATCCCCCTATAATTTAACGAAAGAAACTTCATCTTGGTCTGTTTTTTTGCTTTAGAAATATTGGATTGGTGCCCGTGAGGGAATTTGGACAACTTAGATGGAGGCGGAGGACCCAAAATACCCATGGAATCCCAAGGAACTAAATACCTATATCTAGACCTAAAATTGTAACGGGATCCACCTTCCGACTTAGAGGAGGAATCAAAAGATAACACAAGGGAAGGAGAAGGGGATGAGAAATAGGGAGGTTATGAAACAATCGAGCAAGGGAGAGGTCACAAATTCCTTGCATGACCCACATAGACAGACAAAGCATAAACCATAGAGCATACAAAAATAAATTAATTCAAGGATAAATGGGGGGAAGAAGAGGAAATATCCAATGTTGAGGATGCCCCTATGCCAGATATCCCAACAAGATACATTGGCGCAACCATCGGGCCAAACTGCACCCAAGCTTCATTAACCGAGAGACCCATAATAGGAGGCACTTAAGATCAAAATTTTTAGAAAGCTTCTAATGGATCTCCAATCCCCACCTTATTATTCAAAAAGCCTTTGCCCTTATTATCTTGAAACGATGACGACTTCCTTAATTTACCCTTGAAAAAAATAGGACAATCTTTTAAAACATACCCCACCTTAAGGGATCTTCTACATCTAAACATAACCCTTGCATAGTCCAAAATATTAGTGTGAGAAAATTCACGATACTAAATATTTAAGTTGGCCACCAAGCATTCCCTGGTATCAATATTATCCAAGATCCTTGCAAAATCCATCATTCCCGACTCCATAAAAGACCGGTGATAATCTAAAAACATCCCCAACTCATTTTTAATAAAGAACAATACATCCTTTGTCGATAACTGCAATGAAAATCCAAGCATACGTACCCACATCGCCCCAACACCAAGTTGCTCCTGATTAGGATCAAGCAACATAGACCACTTTTTAACCATAATGGGTATTTCTTCAATTTTTAGTATGTTGAAAGAACACAAGTTGCTTCATATTCCTTATTAAATATGGGGGAAAAACACCTTCTTGTTAATGTGCTGACATTCGGAATAGAAGGCATTAACTTCCCCCATTCATCCTTTACCCATGCTTTCCAACTAGTTTTTGAGTAGTGCCGACCCCTTACTTTGCCTACTAAAACTATGCTCGTTGTTTCCAAAATTTCATCTAAACGAAGACCAACTCCTAGAGTCAGATTTTTTACCACATCTCTTAGCTTTGTGGATTTAAATTTCTTGCTAGATTATTTAGGGTCCTCTATGTTTGAATTATTTCCCATAACATGACCAAAGGGACAACCCCCTTGACGAGCCCCACCTTCAAGATCCTCTCCTCTAGCAGCAGCCTCATGACTTGTCGAAGCTCCTCCTCCTTAATACAATAAATCCCCCACCAAAAACATTGAGGGGTTTTTTGAAACTGAAATCCCCAAAAATTCCCCAAAGGAAACTAACAAATTGTCAATTAAGGGAATTTTGAGGTCTAAAATGGGCCTCCTAAGGAAATAATAAAATAATAGCTAAACCAATAAAATAATATTTATGAATTTGAAATTCACTTTTGGCACCAAAATCCATGTAAGCATGGTTAAATTCAATTCAAAAGTTGTACCAAAATAAAAAAAATAAAAAAATTGTATTGATGTGACTATAAATAAGAATGAGATTTTTAAGAAAAAGTCATTATCATTGCACAACTAATGCATTTTTCCTTTATAATTAAATAACTTAAAATAAAATATAAATACAAATTCATAAATTCTTAATTATAGAATATACTATTAATTAAAATTCATATTATTTAAATTATATAATAACATGTAATTAATATACTATATAAAAATGAAAATTTCATGACTGGGTGCGGCTCTGCTAGGGTTTCCGTTTTTCCCCTGCAACTGCGCCGACCCACTTTGTATGCTTGCTACCATACCACAGGCTCCCTCCTTCTGGCACGAAGTGGACTGGCGCTGGTTCACCTGCAATGGCAGGTCCGTTGGGGGGAGGCGAACGGTCTTCCCCCTCAAGTCACGAAAAACCATCCTCCGCGAACCATACAAAGGACATGGCTTCGGACCAAATGATTCCAGAGGCTGAGGACAACAGAAAGGCTGAAGCGCCAGATGTCTCATCTGACAAGAAGAATGCTGCACAGGAAGAAGAATCTGTGCAAAAAGGAACGCCCACGGTGATGTCGACTACCTGCAAATTTATTGCGGCAAAAAGGCCAAAAATTGAGCTTCCAAGTCACAGGATCAATGGAAGGATCCAGTACATGAAGGATCACGCCCTTATTTGCAAATTTATCAGATTCTGGCCCATGGAAAAAGCCTTGCACGGGTGGATAGCGGCCAAATGGAGACCCAAATGGCATGTCACCCTGCAACTTGGTCCCAAGGTCTTCTTTACGACTATCTTTCTTTGCATAGAAGATCGTAACAGAGTTCTGGATGAAGGACCTTACTTCTTTAACTCAGCTGGACTATACCTAAGGGACTGGGTAGAAAGGTTCAACCCTGATAAGGAGGATTTTATTTGGGCTCCTACCTGGATCAGGATGTACTCGCTCCCTCTGGAATACTGGGATGATGAATCTCTAAAAGACATTGGTCAGGGATTAGGTGAGTTCATCAAAATTGCGGAGGAAACAAATCTGCGTCGTTACACCTCCTACGCTCGCATCTATGTCTACATGTGACTGGATAAAGCACTCCCCGATTCGGTAAGCCTCTACCACGATGACTTTGAATGGATTCAACCTCTAGATTTTGAGCATGTTCCCTTCCGCTGTCGTAAATGCCATATCCATGGGCATCTCTTTAGGGATTTCCCACTCAATGCCAAGGCTCAAGCCTCAGATCACCTGGACGCGTCTGCTCCTGAAGGCTTCACCAAAGTCACCAGTCGAAGGAGATCTCACAAGAAACCTCCCAGTGGGAAAAAACCCATCGTTACCGCCTCTTCCATTCCCTCTACCAGCAATATCTTTGATGCACTATCCTCTGTTACCGATAACCCCCCCCCCCCCCCAAGCAGATCAGTTACCACCCCAAGCGGCAAAGTCGACCTCTCCACCCCCACTGCCCAACCCAAACCCATCTCCTTCGTCCATGGGGGCTCAGACTGATCCTTCTGATGAGCCTTTGAAAGACCCAGATTGGAAACCGAACGGAATGGATGTTGACTGCATTCCCATTCATCCCTCTGAAGAAAGCAGTCTAGCACAAAATATGGAGGAAGAACCGAAAAGCATCAACCTGAGAGGGCTTGATATTGTTGAGCTGGAACAAGCCTGCAGGAAAAAGGAGTTTGACAAGATTTAAGCGCATCAGCTAGAAAAGCTAGAAGTGATCATTTCCAGAGCATTCAGGCAAAGAGAACTGGGAATACAAACAAGTAGTAGATGGGATGGAAACCAACCTCCCAATGACTCTAAGAAAAGAGGACAGAAAACGAACCTGGAACGAACAATTACAGTGGGAAAAATCCTGGCTGACTCAGGAAGATATGCTAAGCTGACAAAGTATTACAAGCCTCTCCCATACAGTGAATCATGAAGCTCAATTCATGGAATGTAAGAGGACTTAACAGTCCTGGGAAACTCAGAATGATAAAAAACATGATAAAGCAGGGCAGCCTCAAATTTTCTTCATGCAGGAAATCAAATGTAATAGTAGTACTCTTGGCAACATCCTCTCAAGAGCTTGGCCTGGTTGCCATTCAGTTGCAGTGGATGCCTCGGGTGCTTCTGGAGGGCTGGCTATTGCCTAGAACACTCAAGTCATCTTGCTCTCTGATTTCCATGCCTCCCATCACATCATCCAAGCAACTTTTCATATCATAGGTAGCAATATTCATGGACATCTTACCAATGTCTATTTCCCGCAAGAAGCAGGCAGCAAAACAGCTCTATTGGACACTATAGGAGTGCTTAATACTGATAGAATCCATCCTCTTTGGATCCTAGGAGGTGACTTCAATATGATCACTAAAATGGAGGAAAAGATGGGAGGCAGAGCCAAATTAGAGCCAAAAAGTGGCCACTTCAAAGATTTCATACAGGACAACTTGCTGATAGATCTGCAGTATAGTAATGGAATTCACACCTGGAGTAATTGCAGAGCAGGTTGCCAGCACATTACCTCTAAGCTAGACATATTTCTTATTTCAGACAATGCAGTCCATCTAGGTGGTGACATTTCTACCTCTATCCTCCCACTCAATGGCTCTGACCATTGGCCGATCTCTCTCCAATGGCAATGACCAGGGAACTCAATGCGGCGCCCTTTTCGCTTTGAGGCTTTCTGGTTGAATCACCCCACTTTCAAGGACCTCATCAGCTCCTGGTGGAAGAACTTAGTGTCGCCAGAAGGGTCCAAAATGTACCAGTTCCAACAAAAGCTCAAATTCCTCAAAACCCACATCAAGCACTGGAGTCACACTACTTTTGGCAATATTTTCCAGGCACAGTAGGACCTAACAAGGAAATACAAGCTCTCCAGCAACAAATCATCACTGAAGGTTATATGGAAGGGTCAATGGAATAGGAAAAGCAGCTACAAACTCAACTGGAGGAAAGATCAAAGTAGGAGGAAATTCTTTGGAGGCAGAAATCCAGAATTCGATGGCTAAAGGAGGGCGAAAGAAATACCAAATCCTTTCATAGGACCACCATTCAAAGACGGATGTGCAACACAATAACCTCTATCAAGAATCAAGAGGGGGAAAAGGTGGAAGATCACGCAGAGATCGAGAAGGCGTTCATCAATCACTTCCAGGCTGTTCATCAAGAACCTCCTCTGGACAGATTGCTGGCCATCGACAAAATCACTCAAAACATTCCAAAGATTATCACTGACGAGCACAACCAGCTCTTGCTACACCTAGTCTTTAGTCAGGAAGTGGATCTTGCCATGAAGTAACTCAAATATGGGAAGGCCCCAGGCCCAGACGGCTTCATGACCACTTTCTTTCACAATTTTTGGGACCTTATCAGAGAGGAGGTTTGGAGGGTGGTGGAGGAATCACGCTCAATGCATTGGCTTCTCCCTTATTTGAATGCGACATTCATTGCCCTAATCCCCAAAGAAGATGATACCAGCACGCCCGACAAATTTCACCTAATCGCCTTATGCAATGTCATCTACAAAGTTATTTTTAAAGTCATTGCAAATAGATTGAAGCCACTTTTTCCCCTTCTCATCTCGCCTGAGCAATCTGGATATGTAGAAGGCAGACAAATATTGGATGGCATTATCCTCACACATGAGATCATACACTCTCTCAAGCACACTAATCAGGCAGGTATGATTCTCAAGATAGATCATTCTAAAGCTTTTGATAAATTAAGTTGGACCTACATTCAAAAAATGCTATCTACTTTCGGTTTCTCCCCCACCTGGGTTCGATGGGTCTATAGTCTTATTTCATCCTCTTTTTTCTCGATCCTTATAAATGGGATTCCCTTGTGCCCCTTCAGCCCCTCAAGAGGCATCAGACAGGGGGACCCCCTTTCTCCCTTCCTCTTTGTCTTAATGGCGGAGGGATTGGGGCGCCATCTCTCATCTGCCCTTAGATCCCAGCAAATCCAAGGCCTTTCAGTTCACAACTCACCTGCCATCACTCACCAACAGTTTGTAGATGAAAATATGGTGTTTGGGTACCCTTCCATTCACAAAGCTTCCCAGCTAAAATCCCTTTTGAATGATTTTTCAGCTGCCTCCAGAGCTAGCATAAATAATGCCAAATCTCATATCTTCTACTTCCACACTCCTCCTTTAACTCAATCTGCTATAGCCCGTATCCTTGGTTTCTCAATTTCCACTCTTCCCTCCAATTACTTGGGTGCCCCTCTTATCGCCTCCGCTCTTAAGCATGCTTCCTGGCACAAGCTCCTAGAAAAAATTGAAGCTCAACTCTCTTCATGGACTCTCAGAACTCTGAACATAGCTAGTAGACTGGTCCTAATCAAGGCAGTGCTACAGGCTATGCCTCTGTATCCTTTCTCCATCCTGGCAGCGCCTAAATGGGTTCTTAAAAAAATCAAAGCCCTACAACGGAATTTCCTATGGGGATCCAAAGGCACCAACCGCAAGTGGGTGTTGGTTCAATGGTATACGGTTTGCAAACCCAAGGATCAAGGAGGAATAGGATTAAGGGATCCTATCCACAACAATGCCATAATGAGTGCCAAAATTTGGTGGAACTAGCTCACAGCCCCCAATAAGCCTTGGGCAATTCTTTGGACTGCCAAGTACGCCAATCACAGACCCCAGGAAGAACTCATCAGATTTACTCTAGAGGAGAAAGGCTCACATATGGAACGCGGCCAAACAACATTATTTACTCATACAACAACACAGCTTTTTGGAAATAAGAGATTGTAGCTCCGCCAGATTTTGGACAGACTCTTGGGATCAATTTCCTAAACTCACCAACACCTACAGTCCGCCTCCTGGAACATATTGGGACATGCAACAATTGGAAATAGTTCAGCAACAATGGATGGAGAATGCAGAGTAGGGCTATAGGCAGTGGAAACAGGCAGCAAGGATAATAAGGAACACTGATGAGCAGCTCAAGGATGCCTTAAACACTGAACTCAAAACTCGGTGCATCAGAATATCAAATGACATGGACATTCTCAGATGGGGATACACTCCTAAAGGAACTTTTTCAACCAAGGAAGCCTATAAAATCATCAGCAATGATCCTGCACCCAAAGATCCTCTATGGAGCAGAATATGGAGTTTGGGAGTCTGGCTTAAAGTATCCTTATTCCTTTGGCTCTTTGGACATCAAATAATTCTCACATGGGATAACTTAAGGAAGAGAAGCTTTCATGGCCCCTCAATCTGCCCCATCTGCTGTGAGCATGAGGAAACACAGCAACATCTCCTATTCTCTTGCTCTCTAGCCAATCAATTGTGGGAGAAAGTCGGTTTTCGGTGCCAACAAAATTGCAGGCTCAATACAGATCTAATAAGCTCCATACGAAACTGGCATCAAAATCCTTTCAAAAGTGAAATTCTAAATCAACTCTGGAGAATAATCCCAGGCCTCCTCCTATGGAAAATATGGAAAGAGAGAAACAAACGCATTTTCAAGGATCAAAAAACTCCAATAGACATAATCTGGAGGAAATTCTGCCTTAATCTCGCTGAAACCTTAGCTTTGCAATCCTGGGATGCTGATGATTACCCAACTCTGGCTAAAGAGAAAGCCATATGGGAAAACTGGGGTATTCAGCTTCAACTTGGAAAGAAAATGCACAAAGCCCCTAGAACTGATAACACCATGATCTCTTGGATTCCTCCTCCCAAGAACACCTTCAAACTCAACTTTGATGGTGCTTCTAAAGGAAATCCAGGCAAGGCAGGCTTCGGGGGCGTTATCAGGGATCACAAAGGTACACCCATCGTTGTTTACCTGGGAAGTCTTGGATGGGATACGAATAATTCGGCTGAGCTGGAAGGATTATGGCAGGGGCTTCTCCTCTCTCAACAGAATGGGCTACATCCTCTAGCGATAGAGGGAGATTCCCAAATTCTCATTAATATGGCCACTCAGCTCCTAAATGGGGCTCACATGCATAAAATTGCTAGCAGCTGGCACCTTGAGGCTCGTTTGGAGGATATTGAGCGATGGCTCCACAACAACCGTGCTTTCCTTTTCAAGCACATCAGACGAGAAGGCAACAAAGTCACAGATCTTCTTGCCAACCTGGGAGTAGACAGTGACCACAATCTTATTATAGGAACTCTCGACATAATTCAGAATAATGAACAAAGACAGAAATGCCAAATATTGGTTCAGGCTGAGGTAGAATTCCTGGATGCGGGTGATGTTGATCGCGCTGGAGTCGATGGGATGGGGGTCTACCCTGACGGGAGGCCACCTGCCCACCCGCAAGGAGAACGTCAATCAAACCATTAATATTCTTATTCTGCGATTAATAGCATTAAATCTGGGCACCCTTCACAACCAGGTTTTCGCTCCTCGATGCATATTCACCTGCGGTGAAATGGATTGTCCTCCGGTTCATATTTATGACAATTCATTGCAGTTGGTTTATAGTAGCACGATCGACCAGTTCAAATCCATGGACCCTTCCTCTGATCCACAGTCATCTCCTTCGCCGGTGAATTGGTGGTGCACCCCAAATGTTGGGCTTGCAAACGCACGCACAGTCACTGGTAAGAGGAGTAGCCTCAACTGCTGCTTGGAGCTAGGTGAAAACCTCCATTTCTCGCTTTCTGGTTCTTGTAGGCTTGCCTCTATCTTTCTGAACTCCCATTCGACTCTGTCCTCTGTCAATTCTCCGATTCCCTGGCTTTCTTGCCCCATCTCCACTGCGAACATGCCACGCCTCAGGCACAAAATGCGGTGTAGGAGAGGCTCCACCAGGCACCAAGTGCGACGCTCTCCTTCCACCTCCAGCTCGCCTTCTGGGTCTTCTTCCCTCTCAAACAGCCTTCCTAGATTTCAACGGGGTCGTCTTCTCCGTTCGGGCCGCAGGCTTGACTCTCCCTCACCTTCTTCTCTCCCGGCTCATTCCCACACTGCTCATTTTTCCTTTGACTGCACCCTTAATCGACCAGGAGTCACTGCTGCTATCACCGTCGTGTTTCTTGAGGAGCCCCAGGTTGAGAAGCACCAGAATTCTTTGGACGGGCAGGATATAATCGACAAAGCTGGGCAGGATCAAGCGCTTTAGGACTCTGCGGGGCAGCCAAGCGGGAGTAAGGATGTTGTTCAGGGCGTCATGGGGTAAGGCCACGCGGTGCAGGTGGCCCCTCCTCCCTCCAGAAAGGTGGTCCACTCTATCAAAGACCTGTACAACGAACGCGGTGAATCGGATGAATACTGGTGCAAGGTCGACCATGCTTTTCCTGATGAGTAGTTTCGCTTCTCAGTTATGGTTTTTTTGCTCCGTTTCTGCCCTCTCTAACGGGCATGTTTTTGATCATCCTGTTGTTCCAAATCATGTTTATGTTGTTGCTAGTTACAGTCTTCAGCACTCTAAGTATCTCGCTCCCCTGCGTGGGAATTTACTCATTGGTTTCCCTCCTGCAGGGCAGTCTTGAACTCTGTTTTTGTGTGCCTAAAATGCCTCAAAACTGGGCAATGTTAAGGCCTCGGCCCGATGTACACTATTTCTTCTGTTAATAGATTACTTTTACTTAGAAAAAAAATATACTATATAAAAATAATATAATATAATATATTTTTTTATGTATGAATTTTATATTACATATTGAATTGATTTGATTTATAAATAAATATTTGAAAATATACAAATATAATATTTATTGAAAAATGTGTAAATACAATAATATTATGTAGGGATATGCATTGTTTCTTTCAAAAAATATGAAATGACAATAATAATATTTTATTCAAAAAGTGTGAAATGACATTTATTATGAGTACTTCACTTTATGAATTTAAAAGTACTTAGAGCACTACCATGTTTAACCATGAGTTTTTATCAACCATTGAGAATGTGACAAGTAAGTACCTCTAGCTCAAGCAATTCCACCTCAACCATTAGGGATGATGTCATCCCCTAAAATGTGATTGGTTCTCATAAAGTGAATTTTGATTGTACATTTTCCTTAGAAGGCCCATTTTAAACCTCAAAATTCCCCTAATGTGGTTGCAGCACTAGTGACACGACCACCCGTGGGGAAAGGACGTCCAAAATCATCACAAACCTGCGATACCCCCCCAAACCTAATACCCTAAACCTAGCAATTCTTCAGAGAAAACATGATAATCTTCCAACAAATTGATTCCACCAAAGAAAATTTGAGTGATAAGACAATCAAAAGATCAATGACCACCCTCAAGGATTCCTCCACCTACTGAAAACCTACAAATTTCCATTCTTAAACACCTTCATTCAGGTCTCTTGCAAACCGTATTAGGGGGAAAACCCCAATATGAAATCCAGAAGTAAAATAACCAAGGGTTTGATAATCTAAAGGAATATCCTCCAAAAAAGATCTCACATTCCATGATCCCAGATGTCAACTCCTCCTCCGAAGTGACGAGCCAGATGTTACCTTCTTTGCCATTTCCCATAGTTGATGTGGAGGAGATTACCATATGAACTTATATTCAAAAGGGTCCGAAGAATAATCGACAATATCTTCGTTGTTGCAAAAACTCATTAGCAAACCTTGACTGTTGGCCTTTCCCCAAGACCAAAAAATGAAAACCCCAAAAAAGCCCATTGACACCTTCCTCGAGACCACTTCTTCACGACTACGACCTAACAACTAGGGAACTGCTAAAGGAAATAAACCTCGTTGACATCTATGCACCTCAGAAAGTGATCGGCCAAGCTCCACACAAAAATCACAAACCCCATTCACTTGAATATTCTAGCAAGATGAAAAAAATATAATGATTCCAACTACGCCAATTTTTTATTTTATTTTATTTTATTTATTTAATTTTTAGACCTGTGATTGCTGAAGACATGTGCACGCAAACCACAGAACCATCTCTCCACTATTTAATTCCCGCCAAAAAAACGGTTAGCCTCACAACTCTTACTAGATTTATTGCCCAACAGGGCCATTCCCCAAATACAAAATAAACTACCAAAGAGACAATGATCTACCTACACTACCTAGTCAACATAAGAAAAATCTATTCTCTATAACTCTACAAATGTTTGTAACAAGACTCCATAATTCAGGTACTCAAAGGTTGCACTAATAGAAACATATGCATCGTATTTTGCATTAAAAAATAACACATTACTGTTAGGAAAACTCAAAATTCAATAAACAAAAATTGTATAAATACAAATTATATGTTTGGAAAACTAATTAATTTTCCAACATTTCATCTTTTTATACTAATATTATTATTTTTTCAAATCTACATTGCCAATAACTAGTGATGAAAGATCATCATCAAATGACACCCACTCTATAACGAATTTAATTACGGATAAACATAAATTACAAAAAAATGATTAATATATTAGAACCAAATCATTTTTACCTAATAACTAATCCAAACTATATATATAATAAGCATTTCTATATTAATAAATATTAAAATGATTAAAATAAAATACAATACAATGTTGATTTAATTTATAAAATTGTAATCTTAATTATATATATACTTTCTTTTTTCCATATATCATGATATCATATAAAAATATATATACCAAAAACAAAATTATTGATTTAGTAGGCGAATATTAAAAAAACTTAAATATTTAAAACCTTTAAATACATAATTTAATTTTTTTTATTAATTCAATATTATTATTATTATTATTATAGATAAATATTAAACTAATTCCTACCAATCCATATTAATTAGGTGATTGATATTTTAAAAGAGTACAAATTTCCCTCTTGTGAATGATATTTGTTCATCTGAACGCATTAACATAAAAAAGTTTCAGTTATCAATGTAATTGCTTATAAATGAAACGAAGAGTATAATTATTATTCTATCTGATCATGGTTCTCATGCAATTGCAAATATTGAGGAAGTGGATAAATGTGAGTGCCACGTAACTCGTGGATGAATCAGTAGTTCGACAAACACTTCAGTTGCACACGGAGCTTACTAAAAGTTTATGTTAAATGATTTTTTAATGTATTACACTAAAAGCAGCAATTAATGGAAGACGGGGAAGGCACATAATAGCCACAGTCACATGAGGTGATCATGAAGGCTAGGAAGAACTGGGATGATTAAATTTTTTGTCATTGAAAAAATACCTTCTGTAATCTGCGAGATTCCCTCAGGTACCTGTAGTTTGGGACAGTGATGAACACTCATACGACATTTCGAGGCTCCCAATTGTTCAAAACCTACCAGCTTTTCTAAATCATAGCACCCCCAAACATATAGTGTTCGAAGCTTTGTGAGATGGGCCAACCCCCTTATGCTCCTTAGCTTCACACATTCAATAGCCTTAAGCTCCTCCAATGATACCAATGTTTCAAGACTGGGCAACTGCTCCAAATTTTCAGAGTCAGTAACCTTCATCTCTTGAAGTTTTGAAAGAGGAGTTAGCCATTCTATTTTTCTCAAATTAGGACAGTCAGCCAATTCCAGATCTATCAGTGCATCTGGCAGCCTTCCAACCTCCACCAGAGCTTCACAACCGATGATTTTAAGATATTTAAGGCTAGGGAAAATGCCTTCTCCCCTTGCAACCATTTTAAATGACAGATGGCATAATGAACAGTGGGATATCGTCAGTTCGTTCAACTTATTCAACCGTTCAAGGGAATCTGGCAAACATTTCAATTTTTGGCATCTCCGCAGCTTCAACCTTTCCAAGTTCCTTAGCTCTCCAGTGTCACTTGGCAATTATATCAAGCTTACGAGATGGGTGAGGTCTAAAAATTCGAGGGACCATTGATGTGCATGTTGGAAAGGCAATACCTCAATACTCAAACAGCCGGTAAAGATCTATGTACTGAAGCGTGCAAATGTCTTGTTATATTTCCAAGTTTTTTTTATTATATGTAGGGGAGAGGCTTCTATTGTTGTGCAAGGACCAGTAGTAGTTATAGTACTGGTCTCACACATCCATCAAACATAAATTACAAACTCACTAAAATATGCACATAAATTATTGATAATATGCACATAAATATTTGATAATAAGTTATATAAGTTACATAAATATGTCCAAAATGGGCCCAGTTTTTTACTAGACCAACAACTGCCATACACCAAGTCTAACATCACAAGTTGACAAGACCTACTGTCTCAAGTACCTCCAGTTCTGAATTACCATTTAAGGCAAAATGCACTACAAAACATTACAATGCTACCCATCCAAAAGTACAGTTATCCCATCAAACAGTGCCCCACTGATTTTGCATTGGGGGACTACATCTCATTGCTGAATAACACCTGGACAAAAACTAGGTAACACCTGCACAAAGACTGAGTACCACCTGCACAAAAATAGGTGAAATTTTTGTCAGCAATATCTACATGTTTGTTTAACCATTCAGCCTATTGAAGACATTAAATGACACCATTCAATTCAGGAAATAGTTCACCCAAACTTTCATTTCAGGAATTAAACACAACAACCCTGGAATTACAGGAATTAAATTCTGAAAAGCATTTCAATTCAGAAATTAAATTCAGGAAAGCACAAGGATCAACCATGAAAGCTTTTCAGCCATTGGATCATGTACAAATCAATCCACACCACACAATTAAATTTGGGAGATGGCAATCCATGCCAATCTTCTGTACCAATGAAATTCTAAATCATAAAACTATAAAACATCAACTGTTACTACATTTGAGGCATTCATTTTGCTCTTAAACTACTGCTGACATACATTCAGAGTTTTCAGACAGTGTTCCATTCATTTTGCAGACATATAGTTTTTAGAAAGTGAGTTTTCAGACAGTGAGTTTCCATTTTGCAGACATACAATCTTTTTCAGACAGTGTTCCAGACATACAAACAGAGGACAGAGTGTGCTCATTGTTACATTCCAGACAGAGTGTGTGCACAGTGTTACATTCTAGACAGTGTGTGTGCACAGTGTTACATTCACTCTCTTCATCAGTTTCTATTCACTCTCTTCATCAGTTGCTGGAGCGTTGCTGGAGACATATAGGTATTTCATTGTTCTTCAATAATGTTATTCAAGATATTAAGTAGATTTGGATATTAAGCAGATTTGGATATTGAATTTATATTGAATAAAATCTTTCAATAAAAATAGTTCTAACACACAGTCCATGTCCAAATATAAGTCCATTTTAAAATAGGCACTTACTGATTTTAGACAATTCCATGTAGCTAACAGCCATGTAGGTATCACATATCTTTATGATGTTGATATTACAAGTAATACATAATTGACAAGTAATACTTCAATTCCAATTAATTCACAACAAACAACTGAAAGATTTCATGTTATTAGAAGAAATTTTGGAATTCATACATAATTATAGTTTACTCTATACAGTTGTGCTATAATACTTATCAAATTTCTTAACGATGTTGGAAATTGCAGGTTGTAGCCATGCCAAGAGTTTCTGTTGCAGATCGGATAAGGAACAGGAGGCGAGGGATAAGGGGGGCCCAACTGCGGAGCAGTTCATCATATGATGATGTCAATGCTCCCATTGCTCCTAGTAATGTAGTTGAAAAGGACCCTGTGGTTGCAGATCATCCCAGCCCACCATCAGCCACAGAACCACCTTCGACCACAATACAAGGTGAAATTTCAACAAAGAAAATTAGTGCAATCAGAGGCTGGACGAAGAAAGACATGCTTGCTGCAATTGATGACATCGAGTTTAATGGATATTCAATCCATGCATCAGCAAAAAAACATGGTATTTCTGCCTCTAACATACATTATGGGATAAATGGGTTGACTAATACAAAGTGCAAAGGGCCTGTTACAGTCATGACTGAAGAGGAGGAAGATGAGGTGGTGGAGTGGTGTAAGGAGATGGCGCAATTGGGACATGGGTTAGAGCTTATCCAACTTAAATCCACTGTAGCTCAAATATGTCAAGGGAGGCCAAAGCCCTTTAAAGATGGTTTTCCTGGTAAGTCATGGTGGAGTGGGTTTAAAAAGAGGCATCCAGACCTTGTGTTACGTACAACAGAGGGCCTTGACAGAGACCGGGCTTTAAATCTACGCCCTGCAATTGTTTCCAAGTTCTATAACACTCTTTCTGTTGCATATGACCAGCACTCATATGCCCCAGACCACATATGGAATTGCGATGAGACAGGCTTATAGGCAGGAAGAAATTGTGGTATGCAGGTAATTGCCAAGAGAGGGAGTAGAAATGTGCCTAAGATATTGCCTAAGAGCAGGGAGTGGATCACAATTTCTGCCCCTGTCAATGCAATTGGCTCATCTATACCAGGATTTTATCTATTTAAAGGTAAAACTCAACTAAAAAATAACATACAGAATTGTGAACCGAGGGCATGCATGGCTGCACATCCACATGCATGGATGACAAAGGAATTGTTCCTAAATTGGCTTTACCACTTTGCTGCTTCTGTACCGGGTGGTGTCTCGCCTGAAAACAGGCACTTGATGATTTTAGATGGCCATGGAAGCCACATGGCTATGTAGACAATCGAGGAGGCCAATAATTTGGGCATTGACCTGTTAACATTGCCGGCTCATACTACTCACAGATTGCAGCCCCTTGATGTGAGCGTGTTTGGGCCTTTCAAGAACTATTTCAGGGTTGAGCGAGCTTCATGGATGGAAAATAATCCAGGGGTGGAAGTAAAGAGGTTTGAGCTAGCTGAGCTTGCTAGCAAAGCATTTAAAAGGGCTCTCACACCTTCTAATATCAAGGCTGGATTTAGGAGGACTCGTATATGGCCACTCAATTTTGATGCTTTTATGCATGATACCACATGTAGCCAAGCATTTGAAGTGGAAGGTAAAGAAGTAGAGAACTTAGAAGAGCATGTTGGTGCCCAAGAAGATGTAGCTGCTGCTGAAGGTATAATGTCCCTTTCTGAAGGGTTGTTCTGTGGTGGTGGTGATGCTGAGCATGTCAGTGAGACACATTTCAGTGATGAACCAAATAGCAATATCAATGAGGCTGTGACACCCACTGATGTAGCTGACAATGAGCAATTGACCATGCCAACCCAAGTAAGTGCACCATCATGGCTGGCAGAGGCCGTGATGAATATCACTGGAAATAATGTATCTACCACCAATGAGGATGAAAGCATGGACATGCCTTCACAACCATCAGGGTTGAACACCGAACTTGTTCATTATTTTGTGGACAATGGATCACTAGAAGAGGAGCCTATTCAACATGAAGTACCTGAAGAAGACAACAATGGGGGACATTCAGTTGTCCCAGAAGATGAAATCCAGCAGGCAGGTCCGGAAAAGCAGACATTACTTGGTGCATTCCTAAAGCTACTAGTAGAGAGAGTGAAGGCCTCATCAAGGAACTCAGCCTCAGATTATCTTCGTTTACGGAGGAGTTCACAATTTCTCACATCTGAAGACTATATGAATTTAATGTTCGAGTCTGAACGTAAAAAGAATGAAATTCAGGAAGCTAAAAAGAGAAAGAAGGAGTTAGCCAATAAAAAGAGGGTTGCAAGGATTGCAACAGTAGAAGCTCGAGAAAAGGAAAGGTTGGAAAGAAAAAAAGCAAGGGAAGATAAGGAACATCAAAAGCAATTGGCAAGGCAACAGAGAGAGGCAAGAAAGGTTCAGCAAGAGTTGGAAAAAGGACAAGGGGTGACAAGCAAAGAAGAACATGGTTCAAGACAGTATGAGGCAAATAGGTTGATGTCTAACACACTGGACCACATTGCAGAGCAGACACCATCATTCTAAGACCTGATTAACATCAGAGTCCCTAGCTATTAGGCAGGGGTTAGGCCCACCTCTTATACCCCTACCAGTGCAGGTTTGAATCCTAATTGTGTTTATATGACGCTTGCAGTCAGTGCTGGGGTTAGTAACACAAGTGGACACTTGGGCTACTCAATCCCACCATGGCTACATGGAGCAAATTGGAGTCAACCATATGCCAACATTCAGGCACATCCTAATCATCCAATGTTGGGAAGTCCACCATACTTGGGCAATGCAGGAAATGGAAGCCATCAAGCATAGAGGTGCCATGACTTAATTTTTGTAACTACAAGACACTGTGATTTTGGTAAGGATCAAATAGATTTGCTAATGATAGCATCCATGGATTTTTGGGAAGCTACAAACATTTTAAAATTAGTATGTATAAAACAGTGTCTAAATCCCCCAAGTTTGTTAATCTGTTGAAGTTATAGCCTTATAGCCTATATCAGATTTTGTATGAAGTTATATATCAAACAGTTTATAATTCCTACCTATCAAACAGTTTCTAAATCCTACAAGTTTTTTAATCTGTTGAAGTTATAGCCTTAGCCTATATCAGATTTTTTATGAAGTTATATATCAAACAGTTCTTAATTCCTACATATCAAACAGTTTTTAGATCCTACAAGTTTGTTAATCTGTTGAAGTTATATCCTTAGCCTATATCAGATTTTGTATGAAGTTATATATCAAACAGTTCATAATTCCTACATATCAAACAGTTTCTAAATCCTACAAGTTTGTTAATCTGTTGAAGTTATAGCCTTAGCCTATATCAAATTTTTTATGACACAATTGAACAAAGAAATTGAATTCATAATTGAATTGAACATCATTAACAAAACAATCTGATTGCATCTAAACAAACTATCCCTTGTTTGCATTTAATCCTGTTAAATAACAAGTATCATCAAAATTCATTGCAAACTTCATCAATCAAAATCAATCAATAAAAATGAGGTTAACATACTCAGCTCTGTGGTGGTTATACCTCGGCTCTGTGGTGGTTATACAAAGAAATTGAATTCATAATTGAATTGAACATCATTAACAAAACAATCTAAATGCATCTAAAAAAACTATCCCTTGAACATTACATGCTCTTTGATGAACAGAAACAGATACCAAATATCATGTTAAATAACAAGTATATCAACACGGGAAGCAATTGATTCCTGATCGAGACATTATAGCCTTAGCCTATATCAGATTTTTGAATTCATAATTGAACACTGTACAGAGGTGATTCAATTAAGATGAGAGATGAAGTGGTCTTGCATTGCATCCTGTTAAGTAGATGTCCTAAAATAAATTAAATCATTCAGTACCTAGAATACCCACATCCTAATTCAAAATCTTTAAAATGTTTTTATCAAGCTCAACATACCATACTTTATATGCAATACTGCATAAAAATATTGATTTAATGTTTGTTATGACAATCAGTAAAATCTATAATTAAAGGATTGTGAGATTATATAGGGGAGAGGGGTCAGTGCTCGAACACCTCAGTGCTGACTGGACCAGGGGCCACGTTAGGAGGGCCAGCTCATGTACGATACTTGTCCTTTCGCATGGCATTCACGTGGTGGGAAAGTATATCAACACGGGGAGCAATTGATTCATGATCGAGACATTATAGCCTTAGCCTATATCAGTTAGATCAACACAGGGAGCAATTGAAGTTATAGCCTTAACCTATATCAGATTTTTGAATTCATAATTGAACGAAGAAATTGAATTCATAATTGAATTGAAGTCATTTGATTAAGATGAGAGATGAATTGTATGGCTCTGTAAATGTCAAGTGATTCAAAAAACACATCTAAATACAATAAACCAGTCCAAAAGGGCAATCGTGTAAAACATAATTGCAACAATGACAAGAGTAAAGACTAATAGTATTATACAACTCTTGAAATCCTATGTGATGAATTTTATGGCTTTGTAAATGTCAAGTGATTAACGAACATGAATTGTATGCTCGTTATATTTTGAGGTAAATTGAAAATGCAATGTAGTTTCAGATGCTTGAAAAAAAAAAAGGGTTAATGAACATAACTAACTGTGAGAATAAAGAATACTGACGGGAAGCATCTAAGAACTGTGGCATTCTAGCATTCTAGCATTCTAGCATTATAAAAAAGGCATTCTAGCATGATGTAATTCAAGTTGACAGAAAACAATATGATTTTCTTGCTTCTCTGAAAGAACTCAAGGCTTATGCCCAAGAGCATGTAGAGTATATGCTAGTTTAATATGATGTAGAGTATATGCTACTTTAATATGATGATGCACCACTACTTGCTGTAGACATTGACATTGCATATTTCATACTGGCGTGTACAACACCTTAGGATAATTTCTATTAAACATTACAATGCTTCTCAATCAAAAATAGAATCTCTAAGGTCAATAACTCTTCAAATGTTCAACTACAATCCAGGAGGATATTTGCACCAATGTAAACAGTAAGAAAAATCCATAATAAAGACCTGTGTAAACAGTAAGACAGATGCATAATAAAATCAATGAAGTAAAATTTAAGAAAACTTTAATTTTAGGAAAAATATGAGGGCAGGTAGGTTATGAGACCATGAATCACAATAACTAAATATAAATCAATGAAGAAAAAGTGAAGTTTAGAAAATAGGAATAAATGGAGGTTATAAAGCCATGCACTAGTGTAACTAAATATGGAACATACATATAATGGAAACAAACAATATATGAATATATACCAATAACCTGGTATGAGTTGAATCAGACTTAAACATGTAAGGCTACTAGTGACAACTCCAAAATAGAAGTTCACTCAAATTTTGGTCAATAGGAATGCAATAGTAATTCTTTCAAAAAATTCCCTCAAGATAAAGTTGCAATATGCACTCAAATTAACCCAAGGAACTTGTTCAACATAGAGAAATTATCCTACAATAATTTCTTGCATGCTTCAAGGAAGCCCATGCTTCAAGGGCTTCCTCTGTTCACTTGGACAGGAATGTGAGAGACTGGACCAGCTACAAACCACACTATTATTCCCTAAGAGAGGATACAATGATTTTTTCCTTAAATTGCATCCGGTAAGAACTGACATATGGGAATCTTGGATGGGACTGTGGAAGATGAGCTAAGGGAGTTGGTGGTAATGCCTTAACTTTAACTTTACTTTTGTAGAAAGACAATGTGGTCAATAAAGAAAGACAATGTGGTCAATCAAAGGGATAACTTAATTTTTTTGCTTGCCAATGTGCATATAGGAAAAATTTATAAAGCCTCCATAAGACATGTCAAAGGTAAGCCACAAAAATAATCCTGGTTTTCCATTCTATTGAAAACATTTCCATTGTAGATGAAATTCATAATACGGATACTTAAATCTCCAATTTTTTTGTTATTACCCATTCCGACAGTTGGATGACATTTCTCTCAATGAAGTCATGAAAAACCTGGTCAAAAATAACAAACAATGTTGCAAATATTAAGTCGCAAAAGAAGGGTCTAGTAATATCCTCTGATATTACCATGTTTTTACTAATATTTTTTTAATTGTCATTGTGTTTCATAATGAGATGATAACATGCATATTTCTCTGACAGTAGTTTTGGGGTTCACTCTCAGAATGTACTTGAAATCTTATCTTTTCTGGTTTTGTCAAATACAGGTTGCTCCCAATACCACACAATGTGCAACAACATAAAATTATATATATGTGACTTTATCTTATCATTTCAGGAGAAGGTGTAAATCTACAGTTTATGCTAGAATGCCTCTGTTATATCTACCATCATGTATGCAAGAGATGGTTTTGTTTGAGTTTCTTTATTTTTCAGAGAAGCGTTTGGTCATATTGAATAACTCCTAAATCTTTACAAATTTTAAACTTGTAGATTCTATTCATGTGGAATTTCAAGATCTGTAATTCGCACCATAGGATTGAATTTCATCCACATGCACGAAGAGGAAATTTGATGCCTTTCAGGCCCACAAAAATTTATCATTCAATTCTTTTGAGAACTTGATGTAAGGTTATCCAAGGAAAAGGGTTGAGAGTGAAGTACTTAAAATACCATCTATTTGTAAAAATATTCAACAAATTAAACACAAAATTTAACTGGAAACTAGAAATTCGTAACATATAGAGGATTAAGAAATAACCATAATTACCATATATCAAATTAATACCACCTAGTATAGCAAAATGACCAACAACTACACTAGATAGGTTATTTTGTTATTTCATCTACAATATAAACTTTTAATGACCACCGTGATAGGATTAAGTACCACATACAAACAATTACCTACCTCTAATAGCATAAATTAGTAGCATTCAAAGTTTCCAATAATATACAATCTGCTAAGGGGCTCAAATCCTGGAGAAATTTCAGGGGAGGATTTTTATTGAATTTATCCTGAATTTAATTATGGTAATTGGTGCTCATTGCCAAATGTAAATCCTCAAAACCACTTGTTCCAATGAAAATGAACCCATTCTTATGGATATCTTAGAGACACGGGCCTATTAACAAATATTGCCATTACAGTGCTCATATAACTACATTGAAGAGAACAAGAACAACTTCTGACCTCAGTGAGGATGGTTGTGAGATTCGACAAACATAACATCTTGAAAACTCTATTTACCTAATGAATCCTCTGTCAGCTCAATTCTGAAAAAAGAGCAGCTCACCGTAGATGTACAGTGACGAGAAGCATCTAAGAACTGTGGAATTATCTACAAGTTCACCATGAAAATTATACCCACAGGAATGCTAAATAATAAGTAACATCTCTCTGTATAACTAAAAAGGAAACTCCTTTCATTCCAAGGTGAAAGGGTCGGCCATTAATTTAAGTACTTAGACCGTGGCTCAGTTCTTTTAATAACAAAACATTACAGATTATACAACCACATTTTAGAACAATAAACCCTACATTCCACTGAAAAATCCCACTGAAACTCCAAAAAAGAGCAGCTCACCGCAGATGTACAGTGACGAGAAGCATCTAAGAACTGTGGAATTATCTACAAGTTCACCATAAAAATTATACCCACAGGAACGCTAAATAATAAGTAACATCTCTCTGTATAACTAAAAACGAAACTCCTTTCATTCCAAGGTGAAAGGGTCGGCCATTAATTTAAGTACTTAGACCGTGGCTCAGTTCTTTTAATAACAAAACATTACAGATTATACAACCACATTTTAGAACAATAAACCCTACATTCCACTGCTACAAAAAGGAAAAATCAGGCATGATACCTCCAATTAAAACCCTAAACCCTACAGACAGTAAAACCCCAGTAAAACCACACAGTGAAACAACAGTAAAACGCTATAAAACCACAGTCAAACACTGTAAAACCACAATAAAACAGTAAACAATCTCAACAGAGAACATCTCCTTAAGGTTAAATGTTTTTACAAACACATAGATATCACTGGTAGGATAGAGTCCTACCTTAAAACTCCTATCCCTCCTGGCCTTCCTCCTTGCCTTGCCAGCCAACTGCATTGCATTGTCCTTGGCTTCTCCACTGACCTGCAAAAAATAAAAAACACAATCATTCACAAAGCACCAACATTAAAAAAATTGCAAAAACACTTAAAACTAACATACTAACGCACCTGCAAGCACAATTCACAGCATCCAGAGCTGAAAAACGCACCTGAAAACAAAATTCGCAGCATACAGACTTGTAAAACACGCAACGCCGAACCAGAGAGCCGAGGTATGTCCACCATGGAGCCGAGGTATGATCACCACCACCACAGAGCCGATAAAAACCACCACAGAGCCTAGAAAAACCACCACAGAGCCGAACTAAAACCACCACTGGGCCGAGCCAAGTAAAACAAATACATAGTCGAATAAAACTACGACAGGGCGAAGGTAAAACAACCATAGGGCCGAGGCATGACAAAACAGAGCCAAGCATAAAGAGCAAAGAGCCGACCCTAAACCACACAGCACCGAGGTAAAACCACCAAAGCGCCAAGGTTAAACCACCACAGAGGCGAGGTTGAACGATTATGTAACCCAGTGTGAACAGGAAGAAAGTATAAACCACCCACAATTGGAATGTCGCCGCGACCGAACCAGGTCCAGGGGAGCTCGAGCCAGGAGAGCAGCGGTGCCATAAAGAAGGATGGAGCGCGCGGACAGTGGCGGCGGAGGCGTCGGGCATTGGAGAAACGATGCGCAACAAACGGAGCGGAGAACGCACAGCAACCAGACCCGGAGCGAGAAATGAGGCTTCGTCGAGAAGCCTCCACAATATGGCGGAAGACGACCTGCTGGATAGGTAAGAGACCGGAACGACCGACTGCACGTGCCCGCCACGTGAACGCAATGCGAAAGGACATGTGTCGTACATGAGCTGGCCCTCCTGACGTGGCCTCGGGTCCAGTCAGCGCTGAGGTGTTCGGGCACTGACCCCTCTCCCCTATATTCAATACTTTGAAAAATACTTAATGCACTTAAATTGTGTAAAAATTACCATTAAACGTGTGATTTCAATAAATTCTCACTTAATTTTACTAGAAAAATTTAAAAATACACTTCCAAAAAATCATATAAAAAACATATTATATTCAACCCAAAAAAATTCAAAAAATCACACAAAAACAAATTATATTCAACCACTTTTCTATAAACTTTACACTTATTCAAAAACTTGCTTTTTCTAAGATATTTCCATGGGGTCCAAAGGTAAATAGTGAAGTGGAACCAAAAGTTAAAGATGCTATGCCGTGTAAGTCACGTAAATCCGACAAGATGCGCAACCCGAAAAGGAGCGATAAAGTTTGGGTTTATTTGTCCCCTCAACCTCAATCGTTTCTTCACAGAAAATAAGTTTGACTATAGAATTTTAAAAGTCTCAGAGTATAATCCGGGTTTACACCAATATAGTCTCAGAGTATAATCCGGGTTTACACCAATATTTCGATGTAGTATATCTGGTAAATTAAAAAAACTTTAACGAGTCTCAGCCTTTGAAGAATTACTTTCTATTTAATTGATAATTAAAATCAATTTTCTTATTGTAATGGTTTTTTTTGGGTCATTATAATGAATATTTATTTTTTTGTGTTTTAGTTAAAAATGACTTAATTGTTTCATAATTTAAAATGCTTTATCAATTTTAAATTATTTAGCAATTTAATTCGATATTAAATTAATAGATAAATATAATTAAATTTAAGTTTAAAGTTATTTTCAATGCATGAATTTAATTAAATTTATATTTGAACATCTTTACAAAACATTAATAAAACTCATTAAATTTATATTTAATTATTAAAATCACTTTCATAAAATTAATCAAATTTAAATACTAACATATTATATATAGATATAGAAAATAAATTATGAAATAATATTGTAAATACCATTATTATAAAGAAAATAACGTAACACAAATCATGAAAATCTATACTGCATATATATATATATATATATATATATATATATATATATATATATATATATATAAAAAACATATAATTTTTTTTATATGTTTTTATTAAATATGATAGTAAATATCATTATATTTAATTATTAAAATCACTTTCATAAAATTAATCAAATTTAAATACTAACATATTATATATAGAAATAGAAAATAAATTATGAAATAATATTGTAAATACCATTATTATAAAAAAAATAACATACACACAAATCATGAAAATCTCTCTATATATATATATATAATTGTTTTTAATAAAAATAATTAAAACAATGCAAATATGATTATTTTTATTTTTATTTTTTTAATTTAAATTTGAAAATAAAAATAATAATTATTTTTATAAATACAATTTTCAAAGCTCAATTTACTGAAAATCAAACTATTTCATCCGCATACTATTAAATTTGTATTTCTAATGAAATCAATTATACAATTTGTATTAAAATTATAGAACTTCTATTTCTAATAAAGTTAGTTATATTTGAAATATCAAAATTACTATTTAAAAAAAACATATCCAACTAAATACAAATAAAAATAACTCAAAGTCAATTGTTTCAAACAATAACAATGATACAAACACAACCTTCAAATTCACCACTAGTATGCCATATCATGGCTGAAATCAAAGGTTTTCCTTATCTCACATCATGATATTAAAATAAATATCACTATCTTCCGTAGCTTTACATAAAACATTAGTGCTCTTTTAAGATGTAGCCTTACATTGTTTATAATTTTGTTTTATTTAACTTACATTATTATATTTGAGTAAATATTACTATTTACGTATTTGAGGAAATATTACTATTCACATAAATCTTTAGTGCTATTTTAAGATGTATCTATACATTGTTTATAATTTTGTTTTATTTAGATTGGTGTTTTTTTATATATCAAAATAATTTTAACATCCCAAATGTGTATGCAATTTTTGCATATTAATGTACTTGATTGTGAACTAAATGAGTATTTAATGCATATGTATACACATATTTGAAAAGGCATATGCTTAACTTGATATCAATGGAAATAATGACATTCCAAACTTAATAACTAAAATAATTTTGAATATAAACCATTTTCATGATATTAAATAATTTTGAAGACAAACGATTTTTATGATATTTGGAAGATATAAGTATTAATTTCAAATTAGACTTTATTATTATTAAAATTATTATTTTTAAATCTTATATTATATCAAAAGAGAATTAAACTTTACCTTAAACATTTATGTACCAAACTACATATGTTTATACTTTTTTCAAATACATTCATAAGAGTCTCAAATAGATGTTATTTTATTTGAATACATTGGTAACATTACCAAACAAGATGACCATAATTGGAAATGCAAGACCATTGGAAATGGATGAAATAATAATAATACTTATCAATGCAACATCTAGGTGTCTTCTAAGTCAAATAAGTGGAAAAATGAAATTTTATGCTTGATGTATTCTTTCCTCTTTTATCCTCTATTTCTTCCATGCTTTTGCTCTTTGTAGTCATATTGAAATATGAGCTAGGACTTGCCTCAATATTCAAGGATACTTGACTATTGACATTAGATTATTCTATATTTCTATCTTTATTTAACATATTGGCAACACACATGAACCCTTTTGTGAGGTTTTTCAAGTCCTTGGATGTTAAGCACAGATTGAGTCTTCCAATTGTAGGTTTTAACCTTGTACAAAAATAATTTGCAAACGAATTCTTAAAGGCAAAAAATAAACAATAGCGAGAGCATAAAACATAAAACATATATACAAAAATATTTTTCCCTTGGATCCCAAATCGGGACTACCAGCTTGATTTTTCATCATATTCCTTTTAGTGTTACAACACATATATATACATGCCAAAGCATTCATAAACCCCAATCCATTAACCTTGGATTAGAACATGACTGTAGTTCCCTTGACCGGATTTATAAAATACCAGGGGCTAAAAACCATTATTCCCAAAAACCATTTGCAAACTCATGCACAAAACCATAGGGGGGTTTAACCACTTAAAATGGGGTCCAAAAAAATTCCTCGGGGAGCTGCTCCAGACCTCGTGCAGGGGGCTACCCACCCCCTGTGACCCCCCTATGCATGCGAATAATCGTGGAAAGAATATAACACATACCCAACACTATACCACTTATTGTTTTCTTTCTACAGGGGGCGACAGGATAGCTAAGTCATTAGTCCACCCCTGCAACACCCATTGTTTCTCTACACCAAGAGAACTTTTGAGTGCTCATAGATTTCATTAATGCATCTGCAACATTCTTCAAACTGTCCACCTTTACCAACAACACCTTGTTATCCTCAACCATATCTCTCGCAAAGTGATATTGAACATCAATGTGCTTTATCTTTGAATGATAAATAGGGTTCTTAGCCAAGAAAAATGCACTTTGGCTATCACATTCTATCCTTATAGCTCATTTCACCAACCCCATACTTGAATACAATATATGCAACCAAGTTGCTTCCTTGCTTGCATGAGTGGTTGTCATGTATTATGCCTCTATAGTTGCAAGAGCCACTACAGACTGTCTTTTACTCTTCCAACTAACTACACCTCTAAATAGGCTAAACACATACCCACTTGTATATCTTATTTGGTCTAGATCTCCAGCCCAGTATGCATCAACAAAACCACGGATGTCCAAAACTCTGTCCAATCCTGGTCTTCCTTGGCAGCATAAACCGTAATCACTAGTGCCATGCAAATATCTGAAAACCCGCTTCAACGTTGTCCAATGCTCCTTCCCTAGTTTTGACATAAACCTGCTCAATACTCCCACTTCATGTGCAATATATAATTTTTGTTTTACATTACAATTAACCCATATTGAATACTGAAAGAATTACACATCTCTTTAATATTTATAATTAACTTCAAATGGAGTTATGAAACCATTGCATATCTCTTTCATAATTTATTTATATATTTTTCAATTACTTTATTTCTCTATATAAAATTGACTTAAAATTAATATACAAATAACACTAAAAAAAATTCTTAGTCAATCGTTGTGTACTCTATTCAAAATATAATATCATTATATAATCTATTCAAATATAATATTATTTGTGGTGTGGATAAACTTATTTAATTTTAGCATTTTTAAAGAGATTTCACATGTAGTGCAAGGACAAGGAAAAAATCGAGTGTAGAGATTATAGAGTGTTAGGTATGTTGTGTAACTGGTAGAGAAATTGATACATGCACCTATCAAGAAAAAGAAGATACCATAGTATTTCGTCTATTCCATAATTTACTTCACCTCCATGTGACGCGCTAAATCTGACTAAATGTCCAATCCCGAAAGCATCAATGAAGTTTTATTTTTCAGTTATTTCTTGATAAATGTCTCATCAAAAATCAAAAGGTTATCGACTCTAAAAATGTATTTCATTTCGGCATTTTCTTTATGGAGTTGGATGGGCAAACACTGTTCAACCCAACCAATCTACTCACTCTATTTTCGTCATGCTAACGTATCAAAATTTAACGCGTGGTTGTTTTTCTCACCTATCGAAACTCAACGTATGGTTACTCCCTTCCTCCGTACAGTCTCATTTGCAAACAATTATCATAACCCAAACAGTGATCGTAACCCATTAAGCTCAGTCAGAAGAAATGCTGGAATTACGTCGATGGGTTTCACAGGATGATGGGAAATTACATTAAGCTCAGTCATAAGCAATATTGGCATTACGTGGGTGGGTTTCACATGATGATGGGAAATTACATTTCAAAGTCACCTTCGATGAACATTGACATCGTTAATGAGGCTACATGCAAATTCTCTGTTTGATTCTCTGTTAGCCTCTCCATATTTACGGTGAAGGTCCTAGCCTCTCCAACCCATTACCTATCTTTGGATTTCAGCAGCGTAGCCCAGTACTTACACTGAAAATCCAAAATCCAGATCAATTTATTCAAAAGGGTTGATTCAACAATGGTACCCATTGGAAGAGTTTTGCTAAATCCTTTGGCATTTGAGTTCATAGAACAACAGCAATGGCATTGGCATTACCATCATGGAATGAGAAGAAGAAGAATATGGTTTTTTTCATTGGGCTTAAGGCTTAGTTTCAGATCAGAAACACTACCACCGCGGTTACGTGAATATAATCTAATGAGGAAAATGGCTCTGTGAAAGCGCTTTGTAAGCAAGGTAGACAGAAAGAGGCAATGTGGGTTTTGACAGTCATGTGCTGCCCTCTGGATTCCTCAACTTGCAGTCCTCTATTGCAGGAATGAATCAGAAATAATTCGGTGACAAAAGGAAAATTGATCCATGCCCACATCACTCAGACAATATTCCAATGTGAAGATGTCATTTTAAGCAATATTTGTGCTACCATGTATGCGAAATGTGGGATTGTAGACGATTCACAAAAAGTGTTTGAGAAAATGGCTCAATGAGACGTGGTTTCATGGACTGTGATTATTGCAATGCATGTCCGGCATGGGTTCATGGATGAAGCCTTGGATCTGTTTTACAAAGTGCGAAGAACGCCACACAAGCCTAGTGGAGAAGGGGCAACAATATTTTGATGATATAACTCAATATTATCACCTTACACTAATAATGGATAACTATGGTTGCATCGTTGACCTTCTTGGGCGCGTGGGTTTTCTGGATGAGGCTGAAGATTTGATCAACAAAATTCCATTTCAACCTGATGCTACCGTGTTGGGGTGTTTTCTTAGTGCCAGTAGAATTCATGGAAATGTACAGCTACGAGAACGTGTCACAGAGTGCATTTTTGCATTTGATACAAAATGTTCTGCACCTTATGTGCTACTGTCAAATGTCTATGTTGAAGCTACAAAAATGATAAAAGACAGAAAATTTACATAGACTCCTAGATGTTGTTGGGTTGAGGTCGATAAACAAGTGTATACTTTTAGAAGTTAAAGAAAGATCACACCCCGATAGACAAAAAATATATCCATAGTTGGACAGATTTTCTGGGTCGATGAAAGTAACAAAGTATATAGCCCATACAAAATATGTACTCAATGACTTGGAGAAGGAGCAAAAGGAACAAATTCATTGCTACCATAGTGAGAAGCTAGCTTAACCTTAATTTTATTTCCATATCATAATCACTTATCACACTCTCGTGAAATCAGTTCAACAGATTGATCAATGTAGCTAATCAATAGTACAAAAACTGAGAATTATTTCAATAATATCCACTCTAAAGGAAATACAACTTTTCTCCATTATCCATTGCGTTAGTATTGCAAGAACCTCAATATCCCCATTATTGTTTTCCAAGATAATTTTCACTATTCATATTGAATAATAGTTGCTCAAAATTTATAAAACCTTGTATGGGTAGTCATTACCTAAAGAATTTCTAAACCTATTTTAATATTAATGAAGATATCATATTCCATCTGTTTGATTCTCCTAAGCTTTTAAACTTTTCATTAGCTTAAACTCAGACCAGCATGGCAGGACACAAGTGTATTTCTTTGTGGACAAATATAGCATGCTAATTGGATTTCCCATGCATTCACATATTTTGAATATGGATGTCAACAATTTCTACTCTTATACAAATTTTACAAAAGAACGGAATCAAACCCAGATAATGGAATTTTTCGCATCTCACTCCCCAAGTTGATGGAGCGAATTCATTTAGGAATCTTCATTGAGGAGAAGTGCAACTATGTTGTTAGCAGCTTGGGAAATATCATTATTTACACTTGGTATGATGTTTTTTGGTTCAATATATTTGACAAACTCTTTTAACTTCGTAAAATTTTCGTGTTCACTATATGGAACCTCATATCGGAGAATGGTTCCCTATTGCCATCTTTTTCCTGGAGTCTTTTTCTTTCCTTTCCCAAAAGTCCATCGAATTGGAGAGAATGCAACTATAGAATTATAACAACTATAGAATTGTAACAACCATGCCAACGTTTTGATATGAAAGTAATACTCTTGAAGCTTGCTATGGTCCACAAAGGCACAACATGAATATAAACTTCTTGCTCATTGGATGTTAACCACTGCATATCCTCTTTAGGTAGTCCTAAGCATTCCAGCAACCGAAGTTTGGCTGCACCAACATAAACCTTCATATGAAAACCCTCGCAACCTCCAAGAATATTCCTTCTTTCCAAATGGTATAAGTACCAATCAGAAAGAGAGTTCTTGGGTTGAAAGCTTCTGCCTGAATGGCTTCCAGAACAAATTAAATAACTATTTCCTGCTTTGGAAAGTCATACTTAGATTACAGTATGTTGTATGGAGGATAAGTGTATGAATATTACAGGAATCAAGAATTGGATTGGTAATCATTTCTTGACAAAATCTGAAGTCCCCTGTTTGAAGAAAAGGCTTACAATTAGGTGGTTCAAAAAGAAGGATAGCTGATCTAGGGCAGTGATTGGCATCAATAGTAGTTACAAATACTTCATCTACATCAACTCTCTCATTTAAAGGTAAAAAATACAAAGTCCAATTCTCATAGTGACAAGGCCTTCCGTGATTAATGAGAAGTACACTTTATCATGACAAAAACCTCTAGTAAGTTCTTGATAATTATCTTTGTGAAAATGAGACAAGAACCAATAATAGAAATATCCTCTTAGATAACGAAAAGAATCCACTTGAAAATGTGTTCATGGAATGCATAGCCATTACGCGATGCCAGTGAGATTTTTAGCACTAGGATGAGTTTTGATTCTAGCTCTTTTCCTGCCAGAGATCATAGTAATTTTTTCTTTTCGTTGATGTGTCTCAACATGGCAACCAACTTGTCTCATTGAAACACCTGAAGGGATGTTGAAAAACTGAGTAATCAGTTTGTTCCTTGATTCTTTGAGCTGGGATTTATCCTCCATATTTTCTACTGCTTTAGGAATGTTTGTATTGGCCTCTGTTGAATTACTGTTTCATTTTATTAGTTCATGTTGTGCATGCAAAATCTTCCTCCTTGGACCAAGAGTGGTAATACCTAGAAAATTAAGGTCCTCTTCTGTTAGCCATTGAAGAGAGTCCCAATCAATCTCCCTGATGAATTTTAGTTTTATTTAAGCTCATAATGCATTGGTTTCACTGTTGTATCAAGCTTTAGCAATCTTCTTCATATTGGGTTCTATGCTATGTTTGGTTTCAACAGTTTGATTTTGTGTGTTGTGCTTTGTTCCAATTTGCTTTTTAGGGCTTTGAAATAATACCTTTTTTTAATATATTGTGCTTAATAGGATTCCTGTTAAGTTTTAAAATGTTAATATGTTAGTGTCCCACCATGCGCGGATTGGGTATCCAACATCAAATACATTTGATTTGTGTCAAAAGTGAAAATCTAACACTATTGCAATTTTGTTGTCATATACAGATATGTTACACATTTTATTTCATTGTAATCTAAAGCAAGCTCCAATAGAAGAAGAACATGGTTAGATTTATCTATCCCAGAGGACAACTTCATCTTGACTTTTCATGACCTTACCTTAGCATAACTTAGGCATGTGAACATATTTGCCTCGTTGAGTAAGAAGGCACAATAAAGGAAAGGTAAAATTCCTTTTACCTTCTATCTCAGATAAGTTATTGCCTTACTTTAAGCTCATGCAAATAATACCTCTCAAGACCAAAGCATGTGTCTGTGGGTGTAAAAATTCTTCATTTGTGGGTCTATAGATATTTTTAACGGTCTTCAATGGTTGAACTTGGGAATGTTGTTCTTGTACTAAAATTATTCATACCACGTAAAGATTTTGGTTAATTGTACAGTCACATTATATGAACCTTATGTGTTTTGTACCTGTGCCATCAGCATGAGAGTTGTAGTAGGAGAGTTGTTGCAGAAAACATCTCTACATAATTGGATTCTCAAGCTAATGTAAGGTAAAAATATATAGTTTTGAGTTCATTTTAGGGTTGTAATATGACATCAACCGAGTGCAGATGTGATAGTAGTTATTTTGATAATAATTTAACTAAAATCCATTTGAGGTTAGATAACTTAATATATAAATGATAAATAATGTTAGAATGTTAAGTTCCAAAACATTATAGGGATATTTTTAGTTTAGTTTTAACTAAACTGTTTAATTGTTTATTTATCAAGTAAACAGAGACTTTAAGCACACAAAACCTGAATGAAGAAATGGATTTTAACCAAAGTTGTGACGATATTTAGTTTTCTTTAACTTTTATAGAAATCTCAACCTTCATGTGAAAGTGTAAAGCGAAATTATATTTCGTGTTATACACATCAACATAACTAAATTTCGAACCATGGTTTAAATTTTCACTTATAAGCAACACTGTTATTTTTTTAACAATTTGCAATTACAAATCAGGATACCTAAATTTGGAACTATGATTTAAGTTCTCACTTATGAGCAACACTATTAATTTTCTAACAATTTGCAACTATGGATTGTTGAGGAATTTACCAACCATAACTTCAGTTTACTAACCATATGAAATTAAGAATGTATCACAAATGTATCATGCATGGATTTTATTAACCCTATGAAGTTAAGAATGTATTACAGATATATCATGCATTAATTATTTGTGTTCATTATATGTATTCTGTAAGTAATGAAATACAAACATGTAGATAACCTAGCATTGGGTTTTTCCCACATGATTTGACACAACCTTAAAATTTTGTTTATAAAAAGACAACAAAGTTGGTTGCATTAACTTGCATGTGATTGAATCTCAGATAAATTACTTCGTTTCAATTTCTTTTCCTTTGTAAATGTATGTTTTTTGTCGGGTGCTCGTTCATTTTGACGAAGATGGTACTTAGCCCACATTATCTGTGTCAATATTATCCTTACATTGATATTTATTCTATTCACATTTGAAATTATTGTGTACTTTGTTTTCCTTGTTGTTTTAAAAGGTGACAACTCTTTCGCTGACCAAAAGTTTTCAGAAAATTGCATTTGTTCAACATTCTATCATCAACGATTACAAGAATGTTCTAGCAGTAGCTATTGAACTTAATTACTCTTTTCCACTTGAAGGTGAATTTGGAAAGACAATGTTAATAAATTACTTTTGTGAACTCCTATCATTGAATATAGAAATTGTTGTTAAAATGTAGTTTTTTAATTTTATTTTATTATGTTATCTAAATACTTTGATTTTTCTTTGTCAAGTAGGATCCAAGCAAGTTTGCAGTTTTTGTTGCCCCAGTTGTTGTTGCTACAGATGTTGCACCTGCTGCAGCCGCTCCAAAGGAAGAGGAAAATAAACCTGAGCCAGAGGAAGAGTCCAAAGAGGATATGGGTTTTAGTCTTTCTAACTAGATTGGATGTGTTGTGGAGGAAGAGTCTGAAGAGGATACGGCTTTCAGTCTTTCTAACCAGACATGATTAATATTTTTAAACAATTGAAATATTAAATCGATTTATAGGTTACATTTTTTTGATATAAAAGTTTAATGAATTAATTATGTTGTTATGTTTGGATAAAGTGAAAAAAACATTATTATGAAATAAAACATAAGTTAAATTAAATAAACATAATAAAATATCAGTGAAATTAAGGAAATCCAAGTGTTTGTTTTGGAAGTCAATATAAACATAAGGATGTCAATTTGAAAATGTTTTTAGTTACAAGTATAATTAAGAAAATATTAAATTTATATATATAAATAATAGGCAAACCCTATGCTACATATGAAAATTTAAAAGTTTTTTTTTCTTATTCAAATTTCATTACATTACCAAGAATTTACATAGAGTATAGGCATATGGAGTCTTCAATGGACCATGTTCAAATTGAACATATTCACATAACAAAAAAGACCTATCTTACTTGCAACTAGCACTTTGCAAAGCCTGTGTGCTTTATGCCTTTAATAATTGGCATTATTCTCGGAAATTTGTGTCAGTGCAATTTTTTTTTTTTAATTTAACCTCCTTTCACACATCCACACTCAATATGTGCTCAATGACTTGGAAAAGGAGCAAAAGGAACAAATTATTTGCTACCACAGTAAGAAGTTAGCAATTGTGTTTGGGCTTATCCATACATCCACTAGGACAACTATACGAGTTATCAAGAACCTCAGAGTATTTGGTGATGGTGACTCTACTACCAATTTCATCTCCTAAATGTTGCACATGAAATTGTAGCGGGAGATGCTAACCATTTCTACCACTGCAAGGATGGACAATGTTTCTACAGAGGTTATTGGTAATACGATGTAGGGTGAACCTCAAATATAGAATTGTCCAATAAAACCTATGGATGTGTTTCACGCTTTGCATTGTCCGCATTTAAGCGAAGAGTAGGAATCTCATTGTGAAAATTGAAACCAAATGGCTAGGAGTCATGAAGCTTGTATTTATTGACAGGGCATAAATCTCTTGGAAAACCTGGGGAAGTGATTGCATGCCAGCTCAAAGCATTCAACACTTTTTTATATTGAAAATAGGGGGTTTTTCAATGCTTGATTGCTGGTGTTTACTTATACCATATTGGAATCGTCCCGACTCTATAATAGAAACTAGATGGATTCTATAATATGGGTAATTTGTTGGGAATCCATTACTTCTTGGAGAATTAATATTTCCACCTTTTTTTATTGATTACTACTTATGCTCCAATTCTTGCCTTGAAAATCATTACTGCAAGGAAGTACCTCTACTTATGAGGCCTTTCGAAGGCTTAGTGGAATACATCTTATGCACACTGATTAAATCCTACTTTTCAAGTCTCGCTGGCGTGAAGTACCTAAACTGTGAAGAGAATACTAGATCCTACCTTTCAAGGCTCGAGTGGCACGAAGTACCTAAACTGTGAAGAGATAGCTTCTAAAAAAAACCATGAATGCAATACTCTAGCTAACCAACAGACATGGCCTTTCAAAGGTTTGGATGAAGTACACTTTGAGGTAGGAATGCGATAAATCCATCATCTAGCATTGCCTACAAATAATTATTTATTATGTATTTTTTTTTTGTTTGATATGGAGCCAATAAAATTTTCAGGGGTAAAGCCAATGGATACTTACTGCACGATAAATAAGGAAAGACATTATCTTCTTGAATTTAAGATTATAAGACACCAATTTCTGTTAACTATTTTGTGCAATTTCGTTACATTATCAACCTTAGAGAATCATTATTGTTTCTAGGATACTTTGTGATTAGTATAGATTACATATATGTTGTCTTATCACATTGATAAAGAACATTATAAAGGGTTATCCATGCAAAAAAAATTGTCATTGGTTCATTTTCAGCATAGACATATTATATTCCCAAGCTTACAAGCACATGTCAATATCTTAACCAACGAAGGAAAGTGAATGCCCCCACCTCTACCTAGAAGGTGTGAATTTATGGAGAAAATAATCTACAAGTTTTCTAATTGTTAGATGTTTACTGACTTTTGAACTACCCATTTATCATAAAATTATATTTATGCTGAAAGGCGTTTTCTCTATGGAGTTGGTTGGGAAAACACTATTCAAACCAGCCAATCTCCTCACTCTATTTTCATTGTTCTCACCTATTAAAATTCAAAGCATGGTTTGTGTTCTCACCTATAAAAATTCAATGTGTGGTCATTCCCTTCCTCCAGTACAATATTGTTTGAAAACAATAATCATGACCCCATTAAGCTCAGTCCTGTCTTTGTCTAGTACTTTGAACCAATGAAAAACAATGATTTTTTTATAACTACGCTAACAACTCACCTTGCGCCTCCCTTTCTAGATATTATACCTAAAGCTATGTACTCACCAATGTCAAAAAAGTGAATGTCAATTACAAATAAAAAATTTCACAAAAAAAAATTAATGCAGACAACATGAGATTGAAACACAAACCTTCTTGATACGAAAGGGATGACATGGTATGTTAGACTGTAGCCTCCTTGAATAAATATAGAAAGGTGATTCTGGGATTAGAAATAATCACAACGATGAATCCTGCCATCGTGTTGTCTGGATCAGTGTCTAGGAAGCATCTCTCTTTCCGCAATAATATTTAGGGTGTGAATTATCATCTTAGCGTTGTTGCTCCTACTCCCGCTACAACAAGAAGAGGCGTGAGAAGGTTACTATAGAGCCTTTCCTTCAGTTCCTGTCTTTATGCGGACGATTGTAAAAGAAATTTCATCGTCATTAGCGAAGGGAAATTTGGATTTGATTATTCGAAAGAGCATTTGGAGAAAAAGGTATATGTTCCTCCCAAATAGCAACCACAAAAGGGAAATTTAAAAGCAGTTGCCAATTGTCTTCAAAATTCATCCCACAGAGTGAACATCTACTTAGATCCCAAAAGCCCCTCTTCATCAGAGTTTCCCAAGTAACGATTTGGTTGTGAATAGTCAGGCACGTGAAAATTTTTAGCTTGAGTGAAACTTTTGATTTCCACATGTGAGAAGCTCAATATGCAAAGAGGTTGGGTTTATTATTCATAGAGATATAAGAATAGACTTCTTTAGTGGAAATTCTACCTACGGAAACATGCCCACCCCATATGAGCCTTGTTCTCATAACATACATATGGAAAACCACATGCCGATGCCCAAAATCCATGAAATTTTATTGGATGTGCTATCATCTATAACATCTGTGGATGTTATAGAAAAGTAGGACTCAAATAGAGATCACATTCATTGACATGAACCCTTTTGATTGCAAGCACTGGAGTGGTTCTTGCAGTCTAGAGGTTAGAAAGGTTTTCACCTTCAGTGTGGCATTGTGCACCCAATAAGGTGGCATTCATGATGTACCCTAACATATAGCACAAGGAGATAGTTTCCTTCCACATTCTTGGCTCCTCCTTTCAGCGTTCCTTTGCACCTCTCGGTGCAATTGCTAGTTTTATTCAATTTCGTATGATGGATTGCAAGTTGTATACAACAATCTGAGGACAAAGATGACGACCTGTAAAATAGTTCTCTTTGGTAGGCCATTGCCCATTGAACGCTGCCATGGGGTAAATTCCAAAATATTTTTCAATTCCACTTGAACTGAAAGTTGCATGGAATTTTGAATAGTATCGAGGGAAAGAAAAGAGTATTAATATTAATATTTTATAATGGAATGTCGATGTTAGGAAATTTTATAATAAATTAATTTTTTAATATAATTTGTTTTTTTATAGTTGGTAAAAAAAATGTGTAAGTTGTTATAATTAGTCATAATGATGTTTGGATTTTGTATAGATAAATTTTATAAAAGTTTTTGAAACAATGAGTGGACATTTCATTTACATAAAGAACAAATGAAGGTAATTTAATTGTTATAATTAGTCTGAATGATGTTTGAATTTTTTTATAAATAAATTTTGTAAAAGATTTTGAAACAAGGAGTGGTATCTCATCCATGGTAAGGAACTGATAAAATTTGATTAATGAAAGAAGATAATATTGAGATTAAGATTTATGGTGCTTAGGAATATATATATATATATATATATATATATATATATATATATATATATATATATATATATATATATATATATATATATATATATATATATAATTTTCTATTATTTTAGATTTATTTATTCTTTATGATGAATGGATTGGAGTGTCTATTTTTTTGTAAGCTTGGTAGGACTACATCTTCAACATGTCCAATATATCACCTCAATCGGGGTAGGGAATTGAACCGGTGACTTCACATCAAGGAGAAGGAAGGAGTGCCTTAACAGAGCACCCAATCACCGTCTATCCGAGACCCCATGGACTGGAGTGAAGTTTCTATTGAAAATCTTTGAAGTTCTAAAATATTTAACTTCACTCCTAGGTTTTACTCAAATGAACTTTTGTAATGTGGCATGATGTTCTTATATCAATGTTAAGCATAAAATAGAACGGTGGATTGTTATGCATGTGGGTTGGAAATTTTTTAGTGAAATAAAATAAAAAACACATTTAAGAAACCTCAATATATTTAGAAAGTTAAAATTTATTAGCTTAAAGAGAGATAAAGGAAATTTTACAGTCATAGAAGTTATTCCAAAATACTACAAGTTAAAAGTATGTATTAAAGTTTGTCCTATGCTAAATTTTTGATTCATGCAAAACTGGGTGAAAGAATGATATTGCACATTACAACGAATGCAAAGAATACCAGAAACTATAAAGAATGATGAACACGAGGTGTGAAGGAGAGTCGTGCAGATGTGCGATGGAGATAGGGAGGATTGTGATAGAAACAACAAAAAGTAGTTCTTAAGTAGTTACTAATTACAAATTGTCAACGTCTTGTTAGTTCATCCCAACAAAGTTGGTTGTCGATGTGTCTTTTACACAAATGAATGTTATTGGCAAAACGTTGTTTCAAAGGTTTTAGTTAGTTAAGCTATTATTGTTGTTATTAATAGGCTATTGTAAAAGTTCTTAGCAATATTTAGAATAAAATTTGTTATCTTTTCGATGGAAGGGATGATGTTAGAGTGGGAATTGTAATGACCTCTACTGATAATTGTGATTGTAAGAAAGAGGGAAGAATAGGGAGAAAGAGAGGATGTTTGTATGAAAACAAATGTATTGTTGTACAATGAATATCTCACATGGATGAATAAAATATAAACTTGTTGGTTTCATTTAAACACTGATTTTTATGTCTTTGTCTGTGTAATGAAATGCTACTAAATATATTGAAATGTAATTATTTTTTTTAATGTGTAGTTTTTATGCCTATGAGGTTATTTGAAAAATTTTATATGCATTACGTTGAGTACGAGTTTCTTTACCATGTGATTGATCGTATATGCACTACACTATAAATATCGGTGATCAAAGGATCTAGCCTAATTCAGAGTGTCTTTGTCCCCCCTCCTCTTGCAAAACCTTTATAGGTTTATGCAATCCCATCACGATGCCTTAGGTGAGATCTCATTTGCTCGAGGGTGTCAAATATGTTATTGTCTAAGAAGTTTTTTTTGGCCCGTTCCTGAACCCTAGGTCACCCATGTCTATGGGCTACTAAATTTTTCCATTGTTGGGACCTTGAAGATTGCATCGAGAATGGGAATGTGGAGACTATCAAAAGAAGTGATAGAGTGGTGGTTGAGAAATAAGCAGTATGAATTTGTAGTAGATCAATCAAAGAATCAACGCCTCAGTCCAGAGAAGTGGCTACAAGGGTATCTTTATACTGATTCTCGCGAACAAAAAACAAAAAAAAAATCACTAAATTTCCTATTATTTTACAGTAGTGGTTGGAGAGATAGATAATGCAACAAGGAAGTTGGTATATTATTGACCCACAAATGTGAATTAAAAATATGATCAAGAGGGTGAATATTCTGAAGAATAAGATATTCGTGGCTGTCAAATTTTTATTGGACAATGTTATCAGTTGGATACATTGTTGAATTCACAATGGAAGCTACTCAATATTATACCGTATCTGAAAGAGAATTTAATTTTTGAAGACCATGTGGCTAATATATGAAGTCATTACCCACATGGATCAATATGCTACTCTACAAAAATGGTGTAATTCTATTGGAATCTAATGTAGTGAGCTATTAAACTTTTGTGCGATGCGAGGAGACAAGGGGATTGACCAAATAATGGCCTAAGTAAACCATGAAAAAAGAGAGTTGAGATGACTGGGAAACGAAGTTTCTGGACTGAATAATCAAGAAATATGCCAAGAGAGATGCCTTCAATAGAAGAGTTAGCCAATTTTTGGTAAGGACAAGCTCTATGGAAGGAGCAGAGGTCTCCTGAGAAACATTGTGGGAAAACGACAAAAATTTTGAAGATCGTTGATCTAGGCGGATATTGGTGGCCAACCGCCTATTCCACTTGGGGCCCCACCATTTTTTCTTTTAGTTTTTTAGTTTCCTTAATTGTAGCACAATTTACTATTTTTAGCATTTTTCAGGTTCTAAACTTCCAGAGCTGTTTTGAGGCTCTAAATGATGTTTTTTGGGAAATTTTGTTCCACCTGAATGTGAGTCAAAGACTTGAAATTCATTGTCATCAGTTGTAGTCCTTAGATAAATATTTCTAATGAGTTATCATGTACGTCAAACAAAGATCGTATGCCAAAGTTATGACCCCAAGAAATCGATGTACCAAGTTACCCCAACAGGGCCCATAGTTTGGCATTTCATCTGCTAGGGTTAGGTTTTTGGATGTTAATGGTTTTCCATTGTTTCTCAACAATAAATAGGCATTCGAGCCTCATTTTAACATATTTCAGAGGCTTTTATCCACCACATCTCTTCTCAGAGATAAGCTACCACTGCCCTAGTTAGTTTATTTCCATTTTGTCTGTAATCATATTTCAGTTATGTGATATTAATAAAATGAAGTCTTATTTCTGTTGCATCTCTGCATTTATGTGTATTTCTGTATTTTCTTGTGTTCCTGCATAAGTCTGGATCAATCATCGAAACATGGGTGTTGACACGAAGGAGGAGTGCAAAAAATTACATGGATGGAGTACCACATAAAGGAACCAGGCATTTAAAAATTTCTGGCACAATAAAGAGGCCTACATTAGAGCCTGCAATTAATCATAGACCTTAGAAAGAATTCTATTACACAAAATCAAATGAGGAAAAATAGTGGGTATTTGGATCATTGGGAATATAGAGATGGAAGGGAAGTAGAGAGGGGTGCATAGGAGAGAGGATAGGAAGCCCTGCCCTAAGAGTGGAGCCTAATGCTATGTAGAGGGCCATCCATGCCATAAGAAAGGAGCGATGGTGACAAAGGATAAGTTATTGAAGCAAGTAGTATGATATCCATTGAAGAAGGAAATGAGGAGGAAGAATGAAAACTCGAACACGATAATTTATGCATCCCATTGTACAATTTTGGTCCATCCCATGGGTCAAACCCATGGCCCCACACAATTTTTCTAGAACAAAGGGAAACTTTCAGTTGATTACTAGTTTTTTATAGTCACCAGATTCAATGGCTAATAGATAGTTTGGGAATGTTGCAATTAGTGGAAGAAATGGTAGAAGGGAGGAAGAATAGGTTAAATAAAAAGAGCCAAGAAGCTCCACTATTAGGATCACTAGAGGGTGCACCATTTTCAAAGGAGGAACACAATTTGAGATCAAGAAGTATTTCTTGATAATTACTGGCTACCATTTGCGCCACATTAACGCTATCGTTCTTTCATGGAACTGTGGCAAAGGATCCTAGGAAACATTGGTTCGTATGTGAGGAGGTATGGGCGGTGAAGGAGCTTCTGGACAATCAAAAAAATATAGTGACATTAGAGATAACCTTAAGGGAATATGCATTAACAGGGTGTATGAAATATAAGGACACTATGCTTCTAGGGTATTTGAGGACCTTGGTAGACATTGTGAAGGGAATAGTGAAGGAGTTCCATAAGCCTAAATCAGAGTCACAGTGGATCACTAAAATTTATAATGTTGGTGAGTTTGTTTGGGAATTTGATCAACTATTTAAGGTAATATGGGATATATTAAGCTTCTATATCCTTGAAGCATAGAACCAAAAATGGTTCATATATGGGTTTCTACCACACATCAAGATTCCTTTGACTCAACTAAGGATAACCTCCTATCTTGAAGCTTTGGAAATAGCCATTAGGCTAGAAGCTATGTCAGGAGGGGGAGAAAGCATTGTAGGTATAGTGCATGGACAATCATAACTGGTTGTGTTAGCCCTGCAATTAAAATATTTGGCCAAAAAAAGGTGAAGCGAGAGGAGGTGTGTTGCACCATCTATAGGAAAGAGGCTCATCACCGGAAAAAATGGTCCACATTGGTGGATTATATGGATATACGGGTAAGAAATCCCCTGGCACAAGGAATGAGAGTATGGTATGATATTTTTTGGGTTCAGATTTATTTTCCTACTGCATGTCCCATGATGTAGAAGTATCAAATTTTGGCGTAGACTCCTTTTGTGACATTTGCAAGTCTTTTGAACAATATATTCATACAACTTGTGCACTTGAGTTAATACATGTGAGGACATTTTCCGCATTCTATGTGTAGGAAGTAGAAGGGAATGACGATGGAACATAGAATTTTTAACTGATGAACTATAACCCAGTAGTCAGAGGAACAGGTCCACTTGGGAGAGGACAAGGCCAGGAAGAGGATGAGGAGGTTATAAGCACAGTAGAGGATCTATTATATTCTATAATTGTAGAAAAGTTGACCACTTTACCTGAAATTTCCAAAATCCCCTACTTATACATATTGGAGGAAATTGGATCATGTAACATAGCATTTTCCACATCTAATAATGAAGTGGTAGCAGAAATGAGGGCCTAATGTGCATATGCTAACAAAAAAATATTGCTGAGACCACCCCCAGATATGAAAATTCAGCATAGGTGGGATAAGAATGGGGATGGATGCCATAAATAAGAATAAGAAATCCCACCCATGGGATAAAAATCCATTGAACCCCCTTCGGAGTTTGATTTGGTCAAGGAGAATTGGACATAATAGGAGGGAAAAGAAGGATCTTTCAGTGGTAGAATGGGGATTGTCCAGCTTAATGTTGTAGCCACATATGGCACCCCTCAACGATTAACCTTTGATAAATGGGAATATTATGGGATTTTGTGCCATCTAGAGATTCCATAAAAACTGCTTAGACTTAATGCAAGAAAAATGCACACTGAAGAAGTTGCATAGAATGATAGACCATTGTAGGCAAGAGTAAGAGGCAACTACTACAAAGACACCACAAATAATGAGGAAGAGATGAGGAAGAGATTGATCCTAGCAATAATGTGGGAGGGCCCAAATATTCTATTGTTCTAGGTGTATTTGAGGCTATAGGGGATAGGGTTAAAGCACTTCAAATGAGAGATGAGGTCCTCAATGGGCTCTTGGAAGGGATCCCAAATAGGTAGGCCTCCTTTTTTCTCCCAGCTTAGGCATGTTGTATTGAAGTCCCTACCTAAGATTTTATTTGATCCAAATTTTGAATATTTAAATGCCATCAAAGAAGCCCATAATGCTTGCTTATCTCGATAGTGGAAAAAACATATAAATATTGATTATCGAGCATACCTTGTTAGAATAAAGATATAAGGAAGAGGAAACTATCTAGTGGTGGTTATGGAGGGATTTGAGAAGTCTAACTTGTGTCATATCCCAAAGTGTGTAAAGACCTCTAGATGCTCCTATTGCATTTAATCCTTCTAATCCACTTCCATCCCTGATTTAATTGTGAGTTGTTGCCATATCTTGTTCTTGTAGCTTAGTTTATTTCAGAATGGAAATTGAGGGTTTCTCCTTGTGAATCAAGGATTTGACTTCCAATCTCCTTTTTTAAGACCCCAAGTGCTACAATTCCAATAGAGAATTATCTTTGTTTACTTTTGGAGGTTGTTACCCATTTAATGGGGCCATGACCCACATTTCTCTTATTCCCTTTATTCCCTAAATATCTAGAGTGAATACTTTTAAGGGTGGTTTGGTGCCCCAGTTCTCTTTATTTTTCAGTTTGTTGAGTCCTATTTCTCCATTAGAATTTCTACTTAAACGTTGGGTTTTTCACTACTTTTCATGGGCTTTCTCTACTTATGTTTTTTGTCTGCTGAACTTGCAAAGGTATTTCCAACTGCTACTTATTTCAAGGAAAGGAAGTTTTCTTCCTCATCCTAGGATTCAACTTGGGGGGTCTTTGGAAATTTTCAATTTGGGTGAAAATAACCTTCCTCCCCAAATGAAATTATGGACGGGACATCAATTCCAGATTGAAGTTTAGGATCCATCAATCTAGATAGAGATCTTGAACTCCCATGAATTAAGGCCCAATACTAAATATCATATCTCGATTGGAATTATTTTAAAAATAAAAATTAAAGAAAACCTTCCCACATAAGGAGGAAGTTGGGACATCTACTTTTATGAGGGGATTTGATATATTAAATATCCGTCGATAGATAGTATTGGGGATGGCCAAAGACCCATAAATTTTCCAATCAGACCCTAATATGAAAATTGGAGAGCTCAATCGTGAACCTGAGGTGATGTAATCTTGATCTTAGGGATATCATATTTTTGATGAAACGAGAATCAAAGGCTCTTTGGAACGTGGGTCCATTCGAGACCAAAGAATTAAATGTTGCATTCTCTTGATCCAATAGAGAAGGGGAGACCGACACAACCATTGAATATTGATTTCCCACGGAGGGCTTCTAATCATGATATAGTGAGGAAGATCCGTAGGAAGACCTAGCAGGAAGAGGGAGTGGATCAACAAAAACAGGGGAGAGAAGATTAGGTTGTCAGACCAAAAAAGTGCCCAGAGATACAGGGCCGATGAACACAAGGGTGAGGAGGTCTCTGCATGGATGCAGGGATGCGATCAAAGAGACTTTTTTACTTTTAGTTGAAATTATAAATTGGTACATCTTCAAGAATGAAAGCCTATGAAAGCCTATATAATTTGAACTCTTCCATCGTGAAAAAGATGATACCATAGTATTTCTTCTATTCCATAATTTACTTCACCTCCATGTGACGTGCTAAATCCGACTAAATGTCCAATCCCCAAAGCATCAATGAAGTTTCGCTTGTCAATCATTTTTGGATAAATTTCTCATCAAAAATCAAAAGGTTATTGACTCTAAAACTCTATTCCATAATTTTCTCCAATTCCACTTGAACTGGAAGTTGCATGGAATTTTGAATGGTATCCAGGGAAAGAAAAGAGTATTAATATTAATATTTTATAATGGTATATCGATGTTGGGAAATTTTATATTAAATTAATTGTTTAATATAACTTGATTTTTTTGTAGTTGGTAAAAAATATGTGTAAGTTGTTATAATTAATCATAATCATGTTTGGAATTTTTATAGATAAATTTTGTAAAATCTTTTAAAACAATGAGTGGACATTATATTCACATAAAGAACAAATGAAGGTAATTTAATTGTTATAATTAGTTCTAATGATGTTTGAAATTTTTTATAAATAAATTTTGTAAAATATTTTATAATTAGTTATCATTATGTTTGAAATTTTTATAAATAATTTTTGTAAAATATTTTGAAAGAGGTGTGAGTTCATCCCTAGTAAGGAACTGATAAAGTTTGATTAGAGCAAAAAGATAATGTTGAGATTAAGATTTATGGGGCTTAAAAAAATTAATTTATAGAATTAATATATATACACCAATTTGATGTCCACCTTGGTAGTGACCTTAAAATTGGATAATAATAATAATAATAATAATAAACTTTTGTAATGTGGCATGATGTTCTTATCTCAATGTTAAGCATAAAATAACATAGTGGATTGTTATGCATGCATGTTCAAATTTTTTTAGTGAAATAAAATTAAGAACACATTTGACAAATCTCAATATATTTAGAAAGTTAAAATTCATTAGCTTAAAGAGAGATAAAAGAAATTTTACAGTCATAGAAATTATTCCAAAATACTATAAGTTAAAAATATCTATTAAAGGTTATCCTATCCTAAATTGTTGCTTCATGCAAAATTGGGTGAAAGAATGATATTTCACATTACAAAGAATTCAAAGAATACCACACACTACAAAGAATTACGGACACGAGGTGTGATGGAGAGTCGTGCAGATGTGCGATTGAGATAGGAAGGACCGCGATAGAAACACCAAAAATTAGTTGTTAAGAAGTTACTAATTACAACCTATCGACTTATTGTTAGTTCAACCCAACAAAGTTATTTTTCGATATGTTTATTACGCACAAATCAATGTTGTTGGAAAAACGTTGTTTAAGTGGTTTTAGTGAGTTAAGTTGTTATTGTTGTTATTAATAAGCTATTGTAAAAGTTCTTAGGACTATTGAGAATAAAATTGGCTATCCTTTCGATGGAAGGGATGATGTCAAAGTGGGAATGATGATGACCTCTACTAGTAATTGTGATTGTAAGAGAGAGGGAAGAAGAGGGAGAAAGAGATGATATTTGTATGAAAACAAATGTATTGTTGTACAATGAAGATCTCACATGGATGAATACAATATAAATTGGTTGGTTTCATTGAAACACTGATTTTGTGTCTTTGTCTGTATAATGAAATGCTACTGAATATATTGAAATGTGATGCATTATTTTAATGTGTAGTTTGTATTCCTATGAGGTTCTTTTACATATGTTATATTCATTACGTTGAGTATGAGTATATTTACCGTGTGATTGATTATATATGCACTCAAATATATCTTTGGGTTATCGAAGGATATAGCCTACTTTAGGGCATATTTGTCTCCCCTCCTCTTGCAAAACCTTTATAGGTTTATGCAATCTCATCATGATGCCTCAGGTGAGAGCTCATATGATAAAGGGTGTCAAATATGCTTTTGTCTAAGAAATTTTTGTTGGTCCATTCCTGAACCCTAGGACACCCATGTCTATGCACTAACAAATGGTTCCATTCTCAGGACCTTGATGATTGCATCAAGAGTGGGGATGTGGATACTAGAAAAAGAAGTATTAGAGTGGTGGTTAAGAAATAAGCAGTACAAATTTTCAGTATAGAAATCAAAGAATCAACACCTCAGTCCAGAGAAGTGGCTATAGAGGTATATTTATACTAATTCTCACGAAAAAAATTTCACTAAATTTTCTATTATTTTATGCAAGTGGTTGTAGAGATAGATAATGCAACAAGGAAGTTGATATATTCTTGACCCACAAGTGTGGATTCCAAATTTGATCAAGAGGGTGAATATTGTGAAGTGAAGAATATGGTATCCAGGGTTGTCGATATTTTATTGGACAATGTTATGGCTGGATACAGTCTTGAAGTCGTAGTGGAAGCTACTCAATCTTATAGCGCAACTGAAAGATAATTTAAATTCTAAATACCATGTGGTTGATATCTGAAGTCATTACCCACGTGGATCAAGGTGCTACTCTATGACAATGGTGTAATGCTATTGGAATCTAATGCAGTGAGATATTAAACTTTTGTGCTATTCAAGGAAACTGGGTGGTTGACCAAATAATTTCCTAAGTAAACCATGAAGAAGAAGAGTTGGGATGACTCAAAAACTGAGTTTATAGAGTGAAAAATCAAGAAATATTCTAAGAAAGAGGTTTGCAATAGAATAGTAGCCAATTTTGTGTAAGGTCAAGATCTATGGAAGGAGAAGAGGTTTGCCGAAAAATTTTGTGGGAAAACGGAAGACATTTCTAAGGTCATTGAAACGCAGGTGTCGACACGAAAGGGGAGTGTGAAAAATAGCATGGATGGAGTGCCACATAAAGGAATCAGGTATTTATAAATTCTTGGCACATTAAAGAGACCCGCATTAGAGCTTTCTATTAATCACATACCTTAGAAAGAAGTCTACTACACAAAATCAAATGAGGAAAAATAGTGTGGATTTGTATCATTAGGAATATATAGATGGAAGGTAAGTAGAGAGGGGTGCATAGAAGAGAGGAGGGGAATCCCTTCCCTAGAAGTAGAGTCTAATACTACGTAGAGGGACCTCCATGCTATAAGGAAGTTGTGATGGTGACAAAGGAGAAGTTATTGAAACAAGTAGTCCAAGGTTCGTTGAAGACGGATATGAGGAGGAAGTATTCCAACTCGAACATGATGATTTTATGCATCCCATTGTACAAGTTTGGTACATCCCATGGGTCAAATCCATGACCCCACGTAATTTTTTTAGAACAAAGGGAAACTTTTAGTTGATTGCTACTTTTTCATAGTCACCAAATTTAATGCATACCAGATAGTTTGACAATGTTGTAATTAGTGGTAGCAATGGTAGAAGGGAGGAAGAATAGGTTAAAGAAAAAGATCCAAGAAGGTCCACTATTAGGATCACCATATGGTGCACCCTTATCAAAGGAGGAACACATTTTGAGATCAAGAAGTCTTTCTTGACAAGTATTATCTACCATTGGCACCACATTAAGGCTATCATTCTTTCATGGAACTGCGGTAGAGGATCTTGGGAAACATTGGTTTGTATGTGAGGAGGTATGGATGGTGAAGTAGGTCCTAGACAATCAAACAAAGATCATGCCATTAGAGATAACCTTAAGGTACTATGCATTAACATGGTATATGAACTATGAATTGGAAAGATGAACATGCATGGGAAAGATGACTCATAGGGATACCATAGGACCGAATTATAAGTGTAGTATAACTAATAAATAAAATGGATTTTTTGTTTGGAAATCCTGCAATAAAAATTTTAGTGAAGTTATGATTTATTGTTTAAAATACATTTTTTAATGCATAAATAGATTCAACACCCTTAAAAACTCCTAAGGCACTCCATCTTTGCAAATTAAACAACTTAAAGTTATGATTTTTAAATATATGTACTAAATTTTGAATCTTCCTGATCCAGGTGGATATTGGTGGCCACTCACCTATTTCACTTGGGGCCCCACCATTGTCTCTTTCAGTTTTTCAGTTTTGTCACAACTTACTATTTTTAGCAGTTTTTCGGGTCCTCAACTTCCGAAGCCATTTTGAGGCCCTAAATGACATTTTTTTGGCATCGTTTTTCCGAAAAAATTGATTTTGTTTCAAAATCCACATTCATGGTTAGTATTTGTAGTCCTTAGATAGACATTTCTAACAATGTATCATGTGCGTCAAACAGAGATAGTATGCCAAAGTTACAACCCTGAGAAATTGATGTACCAATTGACACTGACAAGGCCCATATTCGGGTGTTTCATCTCCTAGGGTTAGGTTTTTGGATGTTTAGGTTTTTCCAATGTTTCTCAATAATATATAGGCCTTCAAGCCTCATTATAACATAGAGTTCAGAGGCCTGTAGCCATCACATATCTTCTCAGAGATAAGCTACCGATGCCCTAGCTAGTTTATTCCATTTTGTTTGTAAGCAAATTTCACTTCTTTGATATTAATTAAATGAAGTGCTATTTCCGTTGAATCTTTTTATTTATGGTTATATGTATATTATATTGTGTTCCTACATAAATCTGAATCAGTGGTGTCATAGCGGTCTATTTTTTCTCGATCCTTATTTGCATGTCCCCAACAGGGTCGAGGTATAAGGAGTTAGGGCTCGATCTGGTTGAACCTTTGCAAGATCAGCCTGACAAACCCCGTTGACCACCCATGGGGGATGAAAAGAAATATGAGGGAGCAATAGATCCTATCAAAATATTTCTCGAGGAGTCCCTCAAAAAAAAAGAAACGCGATGATGGATAACTTTGCCCAGATCCTTCAACCACTACCCACCAGCGGCGCATCTGCATCTAGCAGCCATTCTGGAGGTGCGAATCCCTTTAAGGTACAAGTAAACTTTGACATTCCCATATTTGAGGGTCAAATATATGCAGATGCCATAGATAGATGGTTGAATCTATTAGAAGGATATTTCTCGATTCATGACTTTTCCAACGGGGAGAAGAATATTTTTTCACTCCTCAAAGCTACCCCCAATGTCAAGGACTAGTGGGAAACCTACTTTGAGAAAAAGGATGAGATAGAACCCTCTATGTTTTCAGTCGTACCCACTTGGAATTCTCTTCGAGATGTCATCAAGGAACAATACTATCTCGTGGGGAGCTATGAGGAAAAGTACATATAATGGACCACACTGCGGCAACAAAGGGAGCAAGATGTGCACGAGCTGACGAATCTGTTCCATACCCTGCACAAAAAGTTGGGTATCAAAGATTCAGAGAAACATTTGGAGCTAAAGTATCACAGTTGTCTACACAGATACATTCAGGAGGAAATGGAGTTCCTCGACATCTCCTCGCTTGGTATGACATACCGGTGTGCTGCCAAGATTGAGAAGAAATTCAAACAGAGGAAGCAAGACTTTGGATATGTGAATCAAAAGCAAGGGAAAGGTGCCCCCAAACCGTAGAACAAAGGACAAAGCCAAGTCATGGCAGCCCAAGACAACCTGCCAAAGCCATAAGCAAAGGACAACACCGTGAAGCCAAAGAAGGAGACAAGAAAGTGGTGTGAGTTCCATAAGAGCTCCACTCACAACACAAGTGAGTGTTGGGCCAAGCAGTCGCTGGTGGCCGAGATGAGGGCTTCTGAATCAGATGCATGGTCTGACTTTGAATCAGAACTTGACAAGGGGAATGACAAAGGGAAAAAGATTATTGATGCAGAGCTCAACACCACTGTTACCACTGAGAAGATCCAGAAGGAGGAACCAGAAGATCTAGAAGAGGAGGAGTGTCTCTTCCACTCCCGGATGTGGGTAAAGGGTTCCCCGCTACAGTTTGTTGTCGACAATGGGAGCCAAAAGAACCTCATTTCAGCAGACGCCGTGAAGTGGTTGGGCTTGCCGACCATATCACACCCACATCCATACACCATCGGGTGGCTTCACCAAGGACGAGATCTATGCATCAGCCAGCAGTGTGGCCTTTCCTATAGCATCAAGCCCTTCACGGATGAGGTACTATGTGAAATTGCTCCTCTTGATTTTTGTGATGTATTATTAGGCCAACCATACTTGTGGAAGCGACATGATGTGTATGAGTCTTGACCTCGCGTTGTTATTGTTACTTTGGGAAATAAGTTGTACAGGATACCAGAGGCACCACCGCCTGTCGCTATCTCTTTGGTTACTGCAAAACAATGCAATAAGCTCATTTCCAAAACCAAGAAATTTGTTTTCCTGATGATCCACCCCCAGGGAAGGAAGAATACTATGGCCACGACCTCCAAACAAGGCTCCTCTGCACAACAACAACAAATGGAAAAGTTTGTGGAGGAGTATGGGGACATCTTCTCCTCACCCACAGGGGTGCCTCTGCACTGTTAGGTCAAGCACCCCATTAATCTGACCCCAGGTGTAGCGTTACCTAATGGACCGATTTATCGGCGCTCTGTTATGGAGAACGATAAAATCAAGAGGAAGATTCAGGAGCTGTTGCAGAAAGGTCACATCTGGCCGATTTCATCACCCTGTGGGAGCCTGATCATGTTGGTACAGAAGAAGGATAGGACTTGGAGACTATGTATTGACTATCGAGTGTTGAACAAGATCACTGTCTGGAATAGGTACCCGATCCCACCAATTAATGACCTTATGGACCAAGTCAAAACGGCTTCGGAAGTTCAGGACCTAAAAACTGCTAAAAATAGTAAGTTGTGATCAAAATTAAAAACTAAAAGAGACAATCGTGGGGCCCCAAGTGGAATAGGTGGGTGGCCACCAATATCCACCTGGATCACTTCCCTTGTATCTTTGGAACCTCACTAAGTTATCTTCCATTGGTAATGCATTAGGGAAGTTTCATTACTTCAACCTAAAATCTAAATACTTTTACTAAACTATTTATGTTCGAATATGTGTTGAGATGGATTTCAATAAGATTTTTTCCTAAGATTAATTTTTCGACTCCAGACTATGTGTGGGTTCACAAGATTGACTATGAAAATGTTTCATTTAGATGTCAAGTGCGTTATGGAACATGGCCTATAATTAAAAATTTCTCAAAGCCAAGCATGTTATGAAATAAGGCATGCAATTAAAAATTTCCCAAAGTGTTTGCAGAATAATAAAGTTTGGAAAAATAATCTAGGACCCAAATGGTGGGAATGAGCTCAATTTGAACATTATATGGTATGCAAAGAAGAAGAGGCTTAGGGTAAGAAAGAAGAAAAGGAAGAAAAGGAAGAAGTTATTGTCAAAGATGATTCACCCAAGGAAAAAAAATCTAGTTAGGAAGAAGTGCATTAGGACCCTTTAGATTCAGCAATAGTGGGGGCGCACGATACTCTAGTGAAAGTTGGATCCCCCTATGAATCTTCAAGGGAAAAAAAATAGTAACGTCTTGGGCTGATCAAGCAAGTAAGGAAGAATTTGAAGACAATAACGCTCACTTATTGGGGGATCCATCGAGCACAATAGAAAATGTGGGTTGGATTCAAGTGGGAAAGAAGCGCAAAAATATTTGGCCAAGGAAAATCAAAATCCAATCAAAATTAAATAAAGTAGTGAAAAATGGAAAGTAGATATATTTGGATCTTAGGAGTATTTTGGAAAAAATTTAGGTGGAACCAAGCTACAATTTGTGTACCATGGGGTAATTACTTGAAGATTGGATCGAGCCTTTGTGCTCAATCTCGAACCTCCAAGGATTATTGGTAATTTTGAAGAATATTAGTAATTTTGAAGAAATGTAATAGTGATCTCATCCATCTTTTTTATTAAAATTCTCATATCTCATTTTTAAAAAAGATAATGTGTACAATATTTTGAACAAATTTGACCAAAAAAAATAATCGAAAAAGGGTCAATTCATCTATTAGTTATATTATACTTATAAATATAGTCATAGTTTAGTTTATGGGCTAAATGGCAATTTTCACCACCATCCAATTATACAATTTAAATTACATCTTTAAACTTATAAATGGATTCAACAACTTGAAAAATCGTTGATACACTCTAATTCTACATATTAAATAGTGTAGTCCAACTAATAGACTAAATTAACCTTTTGCGAATATTTTTCTAGTCAATTTTGTTCAAGATCCAATACATATATTTGAAAATCACAATTTTAAGTTATTTAATTTGAAAAGATTGAATGACTCAATAGATTTTCAATGTGCTGAATCCATTTATGCATTCGAAATTATATTTGAACAACAAGAAATCACAATATCACTGAAAATTCTATTGTCGTCTATTCTAGCAAACCCCCTCCCCCCCCCTCCCCCCCACCCCAACACACACACACACATATATATATTCACTCACTCTTACATCCATATTGTGCTAGTATGGTAGAGATGTGCGACTTAATGTAATTTGATGTAATGTAAACATTTTTTACTCAATCAAAATAAAATAAAAATAATATTAGAGATCAAATCTATTGAAATGAAAACCTATTTTAAAGTGAAAAGAGATTTAATCTTGTAAAATATTTGTAAATAAATAATTAAGATAATTTACATTCATATCCTTATATGTCCATGCACAATGTATCTCATATTCCCCCCCCCCTCACCTTTAAAATGAAATGAAATGATATTTTAACTTCCATGACACTAAAAATAATCTATACAACTACAAAAAATTCAAAGAAACATTATTGATATCATCCCCTAAACAAAAATATTTGAACTCGAGTCTTTCAAATTTCAACAACTTCACATTTCTAAAATTAATCAATTAAAACACATACATACATACACAAGAGATTTGAGCTTGAATCTTTCAAATTTCAACAATTTCAGATTTCTAAAATTAATCAATTAAGACACATACATATATACACTGTAAAATGCACAACTTTAACTAATTAGTCAAATCCACAATTTCCGCAATTCCACATTCACTTCAACTTACATATAATCAAAAATCTAATGTAAAGTGGAATGTGGGGCTCTTGGTCAGCTATTGCCCACTACAAAAATTGATTGTGGGGCAAATACACATTTTCCTATATACATGCATGTGTAAAAGGCACAACTTTAGTAATTAGTCAAATAAATAATTTCCACCAATTCCATATGCGTTGCAACTTGCATTCAATCAAATATCTAATGTAAAGTGAACTATGGGGTCTTGGTAGGCCAGTGTCCACTGAAATAATTGATTGTGGGGGTGAACACACATTTTCCTATAAGCTTTGACACGTATTCAAATAAGATGCTAAGGCAAAGCTTATTTCTCTGGCTATCAGTCATTTAATGTGGTGTAGCATATACTGCTCACTGTTAGGTTTAAATGACTTTCAATCTAATGTTGGTAAGTATATGCCACACCGCATTAAATGGCCGATAGCCAGAAAAATAAGACTCAACCTTTTTAAAGAGCTCTCATATTATTGCAAACGTACATAGAATCTATGTGCAGAGGATAATGTACTCTACCATCAACAACTATGTCTTCTCGACCTTTGGGTTCACAAGAAGTTTGGCTTCAAATCGTTTCTTCCTTCAAATTGAATATCTTGTAGAGGTTTTTTCTTTCCTACGTCTATGTTTAAGTTATATAATATTTTAATAAAATGGCTTTGTAGAACATCCTAATATTTTTTTATGAATTTATTAAAATTTTTGTTTTTAAAACCAGTGTTATATAATAGTTTTTTTTTTTTTTTGTATAGTTTAAATATAGCTAAATTAAAATAGTAGAAATAATTAATTATTTACATTTTATTTATTGATTTTATTTGAGATTGATTACTTTTAATCAATTTTTTATAAAATAGAAAATATTTTATTAATTTACTTTAAATTAATATTTTAATTGATCTTATATACCTTATATACATTACTTTTATTTATTGATTTTATTTAAGATTGATTAATTTTATTCAAATATTTATGAAATAGAAAATGATTTTATTAATTTACTTTAAATTAATATTTTAATTGATGTTATATACCTTATATACATTAATTTTATTTATATATAAATTTAAAATATAAAAAAATAAACTTTTAATTAAAATAAAATAAAATATTTTACTATTAAATTGATATAAGTTAAGTGGTTTGACTTGCTTCACTAACCCAACCCCTTTTCTCCCCCTTTTATCTGAATGAAACAAATTGAAAGTAAGTGGTTTTCCCTAAAATAAATAAATAAATGACAATTTTTTAGCCAATATGCATGTTTCATAATTGAATGCTAAGTGCACAAATGCATCGGAGCATGTTTCATAATTGAATGCTAAGTGCACAAATGCATCGGAGCGGACTGGATGTCAAGTAGTGTGTTTGGGCTGGTTTATTTACCTTTCATACTCGGGTTTCATAAGATATGAAATACAGTCAAAGTTGGATCCTAGTGATGCTCATCTCACCACGCGTTGGCTGGTATCTCAAAATTCAATCAATTTCAAATCCTAAGTCCAAATTAGTATGCATATTTGTGTGTATAAGAGCTCCAAGGGTCAAGGTATTCCATTGGATTGATGGTACACTGATATTATATGTGGCCAAACTTCTATTGTCTTGAAATTAGTATGCATATTTGTGTGTATAAGAGCTCCAAGGGTCAAACTATTACATTGGATTGATGGTACACTGATATTATATGTGGCCAGATTTCTCTTGAATGATGGAGAAAATGTGAAAATGTACACATGTACACTGCATTTACAAAATGTGATTATTGCAAAATAAAAATAAAAACATAGGCAATCAAATCCAAAAATAAATAAATTAAAATATTTTAAAAATAAACTAAATTGTTTTGTTAATATTAATTTTACAAAATATAATTTAATTTTAGTCAAATATAAAATTAATTTATGATTAAATGGTAAATGGAATGGTTATCATCTGCCAAGTACAAAGATAATAACAAAGTTTTATTTTTTAAATTTTATAAAACAAATAGTAAATATTATAAAAAAAAAAATAGTTAAATTTTCATCGAAATAGAGAGCGATATATGTCACATCATCAATGCTAGACATAATAATATGAATATCGACAACAATGTTAGTAAGATCAATAGTGGCCTCTTGTAGATTGATATAATGGAGCCATTACAATATTTGTATAAGGAGCAATATGTTCTTGTTGCTTCTAATTTATCACACATAATTTCCTTCCCAACCCTTTTTCATGTACTTTGGATTTAGTGTGGTATTTTTTTGGAAGATGTTGTTTATAGGGTTAAGACATTCATTAGTAATATTGGTTCAATTAAAAATTTCGTTATGTTATGAAGTATTATGTAAATTATAAGATTCAAGGTTCAAATCCCTAATGGGTCAAGCTCAAAAAGAGAGTCCCTTCATGAGATGACCAAGTTGTTGGCACAATGGGATGCTTTTCTCTCCACTTACATGGACAAATTAATCACCATCACTTTCTCCTATATATTTTTCATATGCACTTGAATATTTGTTCTTCCATATTTGATAGAAGTAGCATTATTATAATGAATCCCATTGTTACTTTGTTCAAATTGATAGTTTGTTTCTAATAAGCATTAAAACAAAACAATTACAATAAAAGCTAACATAGTAGCAACTTTATTAAACATGTATAGAATTTGTGACCACCTTGTATTGGAAATCTTGTTGATGCCAATGGCTCTACTATACTAAGGATGATTTGAGATTTCCTTGCCTCAACAACTTCATTGATGCAAGGGGCTTTACAATAACATGTAGCAATTTTCTTATTTACTTTTATTTTACAAAGTAAAAATAAAATGAGTATAATTTATATGTTGTTATATGTATATAGTAATCAAATAATGCTTGTCTAGTTTTAATAGTTTGAGTAGTTGGGAGCATGGTTTGTTTTGTTATCTATTCGAGTAGACATTTGACTCCTTGTGATAGGGTTCTATTATCACTCAGTAATTTCTCAAGGCTAAAGAAAGAAATGGCTGAGGTAACCACAAAACTACTTTTGAGATCAGGATATAGCCTTTCTAATGCTCAAAGAGGGCTCTCTCTTAATGATTTAACTTTGTTGAGTTAATTGATTTTAGGCTAGTTATGTAAGCTTGATTTGGTTGATTTGATTTGGTTTGGTGGTGGAATTACTGATTTAGATGAATAGATGGAGGTCTATTTTCCATTGGGCTATGGAGTCAATGTATCAAGTAACATAGTAGAATCAAGGTCTAAAGGAAGTTTTCACAGGGCAAGGTAGCTGAGTTGATTTAGATATTTAGGCTGGCAGGTGAACTGGTTTCAATCGAGATGGGGGAAATGAAAGAGGTCAATCGAAACTAGGGAGAAATTAAGAATTCCTTACTCTGGATATTAGAAGAAAACATGAAAATGAATAGCAGTACAAGACAGTGTATTTAAACAAGTTCTGAAATAAAACTCTTATTATATCATTTAGATTCAGAAAACATGCAAGTATATGAAAACTTCAGAAAATAACAAAGAAAAATTGAAAGTACTTCACTGAAGTGGCTCAACACATGAATCCTATAATATAATGCCTTTATTTCTCAATCCAGTCTGTTGACTTGAAAATGGTACAATGAACCCTCAGGTTTCAGATCAATACAACTATAGAAATGTTTAGTAATCCAAACACTAATACTTCAAATGGATGAATTATTTATACAAAAACTAATATAAAATATCCTAAACTGTTTTTAGGATTTATTCTAGGAAATAAAATATCCAGAGGTTGAAAGGTAGTGACACCTTTCAACTGATTGAAAGGTGTCCCTGTTTTATCTGATTTGCTGTCATTTGTTTGTTTCTCTCATGCTGGCTTGTCTCTTACACTATCTTCATGTTGGCTACATCTAATTTATCTTTTTACTCTGCTTACCATTTAACCTGATTTCTCTGTCACCTGAATGTTCTGTTTTAACCTTTCACTTTCATAGTAAATCATTCAACTTCTCATGCTTCTATGTTTTTAGTCAAAATGATTTTTTACAAAAGACACATGTAAAAGATGGAATGTTCCTTTGGAAAGTAACTTTTGTAAGAATCTTTGCCATGCTAGTGAAAATTTGATTACTCTATTAAAACCAATTTACTGTGTAAATTATCCTTTCTATACTTTATTGTTGGTTTTTAACTTGATTTTCCTTCTGTGTATGAAACTTTTGCTTAAATCCTTAGAATCTGGATTAAAAAGTTTGAACTAGTATCAGTTGTTTATCAAATTTCTTGGTATGCTGATATACCTGCAAAAAAAAACATTTCGTTAATAAAATCCAAGTATCCAAGGAGGTGCTCGAAAGATTTATTGAATCGGGAAGATCTGTGGAAAGAGTCCAGATTTTATCACTGGTCAGTAATGGCTTCGTTTTCATTCACAAATCCTCATAAATAACTCAATTGTAAGGTTTTGAAATAATATTGGCTCAACACACAATGTAAATGGTTTATCGCACAGTAGACAAGGTTTTTGACTTCAAACATCAGTGGTCTTATTGTAAATGGCACAAGAATCAGTTCAAGCAATGGTGTTTTTTATCACCATGTGGAATGGAATGGCTGCATATCTGCACAGTGTAGGTGTAATGGTGGTTTTAACACATGGTAGGATGGATTGGTAAGTGGTTTTCACATGATATACAAGCGGTTTAGTGGTTTTGACTTGAGAGGTGTGATACAATGTGGGAGCACCGTGTGGCAAGAGAAGCGGGCTACGAAACCGCCTATTTCACACTCCTTTGTGGTGTTAATCATTGAATGGTTGGGGAATGAGATATGGAGTTATGGCCGTTGGATATATTTCACGAAGATTAGATGGTTGATGAACTGTCGGGGTTTTGAAGAGGTGGGACCTAGTATATTATATGCAATGGGGTTTATATATGCGAAGATTCACTATAGTGGGGGGTTAGGATCATAATGTTATGCGAATGGGTTTACTATATATTATGGGTTTGGACTATATATTAATGGGAGTTAATATAGTATGGGACCCAGGATATTAATAAAATGGGAGGATTAATATAAATATGAAACTATAGGTTTAAATGAAAGCGGGAGGGGATAAATAATATAAAGGGGTTTAAACTAAATGTTTAAAATAGGGGAAATGAATCAGAAAGGGAAATGGGGCCCCAATACATTTTTAGCACTTTAAACTATGGGGAAGTGGGTTTTGGGTGTTTTATTTTGAAAATGGAAATTAGTAAAGAGGGAGGGGATTTAGCTAGGGAAAAGGAGGAGTTAGTGAGGGGGAATGGGTTTTTAAGCTAGGAAAATATATTTTTTACAAGGGGAAAGTATTTAGAAGGATGTTAGAATATGAGATGAACCAACAGTGCTTTCCATGATTTGTTAAAGTGCTTCTGCCTACCCTTTCTTTATCCTAACATTTTTATTTCCTTTGTTAGTCGCATCTGAGCTTGCTGACCCTTTTACTTTGTTTTAATAAGCAAACTATCTACCACTAATCTTATGACGTCCAATGGCTCAGATTAAACTGATGAGCACATTTATTCTCTACCTAACTACTGATCTGCCAAGATTAAACATTTGGCTAGATCTTTATTCTCTAACTATCAACCTAATTTTAAAGCATGAATAATCATGATTAAACTGTATGATTATCATGAATTGTGGCTTTCTGGACAATCTACACATAATTTTTATTTGCAAAAATTAAACTAAATTAGTAACATTTGAATGTGCAACACTTTCATGATTATATTTTTATCTCTTTTTGTGGGGTTTATACTAGATATTCTTTTTCGTTCTTGTTTCTTTTGGTCCTTTGATTGTTCTTTTAGGACCTACCCTCTTTTCATTTTTTAAATATGGGAAAACATTTGCAGAAAGCAAATGTATGTACAATATTACAAGATTTTATTATAGTAATTCAAAATTGTGAATCCTATTATTATAAGACCCTAATAGTGGCTTAACATGGGGATGGCATCTCTTTCTGAGATTTCAAGAACACCGTCGACTAGTAGCCTGGTCTATTGGGCCAATCCCAAGCCTACACATGATTTGTTGTATAATCTCCGTGACTGTGAATCTTGAACTGAATTCATAACATTTTCTGCAAACTGAAATCTGATCTGAAACTAAAAGGTGTTGCAACCTTCAAACCAAACTTCTAGATCATCAAGATTTTTTAGGGTGTTCTCCTTGGCTTTAAATCTTAATGAATTATTTCAACACTTGCTAAAAACTAAAAACTGAAATAAACGTGTTGTTGAAAACTGAATTTAATCAAACTAAAATTCTACCTACTTACTTTAATCAGCTGTCCAACTGCTGGTTATGTAAATGAAAATGGTAATGTAACCATTCAACCATTATATACTTTGATATATTTTGTTGCATTTTCTTGTTGATTATCAAAACTAAATTTCTGCATCCCAAAAGAAACTTGTCAACAAATGTGAAGATAAGCAAAGATTTAATTTCCTTTGTTGACTCAAGAAACTGTACAAAAGGATCTTCCAAGGTCTGTACACTAATGTTAAACTAATATAAGCAACTGTACATCTGTTCTTGATGGCCTCCATGCCATGAAACTGAACTGTTATTTTTACCTTTATTTCCCTGCAAAATCAACTTATGATTGTCTTGAGATAAATGCATCTTTTCAGATAATATTTGTGATGATATTTCTACTGATAAAATTGTCTGCTTGATGAAACTTTCATTATCTTGGATCTGAAGCTCATAGTCAATAAATGGAAGAAGATTTTGATTGTATTCATAATCCAACATATCTGCTATCGGACCATGAAAAACTTGGAAAGATTGCTGCAACCTATTACTTATGGGATTCCATGGGACTTCATACATTACTACAGACTGCTCATCCTTTGTTTTAGAAGGATCAAAAAAAAAAAAATCTTTAAAAACTGAAATACTTCAAAACATAGTGGTAAGGAATTTTCATGTGTTATGTGATCAGGTGTTTTAATGGAATTGGATAACTGTACTTGTGAAACTGAAAAATCTTGATCAAGGGTTTCATTATCTTCTTTGTTTTCAATCACAACTCCTAAATATTGTTGATTATTAATTGCATGAAAATTGTCTCTAATGAACTTAAATGAAGCAAAACAAAGAGGGAAAGAACCTTCACTTATTTCCAAATTTTCTACTCTTTCTTCCTCACTTTCATAGCTGATTAGCATTGGATGATCACTGTATTCAAACTACTGAGAATGAATTTCCTCATCCCATAAACTAACTACTAATTTCTCTGTAATGTTAGCTTGAGTTTGGAGAACATAATTATCATCATACTCATCATATTCAGGCAAATCACTAAAAGAAGGAATGTCATCAATCATACACACTAGATTAGCTAATTGCTCTTCCACATATTGATCTATAAATCCATTTTATGATCTGTGGTAGTTGTGATTAGTAGGAAAATGATTTGGCCAACAACCTCTTCTTTTTCTTCATGATGATCATGAACAAAAAATTCATCTTTCATGGTGATCTTCTGTATCATTTCTTCTATTTTACTTACCAAGATGTCAAGTTTTACCTTTGCAACAGTATTCTGCTCTCCTTCTGCTTTCAACTTTTCTCTTCAAATTTGCAGATTAACTTCTACATCAATTCTAATATTTTGCATATGTTCAAGTGTATTTGAATCTCTTTCTCTTAACTTCACACTAGTACAAAATGGCTAATTTGTTACTAAAAAAATGACTAAAATTTGCATATAAACGACTATTTTTCGGTCAGTGACCAATAGTAGCTAATTTACAGTATCTTATAACGTGACCAACTTTTGGTCGTTTTAGCTTAGTCATTAATTGGTTACCTCAATTTTTTTATCTAGTTGTATATTTGGTCATTGATTTGGTCATTGATTTAGTCTCTGATTTGGTCACTAATTTAGTCAGTCATTTGGTCTTTCATTTTTTCATTGATTTAGTCATTCATTTGGTCACTGATTTAGTCATTCATTTAGTCATTGATTTGGTCATTAAATGTCACAATTAATGACCAAATATACAACAAAATATATTACTATATGATCACTCGAGAAAACCAATTAATGACCAAAGAAATATGACCAACATGTTGGTCGTGTTATAAGATACTGTAAATTAGCTACTAATAGTCATATATATGCAAATTTTAGTCATTGTTTGAAACCAATTAATGACCAAAGAAATGTGACTAAATTTTAGTCGTGTTATAAGATATTGTAAATTAGCTACCAATAGTCATATATATGAAAAATCTAGTCATCATTTGTAGTCACAAATTTATCGTTTGCAGTAGCCATTTATTCATTATATAAACGACTAATTTAGTAGTTTATATTCATTTCATTAATAATCATTCTAAATGACTAATTTAGCCGCATATTCATTTTATTTGTGTTCATTATTAATCAACATAAATTAATTTGTATGATTTAAAAAATGTCATTAAATGTGCATGTTCATCTAATATGAAAAAAAAAATCGCATATTTTAATTACAATACTAAACAACATCAAGTGAACTATAAATAATTTCAACCACATAAATTATATTATATGAAATGTTAAAATATTACAATATGAGTTTCCAACTTTATATTAGTTGGACTACAATTTACACATGAAATAATGTTTCATCACTTCAACACATTATCGTTGTGTTGTCAAGGCATTACAGGTGAATTCACCAACTCTGAAGACTTGATCATCCGTCTTTATATGTGTGTCTTATGCGAGATATTTGTTCTAAGGGTATCACTAAACCAGTTCTCCTCTCTCTTTTTGCATTTGTCGCTCCAATGTTATTGCTCTTCTCTTTTTTCAATTCATGCTTCTTACCATCAATACTAATTTCATTTTCTAAAAACAAAAGAAAATACAATGCACTGTAAGAAATGAAAGACAATGAACACTAGAATATAACATAAATTAGACTATAAATAGTTTATACAACATATACCTTAACATCAACAATGTCAAAGCAATTTTCCTTCAGCATCAATTTCTGCAAAATAAATGTCACGTTATTCTTTCCCATTTCTCAACATGCTACATACGATAAATTTAAAATCACATAAAACCAAGAGCAAACCCTTTTCTAACCAAAATAAACAAACAAATAGTGCCTCTAATAAAACTTCATTATAATATTAGCAAATGAAAAGAGAGCTAGTGGACCATTTGTGTTGTTTGACTTTGCCTATTTTTGTTATAAAGTGCTCAAGCTTCAGGAACCAAAAAATGTGAGCACGAGCTAAAAACTAACCAACCATTCACTAGTCAACATGAGAGATCAGAAATAAACCACAAAATTGATCAGGGATTAAAATTGTGAGCAAACTACCTTGAAATTTTCTTCTTAAGAAATACCTCAAAATCCCCTCGTTTCTAATAAGCTTCCTGGCTATGTACCTCCATCCTTGATTTCCCTTGTTATATCTTGAATAAAGAATATCCCTTCAACAACCAATTTTGCGAGAATCCTACCAAGTAACTCAAGAGCCTTGTGTGCATCAATAGTAGCATCCTCCAATGAAAATAATACAATATCCAACCAAGAAACATCAAAATTATATTTAGTTATAATGTTGAAGAGTGTAACTGGGTAGGCCTTCCTTATAATGATTATGTAACTAACATTTGCATCGAGAGGTGAAAAGTAATGCCGGGGAGTGGGGAAAACAATAATTAAGTGAAATATATGGAAATTTTAGCTCCTATATATCTTTCAAAGAATGTAATAGGAGGTTAAAATTTAAAAGAAAGTTACACTAACATAAAGGAACACTAATATAATTGTCCCAGAATAATGGCATAGTAACGATGGTATCGAAGATCCTTCAATAGTCGCTCCAAGGAGATTGCTCTAGCTCTTCAAATGATTCAAATAACTATCGAAACTAAATATTCAAACCTGCTCTAAATCCATCATCAAAAGGTTTTCAATGTGCTAGAAAGGGGTATTTAAAGGTTTTTTTTTTTAACTTTCAATCGTTGCTACAAGACTGTTTTAACGCTAGTCCAAAACTGCCTTCTAACAACTTTAAAAGATGTCATACAAACACCTTCAATAAACTGCGATACAAATACACTCTATGAAGTAATCCATATAGAGAACACACCAATAGCCCAGAAGAGGAAAATGAAAAGTTTATCTGCAGTTACATTTTACTCTAAAGAATATTCATATCAAACTCTGTTAACATCAAAATCTGTTAACGTCAAACCAAAATTTTGTAATTTTCAAGATCCTAAGTTCAGCACCAACTACCCAATAGCCTAGCAAACTTGACAAGAAGACCCTGGCTATTCTTGTACGCTATAAGACAGTATGGTCAACAATGTCATGAATTATAGCAAGCACCTATAATTGTTTCAGCATGTCTTATCTTTTGAACTGATCCATCATCTTGAGTCTGTCTAGCATTCTCTCAATCGTCAAAATTAGCATTGTCAAGCTTTAAAAATATAGCATTCACTCCAATCTAGAAATAAAAATATGCATTCACAACTCAAATTACCTAGTATTCTGCTGGCATCATTCTTAAGTTGTAAGTTGATGCCATACTCATGCAGTAAGCTCTCGCGTCATGGACCACCATTCCTGTCCACTGAAAGAGGATGGCCACTCTAAGTTAAGCCACAAGTGTATGCCTTCAAAGAAGCATCACAAAATATTTCTAGAAACAATTAAATATCATATTGGAAAATCAATTCCTTCTCATCATGCATGTATATTAGGTGTGATAATTATTGTCCTGTAACTAACCACCATTTCTGGAGTTGGAAGTTCCCTGTCCTTTCCTAAAAAGTCTACAGACTCACAGACAAGCCCAACAACATCAAAATTTTGAATTTTTGCCTTCGGGGCAAGTGGAGAGATTAGCTCAATGTGCTGTGTATCAAGAAGAATATCAATTAGAAACATCTCAAAATCTCAAAATCATTTTATGATTCATATCACAACTTTCAGACTGTGTGCCTATCATGAGAAAGAGTGGTCTATTTAGTATCTGGGAATCTCAATACCAGTGATATTTCCTGTCAACAAGGAGACTACAAAAGTAGGACAAGTTATCCCTTCTATATTCATTTGGAAATGATCATCCCTTCAATCATGCATCATCAAAAAAAGTTGGTTTTCCCCAAGTCAAATTTATGTACTAACTTGGTAAGCTCCATAAAGGCTAGGCCTAATAAACTCTACCATGCTGCCATCAATTACAATGAAGTTCTTGTTACCATTTGTCTTGACTCCAACAACTCGACTCACAAGAACACCAGATTTTGCAACAAGAGATCTCCCAGGCTCAACAATGAGTGTAAGATTTCCAGATAATACCAGCTCTTTTACCTGAAGAAACAGCCAATGGTGCAAATATACATCTTTAAAGTGTCTATATATATTCTCAAAATAGCTGTAACAAGGCCAACACAGTAACTTGGGCAGCAAAAGAGTGTAAGTTTGAATAAAAAGTAACTTAGTTTAAGCCAATGCTTAAAAGCTTTAAGGACTTACAAAATTTATAAGATCCGTAGGGGTAGGAAGCACTTCACCCTTGTGATAGTAATCAATTCCTAAACCTCCTCCAATATTTAGATACTTAATTTCAATCCTTGACCACGTATTTGGTCAATATACTGGATCATTAGAACTGCAACATCCTTAAATATGTTCACCTACAAAACCAAAGTAATATTAAAGAAAAATAATGTGCACCTAATTACAGTTAACAAACTAGGAAAATCCCTTTACACATAAAACGTTTCAAGCAACAAAATTATCACTTCAATCTCATATAGGAGTTAAATATTACATAAGAAAACCAGAATATACTTTTAACTATCGTTTTGTACGGGAAAATGCAGTCCTGGGGTTTGTTAAAACCTTCATCATCTAAGCTAATGCATTAGACTTGGACAACAGATGTAAAATAATAAAACTTGTTTAAACAGCAGTGGCATATGTCTGGTTGGTCTATCTGATCACAAAGTGCAGTTCCACAATAGAATGAATTTCCTATGGTTAAATCAGAAAATTCTGACTGGCTGGGTAATAAAAACATCATGATTACAAGTTATTTTACACTTCTTTTAAATTTTAGTGTCATCATTCTGGCCTTTTTCATCAACTTTCAGGAATTCTGTAGAAATCGTTAATGTGGAATATTACACAACAAGGTAATAGTCCAATGTTTTAGCTTTGGTTTTAATCTTATGCTTTTAGCTTAATTGTCAATGCTTCACAGAACTTAACATTCTAACTTATAGCCTAAGTCTAATAAATTTGGAACTAAATTATCTTTGAAACTTCGTCTCCATGTGAATGTACTAGAAGTGCAAGTTGGCACAAGACCTTTCTTATAATATCAGCACATGCAAACACCTTGTCTGATGTAGCTTCATATATTCCTCTTCCGCTTTAGACATCCTACTTTTGTATTGAATCAATATTGCAAGCAAGGAAAACCAGCCAGTTGATGCTGATTTTTTATTTTATCCACCATGGAGAGAAAGTATGACACTGTTAGAAGATAATTCAAGCAGGGAAAAGTTGGATCCAGCCTCAAGTATACATGTTGAAGACAATACTTTTGACATGCAAATATTTTTACAAAAATGAACAGGTCAAACCCTTGATCAGAAATACCCACCATATGGCCATCCTCATAGTCGCTGGCTTCATATAGGAAATAGAAATCTAACAAGATAACCAATGAATTTCAATGACTCATTAAAACAGCTGAGATTGACCTATCATAATTTTAGAACTTCAGCCAATCATTGGATTATAATCTAAGAGATTTTGCAAACTAACTTGCATTAAGCCAAAAAAAATTGAAGTAGAAAACAATACCAGTAAAACAGTCATCCATAATTATGGAGCTTTTAGAAAGTGAAAAATCAGAAATTAGTGTTTCAGAAATTTTAAAAGATATTTAAAAATTTTAATACAAAATATTAATTGATCTCGAACAATAAATAATAATAGAACTAGCATTTGCACCGAGGTGCAAATTAAACGCCGGAAGTAGGAAATGTAGAAAACAATAATAAAGTGAAATATATGAAAATTTTAGTTTCTATATATTTTAATGAAGTGTACACCAGAGCTTTAGGCCAAATGAAAAATACTTATAATGCCACCAAAGCAAAACAACATAGTGATGATATGACAGAAAAATATTGAAATAGTAAAAATATTTTAAGAACCAAATCAATGAACATACAAGCACGTGTAAGATGATAGACCATAGATGGGGGAACATAACAATCAGAGAATATACAAAAAAATAGAATAGAGGGGGGCAGGGAAATTATACACCATTACTCTGATACACATCTTACTCCAGTAGCACATATAAAAGGACTCACCAATGGCACCAAGGATGGCCATTGAATAATAGAAACTTGTTAAGCCTGGCTCATAGTTTTGATCTCAACTGCATTTTAGTGCATATGTTTGAACTTGAAGCCTCAAAACAAGACCAACACATGGGAAATAAAACTCAAAACAACCCAAAATCAGGCAATTCCTTGCTTCCATGTGAGGAATGCTGTCAATGATATCCCAATCTTATCGGTTGGGAATAAAAAACTCAAGCTTTCACTTTACAGGAATCAAGTAGAATGCAAATAGATGAACGGACCGGAGTTAAGAGATAACAAAATATTGTTGTGTCAAACAACGAAAAATGGAAACCCATTCAATTAGAGCTAAAAACATCACTGCAAGCTTAAAAAACCAATACTCCAAGATAGGAGGCATACAATTTGGTGCAATGCAGAGTCAAAGGATCTCAAATCTTGGTGAAATATTAATTGTTGATGTTGATCTTGTGGGTTTTTTGGAGAATGACCGAATTCTTCTATTTCGATATGTTTCTTGTTTTCTTGTTCCTTGCCAATTTACCATGCTCACAGTGCTTGTTCCTTTTTTTTCCTGAAAATGCAGACTGAATGGAATCCATATCATCCTCACAAGATGAAACTGGAGATCCCTTACTTTGGGAGCTGAAATGATCATGATCATGGCTCTTCGAAGAGCTCACACTTCTAGAAACTGTTGGGGAAACAGACTGTTGCCTTGATTTATTTCCAGCCTCACTTCGAGGCCTTGATGCAGGAGACAACCCATGCCTTGATGCAGGTGATGAAAATAACTCCCTAGGGAAACTGAGCGCACTAAAAACCTCCCTAAGGAAACTCAAGGACACTTCTCCCTTGTTCTGAGGATGGTACCAAGTCAAAAGTGAGTGGTGTTCACTAGTGCACCTGGCCCATGGGAATTGAACCAGGGACCTACACAGCCTGCTGGATTACCAGCAATGTCCTAGCAACATTGGCATCATCCATTTGAGCTAAGCCCTCGGGACTTACTGTATTATGGTAATAGGGAAAGATTAAATTTAATGGATTTTGGTTGGCAGAAAGCGTTTCAACTTCTCAGGAAACTTTTGGCTGGAAATGAATTTAACTGTGAAACAAAATCATATTGCAGAATTTAAATTGTAGGCTTTATTAAGTTGGGGGAAAATTATTTATAGTTGATTAGCTTATTCCTAGTTCTTCATTGTATTATCGAAGTTGGGAAAAACAAGATAAATTAATGGTTTTTGGTCAACAGAAAGGATTTTAAAGAAATTTTCGGCCAGTGTCTGAATTTTTTGTGGCAGAGATTACTTAATAGATCTCTTGATTTAAGCGTTAGTGCTTCCAAGTTAGGGAAAATTTTGCTAGATTTCGATCCATAGATTTTCTAGCCTTTTCACTATGTTTTGAAAATAGAGAAAGAAAAGTAATTTTAATAGTTTTTTTGTTGGTGAAAGGGTTTTAAAGGAGTTTCTGGGAAGTATTTTAATGAACATAATGGCAGAAATTAGCTGACAAGTGACAAGATTTGTGCACATTTCAACTTTTGGTGTTATTTGGAATTGGTCTTAATTTACTTTATTAATGTCTGGTTGAGGCTGCAATATTAATTATATGTTTTTATGGTGGATCTCAGGACTATGTGCCAACTTTTTTGATAACTTCAATGCAAATGTTGTGCTGGATGCCAACACGGTGAACCTTAGTCTATGGGGTACAACAGGTACTAATGGTGGAATCAGAGTTCTTATCCAAGATTTGCTTGTTCTTCGGTAGTCTATGTTTAAAGACATTCTATATTTCATGTTAAACTGTAGGATGCATTTATTTTCCTAGATGTGTTTTCATTTTATGTGCATTGCTAGTTATTTCAAAGAGTAACCATTCTAGGAGTTTAGATTTTAGGCCCTATCTAAAAATTTGGTGGAATAGGTCAAGAGGACTACAATAGATTAATAGCTCTGAGCTACAGGGGAGTAGATGTTTTTATTCTGGCATTTTCTCTTATTAGCAAGGCAATCTATGAGAATATTACCAAAAAGGTTTGTTTTATGTGGATTGTGCTTTATGCAATCTTATTTTGGGTTCTATTTGAAATAACTTGTGAGAAGACACATTTTTTCCACCCAAACAAATATAATATCTTGAAAGTTTGATATGAGGATGTATTGTTTACTAAAATGGTTGTCTAACATAAGTTCGACAATGACTGTGCAGTGGCTTCCTAAGCTGAGGCATTTTTCACCTGGTGTTCCAATAGTTCTCGTTAGAACTAAAAGGTAAACGATCCTTTCCTTTGTTACATATTTGTAATTCAAAACATTTCCAAGCTAGAAAAAGGTTTCCAGAATGTTTTTCCTGCTTTACTTCAGTAAGTGTTTGAATCCAGATTTTCCATTCTTATAGAATGTTGTAACATTTACGCCAAATGACAAGTAGATGTGCATAAATTGATATCCTATAACTCAGACTAGTATTATATTAACTATCTGACTTCTAAGCAAAGCCCACCACTATTTTCTCAGAACATAATTTTTCAAGATTACATGTATGTCATATATCAGTTGAGTTGGGACTCGGGAGCATTGGATGTTTTCAACATTTATGTTATTTTAATGTGTATCTCAACGAGTCTTTGGTTGGTCATATGTTTGTCAAATATAGTATGTAGATGCCATAATACCATAGATATGGTATAAAATCATGACTTTTTTACTGTTTCGCACATAACTCATATTCAACAATTTTAGCTTAGCTTACAATCCCTTTTTGGTATTTAGAAAATTTGGAGATAGCTCACAGTTTTGATGTCAACTGCATTTTAGCGCATATGTTTGAAGTTGAAGCCTCAAAACAAGATCAACACATGGGAAAAGCAAACTTAAAACAACCCTAAATCAGGCAATGCCTTGCTTCCATGCGAGGATTGATGTCAATGATATCCCAATCTTATCAGTTAGGAATAACACCCTCAAGCTTTCCATTTACAGGAATCAAGTAGAATGCAAATACATGAAAGGAGATAACAAAATATTGCTTTGTCAAACAGCGAAAAATGGAAACCCATGCAATTAGAGCTGACAACATCACTGCAAGCTTAAAAAACCAATACTCCAAGATAGGAGGCATACCATTTGGTGCAATGCAGAGTCAAAGGATCTCTTTGGCACAGAGCTTGGTGAAATATTAATTGTTGATGTTGATCTTGTGGGTTTTTTGGAGAATGACTGAATTCTTCTATTTGGATATGTTTCCTATTTCCTTGTTCCTTTCCGATTTACCATGCTCATAGTGCTTGTTCTTTTTTTCCTGAAAATGTAGATTGAATGGAATCCATCTCATCCTCACAAGATGAAACTGAAAATCCCTTACTTTGGGAGCTAAAATGATCATGATCATAGCTCTTCGAAGAGCTCACACTTCTAAAATTTTTTGGGGAAACAGATTGTTGCCTTGATCTATTTCTAGCCTCACTTTGAGGCCTTGATGCAAGAGACAACCCACGCCTTGCTACAGGTGATGAACCTCTTGTCCATGATATGCGGTGACCACTGATTGATGTAAGAAGATTTGAAGGTGGCTCTGCTATGAAATCATCGTCTGAATGCTGCAATAAACTATCTTTTTCCTTTGTCTGCATATCTTGGAACAGAGCAAGGTCAGTGTCATATCCCTATCCGTAGCATGTGGGGTGATCTTCAGACTTCGTCCCCTTTTGTGCTGTTCCACTTGGCGGTCCCTTTCAAGTGAACACCTTAGAGCTAGGGAAGGAGACATTTTCTCCACACTATTTCACAGGTCAGAATTTAACTGGTGAAAGAATTCCCCAAGGAATTTCATGACTAGGAGTTTAAACTCTGCATTGTATTTTCTTATAGGCTCTGCAGAAGTTAACTCCGCCCAGTTTTCCTGTCTGTTGAACACAACAACTGAAAATTGATGATCAACTGGGTATGAAAACGAAGCTCAAAGCAGGATAGGGGATGAGCATGAAGCCCAAAGCAGGACAATTCATTACTATTATTGTAGGATGAACGGTTACACTTGTCAACTTTTTACTCGACAGAAAGGCGATGGGGAAATGTTTTGATTGGGTGGGGTGAACAGTGTTTGCTCACCCCACTCCAGCAAAGATAACGCCTTTGGTGCAATTATTTACAACTTAACTAGAGTAATATAGAAAATAAACAAAAAGCATTCTACATGCCTATATCAAAAAATTCAGTCAATTGAACAACCAAAGGAAAATTGATAATCAACAATGGAACACTTGAAAATTTGAACAACAAACACCATTGTTCCCTTTACTTTGTTGGATTCTACAAATGAAAAATTAAATCAAAAGAGGGAATTGATTAATTAGAGTGCCAAGAAGATAGATGGAAACTGTAAGTGATCACCGATGTTGATAACAAAAGAATTAGGAATGGGGTTGACAGAAATCCAGTGTCCATTATTGAGTACTTGTAAATCAGGCACCTTATCCTGAAGAAGAAGAGTGAGTACAGTGGGGTCTAAATGGGCTATTAAACTAAATGTAAGCTCAGGATTGGGGCACTTGGGAAAGTAGTTTATGGCCATTTGTTGCTCGTGCTTTCCCAACGCTTTGTCAACTAGGAAGTCAGTTTCCACTCCCAGGCTCTCAGATATTGCCTCCAACAATCTCAGAGCAAGTGCCCTTACTTCTCTACAATAGATACTGACACGTTCTCTGCCATACTCATAAAAATTACACACACATATCCAACAAATGAAAGAAAAAAAATATTAACCTATAATTAGCAGGTTTCGAAGGCCAAGTATGAACATGGTCTTCTAATGGATAAAAATGATGTCTCAGGTAGTCCCGCTAGTTGAACACTTGATCTTTGTGGACATTGAAGCTGATAGAAAAATGTGCTTTACTAAATGGATCTTCGGAATAGTATTCCATTCGGTCTTCCACATGCATAGTGAAAAAATCCTCTTCCACTTCCACCATCTTATTGATCACCACATCTGGAATGCCATGATTGATTATCTGTTTGTACATGCAATAATAACAATAAGGTGAACGCCAAGTCAATCTCTCCTAGAATAGTCGTTCCATTAGTTCCATTAAAGGGGGCCCATCCATCCGTCATGTTTACTGGGCTAATAGATTGATTTCCCCCAATTTGGAGAGGGTTTGGATCAGAGTGTTCGATGAAGACATGATTCACAAGCCAAGGATAGCTATTATTCGATGGACCAGTACTTCTCGCTGTCAAAGATTTAGTATTTTAAGGATCCAAGGCACTTTTAACAATAGAGGAAGGCTTTCTCGAAGCATGATATTTGCATATGCGATGAAGGTTAATATCAGAACATAAGTTTTGTATGTACTGTGGCTTGGTTTTGATTGAAAACACTATAACCGATCACAAAAATTACTCTCTTTAAAAAAAAGATATATGAAGAAGATTTTTTTGAGAAAATACTGCAAAATCCATTTACAAACATAAAACAGAGCATCTGAGGAAAGATCCCTGGAGTAGCCCCTTAAATAACATCATAGGATGTTAAGCTACATCCCCAAAAAATTAACAGAAGGCAGGCTCTACGCAGCCAACGACCTACAATATGCCAAAATATATGTTCAACTTATTGGCCATGGAAAAATAAAGAGGGCCGACATCATTGTCCTCACAAAAACTCACTGTCACTTTGCACTGCAGCTCAGCAGACATCAACTGGTAAAAATTTATGATTAGGTCTACCCATCTTCATCTGTATGGACCCCAGGTTTAGTAATTCCTTTCCCCATGGAAATCTGGGCCATGCAACACTATTCTCATGGCTTCGAGCAAAAACCACTGAAGTTCCCAACTTATACAAATATGAAAAACAATCAAAAATAAAATTACGAATTCATCAAAGGATCAATACCTGCAAATGAAGAAAAACCTACAACCTTGAATCCATTACTCCCTCATTCACCCAACCGACATCTAGCGACTCTACTGATGAAGAATAGTCTTGATCGAGATTTTCTCTGGTAAACTATAAATATTCCCTAAAAATTGGTTTTCATTTAATACAACCATCAGGCTCAAATCATAGTAAGACAATCCAATAATTAAGCTAGGTGCAAGTTCACATGAAAGTTCAATCTCTGTCACTATGAAAAGAAGGATCTCGGTAACATCTCAATCTCAATGAAATCACTGTGTTGAAATTACTTATGCCTCAATTCAGTACTAATCTTATAAGATTATTTCGATACCACATCAGTGAGGAGAATGAGTTATAAAGGTGTATTTACAGTTAAGGCTCATTCTGACAAAAATATATCAGTGTAATTCGTATTACAGTGAAGATCTTTAGTGTTATAATCACAGGTCAACTACAGTCTCGATATAATCAAACACATGATAAGTATGACACTACAATTTGGAACTACCACAGTAAAAAAATCTATCATTGTTTCATGCTACCACAGTAAGAAAGGTCTCACTAGTTCAGTGCCATCACAGCTTGATGAGAAGTATGCCATTTCAGTTTGATGGTATCACATAGGGTCTCACAGAAATGGTCAACAGAAGTCAGAGACATGTACAGTGAAGTAATTACAATCGAAGCACAAAATAAGGTCAAAATAGTAATATGTATACATAGTGAAATAGTACATTTGAGGATCTCAAAATAGCGGCTTACATTGGGTTTGAAAGAATCTGAATTCTTTCATATGAAGTTGACAGTGCAAGAACCAACTAAAAGAAAGAACTAGTTTGAAGGTATAACAAATAAGATCTAACTATGTAACTAGGTAGGTCTTCATTATAATGACTATGTAATTATGTACTTATGTAAAGATGAAGTCAATAATAATAAAATGAATCTTTGGTTTACTTGCTTCATGGGTTTGACACCAGCTTGGAGAGGAATTTATCATATTTTAAATGAGTGATCATACACATCCTAATTCATTTTCATTGAATAAAAATTATTTTTTTAAAATCAAACATGAAAGACTACTAACTTACATATGTAGGCATGACATGCCTCTCCAATAATCATTTACCTCCATTGTGGAAGACAAATATATAAGAACCAATGTTCAAATCGAATAAGCATGAATTAATATCATATTATCTTGGTGAAGAGAAGCTAAAGAATAGTGTAGGAGAGAAAATAAACGAGACATATTTTTAGACCCCTGGATGGAATTTTTGGACCTATATTTTTTCTAACCTGTAGACCTGTAGTAAGCACATTGATCTCTAAATTTAGGCCAATGTAGCATCCACAATTTTGGCCTATTTCAGGCCTGAAATTTAGCCTTATAGCCATTGTAATTTTGGCCTATTTTAGGTGTAGGATACATATAGACTCATATCAACATTTTACAAGGACCTATTTGAGGCGAATTCAACATTCTAAAAGGACCTATGTAAAAAGGGCTCAAATCATAGTAAGACAGTCCAATAATTAAGCTAGGTGCAAGTTCACAAGAAAGGTCAATCTCTGTCACTATGAAAAGAAGGATATCAGTAACATCGCAATCTCAATGACATCAAAGTGTTGAAATTACCTCTGCCTCAATTCAGTACTACTCTTGTAAGATTATTTCGATACCATAGCAGTGATGAGAATGAGTTATAATGGTGTATTTACAGTTAAGGCTTGGTGTGACAAAAAGATATCAGTATAGTCCGTATTACAGTGAAGATATTTAGTGTTATAATCACAGGTCAACTACAGTCTCGGTATAATCAAACACATGATAAGTATGACAATACAATTTGGAACTACCACAAAAAGAAATCTATCACTGTTTCGTGCTACCATAGTGAGAAAGGTCTCACTGGTTCGGTGCCATCCCAGCTTGATGAGAAGTATGCCATTTCAGTTTGATGGTATCACATAGGGTCTCACAGAAATGGTCAATAGAAGTCAGAGACATGTACAGTGAATTATTTACAATCGACGCACAAAATAAGGTCAAAACACTAATATGTATACATAATGAAATAGTACATTCGAGGATCTCGGAATAGCTGCTTACATTGAGTTTGAAAGAATCTTAATTCTTTCCTATGAAGTTGACAGTGCAAGAACCAACTAAAAGAAAGAACTAGTTTAAAGGTATAATAAATCAGATCTAACTATGTAACTAGGTAGGTCTTCATTATAATGACTATGTAATTATGTACTTATGTAAAGATGAAGTCAATAATAATAAAATGAATTTTTGGTTTACTTGCTTCATGGGTTTGACCCAAGACTTGGGGGAATTGACTCATTTTGCATGTTTCCTGCTAGATTTAATATTTGCAATTTGTGACATATGCCAAGCTCCATAGGAATTCTTCCACTAAGGAAATTATACCCAAGGCTAAGTGCACATAAGGTAATTCCAATACTTTTGCCACCATCTCTGTTCATGGGAACCACAATACATAATGTATAAACACACACCCAAATTTGGGAGCTATGGACCAAAAGGGGCAGGGAGGAAAAGAACTTAATGTCACAAAAAAATAGTATGCCACCACAACTAACAGACAAGCCATCAGTTGAAGTCACACATAAGTTGAATAGAAAAAATGCATACCTGTATTTTTGGCTTGTGTGGAGGAATTCACATTGGCTTTCATTGCTTCACGTTTCTTAGCTTCTTCAAGCTTTTTCGTCCGCCATTCTTGAAGGGCTATCACTTAAAAAAATGTAAGAATTAACAACATACTGATGTAACTGCCAAATTCTATAACAGTCAATAGTTTGCATTGCTACTGAACTGGGTAACACTTTAATTTTACATTATTACTCAACTAGTGGGTTAACAATTTATAACTTTTGAGGAATCCAGAGCTAAAAAGTTCCTGAGTTTTACCTTGTTAGAAAACCTGAAGGCATGCCTGAAATGGGTCAGAGTATCAACCAGTCTTCTCTTCTCCACCATAAGACTCAGCAACTCTTTTCTACTTCGTCAGGCCAATGTTTCAGGATCACACCTTTGGTGGGAATGCCATATGGGCAACTCCATAGGAACTTTAGATGCACACTCAAGGTCTAACAAATCAAATCTAACTATGTAACTAGGTGGGTCTTCATTATAATGACTATGTAATTATGTACTTATGTAAAGATGAAGTCAATAATAATAAAATGAATTTTTGGTTTACTTGCTTCATGGGTTTGACACCAGCTTGGACGGGAATTTATAATATTTTAAATGAGTGCTCATACACATCCTAATTCCTTTTCATTGAATAAAAATTATTTTTTTAATATAAAAAATGAAAGAATACTAACTTACATATGTAGGCATGACATGCCTCTCCAATAATCATTTACCTCCATTGTGGAAGACAAATATATAAGAACCAATGTTCAAATCGAATAAGCATGAATTAATATCATATTATCTTGGTGAAGAGAAGCTAAAGAACAGTGTAGGAGAGAAAATAAACGAGACATATTTTTAGACCCCTGGATGGAATTTTTGGACCTATATTTTTTCTAACCTATAGACCTGTAGTAAGCACATTAATCTCTAAATTTAGGCCAATGTAGCATCCACAATTTTGGCCTATTTCAGGCCTGAAATTCAGCCCTATGGCCATAGTAATTTTGGCCTATTTTAGGTGTAGGATACATATAGACTCATATCAACATTCTACAAGGACCTATGTGTAGGATACATATAGACTCCTATAACCATTCTACAAGGACCTATTTGAGGCAAATTCAACATTCTAAAAGGACCTATGTCAAAAGGGCTCAAATCATAGTAAGACAGTCCAATAACTAAGCTTGGTGCAAGTTCACAAGAAAGGTCAATCTCTATCACTATGAAAAGAATCTGAATTATTTCCTATGAAGTTGACAGTGCAAGAACCAACTAAAAGAAAGAACTAGTTTGAAGGTATAACAAATCAGATAACTAAGCAACTAGGTAGGTCTTCATTATAATGACTATGTAATTATGTACTTATGTAAAGATGAAGTCAATAATAATAAAATGAATTTCTGTTTTACTTGTTTCAATGGTTTGACACCAGCTTGGAGAGGAATTTATAATATTTTAAATGAGTGCTCATACACATCCTAATTCCTTTTCATTGAATAAAATTTTTTTTTTTAAGATCAAACATGAAAGACTACTAGCTTACATATGTAGGCATGACATGCCTCTCCAATAATCATTTACCTCCATTGTGGAAGAAAAATATATAAGAACCAATGTTCAAATCGAATAAGCATGAATTAATATCATATTATCTTGGTGAAGAGAAGCTAAAGAATAGTTCAGGAGAGAAAATAAACGAGACATGTTTTTAGACCCCTGGATGGAATTTTTGGACCTATATTTTTTCTAACCTGTAGAGCTATAGTAAGCACATTAATCTCTAAATTTGGGCCAATGTAGCATCCACAATTTTGGCCTATTTCAGGCCTGAAATTTAGCCTTATGGCCATTGTAATTTTGGCCTATTTTAGGTGTAGGATACATGTAGACTCATATCAACATTCTACAAGGACCTATTTGAGGGGAATTAAACATTCTAAAAGGACCTATGTCAAAAGGGCTCAAATCATAGTAAGACAATCCAATAACTAACAGTCAATATTTAACAGTTAATAGTTTGCATTGTTACTGAACTGGGTAACACTTTAATTTTACATTATTACTCGACTAGTGTGTTAACAATTTATAAATTTTGGGGAATCCAGGGCTAAAAAGTTCCCGAGTTTTCCCTTGTTAGAAAACTTGAAGGCATGCCTGAAATGGGTCAGAGTATCAACCACTCTTCTCTTCTCCACCGTAAGACTCAGCAACTCTTTTCTACTTCGTCAAGCCAATGTTTCAGGATCACACCTTTGGTGGGAATGCCATATGGGCAACTCCATCGGAACTTTAGATGCACACTCAACAATTTTAGTCCCATTTAATTACCATATTTACTATTTACCTTCCATAGGCTCACTTGCCTTAACAACCACTTGCTTAATTAATGGTGGGTACAACACTTAGAACTAAACGAGATTTAACTTCTTGAACTTCCGAGGCCTGTCAAGTATAAGATCACTATCCAGATTATTAGCTTCTTCCAAGGCCTTTTCTGCAAAAGAGATTGCAAGAGTAGGATTCCATGAAGTTAACTCCAATGCAAGCCCATAATCTGTATCGACAAACTCAAAAAATTCAGGATACTTGTTGCATAAATTAGTTCTGAAATCCATTGGGAGACCCATATCAGTAGCTAAGTGGGAAATCTTCTCCAGCAATACCCTCTTGCTCATAGACATCATTAAAAGCTTCCTGATACTCTCAACAAAGAGGCCCTCCATTTGAGATTTAATCTGCACTTCTTCCAAGTGTCGTTGTTGTGCCTGGGGGGTCAATGTGAAATAGAATCAGTATCCCGGACTTGTTCATTGTATATTTCAATCATTTGAACAACAACCTCATATATAAAGGTATCCTTTCTTTATTTTGATGTCTGGAATAAGTCATTCAAGGCTCGATAGTTCACACCCCAACTCTTCTCTGTAGACTCCTTGAATTAACAATGATCAAAGTCTGCTTTGGCTATTAGAATAACCATAATAGAAAAGTTAGGGAAGTAAAGGCATTTATATGACCCACCTTTTTCTAATAGTACTAGTAATTTGTAACCTTCACAAATTACAAGACAATCCTCCAAGAATATCCTATCGAAGGTCTCTTCCAATTCTTTAGAGCCACATTCTTTTGGAAATGTGATACCAAGCACTTTTCTATACCAACCTTAGTGATTAATTTTTTTTATGTTTCCTCAATGGAAAGAAGAGGAGCTTTAAGAGAAATTCTATGGAACTTCTTCTCACTAGTTTTTGTAAGATCCCCTTCTGGACCAATCATGCATTCCATTAAGGTGACAATTGCTTTACGAATTGGATCAATAGGAGGGTCTGTCAATTGATCCAACATCTGCTTTAAGTACTCAAATATTATTTTTAGTCTATTTGACATCATAGCTAAAGTTGTATCATTCCCCATGGAATTAAGAGATTTTGCTCCATATTTTTCCATAGGAAGCAACAAAATTTCCAAAGCCTTAATTGTTTGTCTGAAAAATGAAATGAATATTTAAACAAATAGCTCATAAATGCAAACATACATTCAAGAATACCTCGTAGCATATTTACATACAAATCACTTACCCATAAGCCTTCATTAGTGACAACAAGCCATATATTCCCATGTTTTCCATTGTATCATCCAAACTATCAACTTATAAACCAATCCAATCAACAAGCTATGGAAAATTTATAGTTGAAATCCAGGGTGACCAAGTCCTTCCATACAATATGTGTGATTATTTAGTCAACATTTTATTTGTAATAAAATCCAAATGAGGAGTTTCAAAACTTAGTCCAAATATTAAGAAAAGAAAAAAATTTGTTTTGTATCTTAGTTAAAAAAGAGTGGTTGGATTTGAGAAGTTATATATGAACAACAACAAGCCAACCATCTAGATCGATGGCTTTTCCAAATACTTCTTCGGCCACCGAATGAAACTATTTTCCTTCTCCTTCAAACGAACACATCCATCTATTTCATCTTCATACGGAAGGGGGATGTTACTTGTGACATTAATGACATTTACATTTGTGTCTTCTGGACCAAGTGGCACTCCATGTATGATAGAAATTGACTAAATTTGTCCAATGCCAGCAATAGCACTGTCATATGGATCTAATATATTCACTTTGTCACCTACCTGGAGTAGGTCATCCCCTACCGGAGTTAATAAGCACTGTCAAAAACAAAAAAGTATACATAGATATTAGGAAAATAATAATTACAATTAAATTGCAAAAACATACATAACTATTTAATTAACTGAATAGTATGCACTCACTGAGTTAATATCTGAAATACCAGTAGGATTTGGCACCGATTGGGAATGTTCAGGTGCATCAATTTCGTCATATTTTAGAACTCTCGAGGTAACCATTTTTCCTTTAACATCCTATACGTGATTTCATTATGCACAAATCAAATATTACATTAAAACAAAATAGGTTTTAACATAGCAGAAAACAGTAAATATAATATTAAAACATAAAAATATTAATAACACTAAAATAGAAGCATATAGCTCTTGTAGATATCTACAAAAACATACCTTCACATGTTCATGGCCCTTTTTTGAGTCATTTAGCATTCTTGCACCACCCAAATTCACATTTTCTTCCTGTGATTGACAGGAATTGCCAATAATCATGAGTGAAGGGAAATGGAACCAAAACATTAACATATTACAAATTCAAGTGAAGCACTGGTTGCAAGGGAATTATAATTTGCTTACCTCATCTAAATCAATGTTAAATTCCTTCTTTTTCCATGCAGCAACAAGAGGTTTAATGGAGGAGGCTATGGTTGACATTGTCTTTGCCAAACCAGTTATACATTGCATTGAATGATTATAATCCTTACTATGGTTTTCAACAGTAGATAAAGCTCCTATTTGTCTACTCTCGACGTCAATAGATAGAAAAGAACTTTCTATTGGATTTTCTGACATATAATTATGTTTGGAATTTTCCAAGTCTGCCATATAATGAGCCATTTCACTCACCACTGGTTCTCTTTTAGCTTCTTCAACCTACAAATAATTTTCAACGCACAACTATTTGGATATCAAGAAAACTCAAAACACATAACACAATGTACAATATTCAACAAAAAAATTGTATACTTACAAATATTTGTTGGTTGTCTCGCAACCCACCCTGACCCAAAAAATATCGAGCCTTCACCTGCTCTCTTGCTTTCTTCGCTCTTATACTCTTTGAAAAATGCTCTTCAACACGCATAATTTCCTTCAAATCTTCCCATTGTTTGGGAGTCAAGCTACTCTCCCTATCTTTTCCATCCAAGATTAATTTTCTGCATTTATGCCTGAAGTTATTCATTAAAATTCTCATTTTGTGCTTATAATATTTACTAGAAATCCTTCCACCAATAGTCTCAAAAACATTTTCCATTTGTTGGATCACTTGATCTGCAAAGTTGGATTTGGTAACATCCAAATGAGACCTTATTCTTGTGCCCAACTCTATGGCCCACCTTCACGCATTTGGTCTAGTAGGCTCACCATCTTTTACCTCAATCAAGTAAGCCTTCTTCCCTTCTGATTTTCATTCTTTGGCTTCCCTTTCTGTGGAACTATAAAGGCTTTGACTAATTCTTTGTCTTTTGACTAAAGCTGATACATCTTGAAAACCAAGACTGGGTGATGGAAAATCACTCATACTTGTGACTAAAGAAGGTGTGGTAGTTCCTAGCACCTTACTTGGAGAAGATGTAATTGGTGTGCTTTCTATGGCAAAAGACTGAATTGGTTGCTCCTTGTCCACAATAGGTTTGGCACTAGGTTGCACACAAATCTCCTCAGATGTGCCTTCAAATCTTTTCTTTAACTGTAAATAAATTTCTTGCAACTATGCTTCATCAAAATATGTCAATTTTTCGCGAACACCTTGGACATGATCATCTAATATATCAGGAAGTTGATCATTAGAATTTTCAGCTTCGTCTCCATGCATTGAGTTACAATGGCGTTTGCTTCTACGAGTTGGAAGGGTTTTGTCTTTTATTGATTTTTGTTTATTCTCATTGTCTATGGGATCCAAGTTTCCCCTAAAAAAAAAAAAAAAAAAAAAAAAAACTTATCAAATAATGGCCTACATCATCAAATATATTATATACAACTTTCATTAAATATGCATAGAAATAAAAAGTGATGAAGAGTAACTGCTTACTTATTCACCAAACCAAGAGATGAGAAATATTCTTCATTTTTTGTGATGCGTTCTTTACGAACACACTCGTATTCTATCATATTTTCATCATTGCTAAGATCATTTTTACGTTTCAACCCCTTATTCATAGTATTTATGTCCTACATTTCACATTTAAAGAAATAATATTAGTGCATGGAAAAATAACAATTATAAAATATATCTATTATACGTTCATGCATTATGATCAATGAGAATGAATTAACCTTAAATTGATAGAAGGAGCACTTTAATCAGTATCAGCACCTTATCTAGAATTATGGATTCTAATTTTTTAATTGCAAAAAAATTGTAATATTTGCATAAATTTATCACATAGTAAAAACATAGCATATTTCGATTGGGAATGCAGATTGGTTGTCCCAGCCATTGTAACATTATTGAATCTGTTATATGTGTACTAGTGTCAGTACCGTACAAATTTGGTGAAGAGCTCCTGAACCATATTAAGACTTTGAGCCCTTAGTAAACAGACTCTAGAGACTTACATTTAGCTTCGAGGTATGCAAGCTAAAAATCAAATATCCCGCAATAAAAAGATATGCATCCCCCAATTTAACAACTAAAATAACATTAGAAGAATCTAGATTTTCCTGAGGAAAAAAAACAACTATAGAAGTTACAAAATAAATATTAAAGTTAGCATAACTTCATGTAGGCAATTTCATTTATGGATCCAGTAATCCTCTTTAAGATAAATTGAATCACTTCATGCTACAATAGAGTCACTGGAATGAAACAAAATTCACACAAAGTGAAAAATGAATGATAAATTTGATACAGAGTTTAATACAACCATTTGGCTAATCCCATGGCCAAAAAAATAAAATCCATTTGCATAGTGAGAATTTATGCCATAAAGTCAAGGTGATAAATCATCATCGTGATCATTTGCGTAATCATCAAGATCACAATCCTGATCACTTGTGTATACATCTGCTTGAGTTCCTTCATTGTCCTCGTACATTGTATTGTCCTGGCCATGAATCATGTTTTCTAACTCAGCCTCTTCACTGGGAATCAATGCTTCATCTTCAAATACTCTATCGCCATCTTTAGATTCTTCCTCCAATGTTTCTTGTAAACTATTACATTGCCCATCAACCATTATATCAACATATTCCATGAATTTCCTTTTTGAGCAGGGCTCTATTTGAATGACATACGACCATCCTGAGCTTGTCACATCACCAATTAAAAATGCCTGGTTAATTTGAATAGGGGAAACATATGGCTCATTGGTCTTCAACAAAATTTGGCGTGTATTTGCACGTACAAATCCATACTCATCATGTTGTATTGCAGATGGCTTGATCCATTTACATTTTAATAATATAGGACTAGTTTCACCATAATCAACTTGAATAATTTCTTGTATGAATCCAACATACAAGTTCTTTTCAGTGTTGTGATGAAATTCAACACTAACAATAAAATCACAATTTTCCTTTCTCGTGTCCCTTTATTCCACTCTTAAATGAGTACCATAGGCCCACATCCCACTGAAAGAAGAAGCCCATATACTTGGAGGTTGTGAAAGCTGAATTTCCTCCTTCGTCATATCTTGACCTTCTTGTCGTGCATCATTAATTGCATCAACAATCCAATCATCAAATTTTGAAAAAGAACGATCTCCAAGGTTCAAATCTTGAAGTGTACGCTTTCGAGATGGATGCATCCATTTTTGAGTCTTTTCTTCGTATTTTCTGCATAGAATATAAAAATTAAGAGTGATAATAATTTAGCTATTAAATGAAATTAAATAAATAAATTATGATGTAAATAATATTTTACCTACGCCACTTATCGAATGATGATGTGTTTTGAAGAAAGTAGGCATGTATGGAAATTCTTTCCTCATTTGATAGCTTGAAGTGATGCCCATTTCCTTCTAATACTTCACCTGCAACTCTCTGGTCGTCATCATCATCCCATACACGCTAATTGACATTGCTAAAGTCCTTCATATATTCTGTGCAAAACTCTATGGCCTCTTGCATTAAATATCCTTCACAAATGCTACCTTCTGGTTTTGCCCTATTACGAACAAACTTTTTCAAAACTTTCATGTATCTCTCTATAGGATACATCCATCTTGTTCTTATTGGGCCACAATGCTCTAGTTCATGTTCTAGATGTATAAGAAGATGCATAGAAATATTGAATATTGCTGGTGGAAATTCTCATTCCAATAAGCAGAGGACTTCAACAACCTCTCCCCTCAAATTATCAAAGTTTGAAGGATCTAGCACATGCAAACTCATTCTTTTTAAGATTCGGCCCAACCTTATAATTGCCAATCTTGGTCCCTTTTCCAAACTTGATATGACTGCAATAGGTAAAATATCCTCAATTATGACATGATAGTCATGGGTCTTGAGGCTTCTTAAGCTATTATTTTCGGTTTGGCTTCTAATATTACCACTTACATATCTAGTAGGAAATCGAGTCTGAGACATCAACTTTAAGAATTGTGCACATTGATCCTTTGTCCACACATAAGGAGCAATAGGTTTTTTGTATTTTCCATCACCATATTTTTCAACCCAAAGAATTCGACGAATCTTTAATTCTTTAAGGTCTAGGCGTGATGACATTGTATCATATGCACCAAAAAGAGTTTCTATAATAGCAAAAGCTATGTTTTTCTCAGTATGCATAAAGTCAACAGTATGCCTAATGGTTATATGCTTAAAGTATGGAAATTTATAGAATATGCACACTCTTTTTACACCACTATCGTAAAGTGGATCATTTTTACTACCACGAATGCCACCATTTTCAATAAATTGCATTATTTTTTCTCCATTCTCAATAATGTAATCACTCGTTATTGCTAGTGGTGCTTCACGATTCTCTTCCTTACCATTGAAATGTGACTTTTTTCAATGATATGGATGCTCCATTTTGAGGTAAGCATGATGTCCACAATAAATACACTTGTGAAAACTACTTGAGTGCCTCACAAAACCCTTAAAGATGCAAGCTGGACATCCATGGTATCCATGAACATTGAGACTAGTCAAAGTGCCATATGCAGGAAGATCATGGATTGTAAAAAATAAAGAAGCTCTTAAAGTGAATTGAATTGAATTACCATCCCCTAAAATTTGAATTGCTTCAATCCCTTTCCACAATTCCACTAGTTCATCAAATAATGGCTCTAAATAAACATCAATTGTATCTAAAGTCACACTTTTTTTCCCCGGTATGATCAATGACAACTTCAAGAAAAATGGCTTCGTTGCTAACCATGGAGGCAAGTTATAATTTATTAAAAACACTGGCCAAGTTGACCATTTAGTGCTTTGATCTGAGAAAGATTTCACCCCATCTAGAGCTAAACCCAGTCTTATATTGTGAGGATCTTGGGCAAAATCAGGGGATTTATTGTCAAATTCCTTCCAAATCTTAGAATCAGCCAAAAATCATTGTGTTCCATCGGTGCTCTTGTTTTAGGCATGCCATTGCATTAGCTTGGCAATGTCTCGACATTTGTACATTTGAAGCAACCGTGGGATTAGTGGAAAGTGGCAAAGAACCCTTCTCGGAGTTGAATTTGATTTCAACCCTGGTCTATACCTCCCTTCTTTACATTTTGGACATTCAGTCTCACTTGCAAGATTTTTGCGAAATAATACACAACAATTCACACATGTGTGGATGTTTTCATACCCTAAGCCTAGCTTAGTGATTTGCACTTTACATGCTCTTCGTTTTGTTGGCAGTGTGGAATCGGGTGGTAATAATCGTTGTAAAAATGCCAATAACTCATCAACACTCTCATTTGTCCAACCATGCACCACTTGCTTGTTAATAATTAAAAGGATTGTTGTTAAATGACTTAAATTGCAAGTACCATACATAGGTTTTAAAGCATCCTCCATCAACTTCTTCCATTCATCCTTGAAACCCTCATTCAGCATTCTATCAACTTCAATCCCTTCATCAAAGGTTCCTACCTTTTTGTTTGTGTTTTTTGCCTCTTCATCTATGTCTAGTGCCTCTACATCTCTCATGCTATGCAATTCTATCCTATCTGGATAACAATTTTGAGGGAAAGGGCTTATACCTCTATGCCCATATTTTAGCATATGTTGAAAAATCACGCTTCTTTTTCTCATTTTCCCACCATGAAAATCATTACTTGGACATGCATATTTAAGAAAGCTTTTCTCATCAGCTATTCTCTCATCATGTGCATGGTATTCATCTGTTGTAAAAATTGGGCTTTGACTCATCTTCAATTTTCTTCATTCAAAGATGAAACTAATATGTTAACTCTTTACTTTCAACTCTTTTCAAAACTTTATTTGTAAAAGAGAAGTTTCAGCTCCTATTTGAGCACATATGTCAATTGTGCAAGATTTTTAGAAACAACATATAGGAAGAGAAGACTACACATTTTATACCAGTGTGAACACACCCATACACAACAATCACATAGTTAAACAACAAAAGAAAGTCATATTTGAGAGAAATCTTTTGGATCATCACTTGTTTGAGGAGATATTTTTGTTGTATTTACACCTTTTGAATGCAGATCTATCAACATGACAACAAAATTTTTTGGTTTTGAACGCAGATCTATGAGCATTACAGCAAAATGTTTTGGTAAATATATTAGCATTATTAAGGGCACAACCCTTGCGGAAATTTTTAAACATTCATTACATCAGTAGTGAGGAGAAGAACACACCAATGGGAGTTGCCTTAGCAGCAAATAGAATGCATCACTCAGCTAAAGGGGAGGCACTTGGCAATGATGAAGTCACAATTACCAGTAGTGAACTCTCTCCTTTAAAGCCTATTTCTGACATGTTCCCAGTGCTCATTCCTAGAAAATGAGGGCACTCCAATTGAGGGAGTCACTTACCTATTCATGGCAGCATGACGAGTTACAAATTATCACCTTTTTGGCACTTGAAGAGAATACATTATGTTTTTGGCCACTTGCATGGAGGGCACATTAATGAAGGATTTACACCAAATTCTCTCCTTATTCCTAGCATGCAAGAGGGTACATTATTTGGAGATTTACATTACTTTTCTAAGCTTGAAGAAGTTCACCCTAGTAGAAAATATGCCTTTGGAGTCATATTTATTATTCCTATCTTCATCTATAATTATGTGACTGATCTTTGATACTCATTCAAGACCTTCACAAGTTGTAATAATATTACCTAGGATAAAATTTCTCTTAATAAACTCTAGTTGATCAAGAAAAATGGTTCAGGCTACCATATTCTTGATTATAAGACACATTACAAAGTGTGATAGGCCGACAATTGCTCACTATGTTTATCTTGTTGTCTATCTTGAAACTGTTAATCAAGGTTGTCATTGATGTCAATGTGGCATTGACCAAGATGTCAATATTTTTGAGATGCCTAGACCCAGTATGATGTCAAGATGACATGGTTGATGTAGGACCAATTGATGACATGAACAATGTCTAGGGACATGACATGAAGAACATTTGAGGACTTAATGACATGGATATGACTATACTTGATGACATAGATGTCATGGACAATCATGGAAAATTGTTGGAGGGCACTCTTGAAATTATAAAAAAAATGATCTAATTTCAAGAACAGTCACAGGAAAAATATTTGTTGTCACCTTGGAGGCATCCTTTCGCATTGGTTCCTTCACCATATTAAAGAGGACCCTTTCCTCTTTCCAACAAGCCCTCACTCAGCTCCTAACTCCAAATACTCTAAGATAAATTGATTTTTGAAGTTTACATCATAGTTGTTAAAACCAGAATCGGTGACCGGACCAGTGGACCTAATGAACCAGGTTTCGAACCGGAACCGGTCTAACCGGTAGTGGTCAGATCTCAATGAACCGTTTTTAAAAAAAATACATTAAATAATTATTTTTTAATAAAAAAACCTATTTTTAAGATTTGCAACCATGATTCCAAGCCAATAGAGAAAAAATATGCAAAGTTTTCTCATTTATATACCACACAAAGGTGAATATATCAAAATGGCAGAGTGCAATTGGAAATCCTAGTGTTACTCAATGTGTTGAGGAGGTGCGGGAAGGAAATACCTTATATGCTTGTGGGATGCAAGTGTAGGTGCCAAGGAGGAGCTTTGCTGGAGTAAGCAGCTTTGGTTAAGAGTGATTCCTAGCTAGGAGTTGGTGAGTAGGGTTTTCCATGTTTTCTCTAGTTATGGTTTGAAGAAATTTACTTGTATTAGCTTGTAATAAGACGTTGGTATGTATATGTACTTCATCTCTTATATATAAATGAAGTGTTTAAGCTGTCCAAATACTTGCATGACTTTCAGCTTGTATTATCTTCTTGTTTAGGGGATTCCAACACTATTGTTCAAGCTGATTTCACTTATGATATTGCTGAAATTGTTGTGATTTAATACAAATCATAGAAATAAAGGAGCATATTTTCTATTGTAATAAAGGTATTTCAGATCTTTTATATGCTTGACAAAGTGTGCCCTGCATGTTAGACATTGTTGGCAGTGAAGTCCACGTATATGGTATTTATTCTCTTGAGATGCCTGGTGATTTGGGTTGAAGTGAATTTAAGTATTTTCTGCTATAATTGAATATTTCTGATTGGCCCCAAGACTGAAAGTTCACAAGGAATAGATCTAAGAAACATCATGTTTTAGGTGAAATTACTGAATTTTCATTATAGCCCAAATTCATGAAATTCCTACCGTGACTGCTGGAATGACGTGATATTCATCTGTTCATTGGGAATAGATCTAAGAAATGTCATGTTTTAGGTGAAATTACTAAATTTTCATTATAGCCCAGATTCATGAAATTCCTACCGTGATTGCTGGAATGACGTGATGTTCATCTGTTCATTGAAGATTATTTCAAGAATGCAGAACAACAAGACAAGAGGCCGAGGAGGAAGAGTCTGATTTGAATTTGTTACAAGGTAGATTTCCTGTAGAATTTGTACTGCTATACAGACCCCTTGGAGGCACAATTGTGAGGGCTCGGATTACAATCCTGTGGCAGTAAATTGTGGATAGTCATCTGGTTAGCATCTTGGATTGCAGATATTACAAACTCATGGACAACTTGGTTTAAGGTTGGAAGTCCCTCACATGCATATATACCCTCGGACCTTAACTCATTCCTCGGGCCTGTGATATTACAATCCGCAGTAGGAGCTTTAGTCCTTGTGTATTCTTGTAGCTTATTGATATGAACAATCACCTGTGGTAAGCATATTTGTGGAAGTATCACAGCTCGGATCTGAAGCTTGAAGGGTCAAGCTTGTAGACTGAACTTTGAACCAGTGAACTGAGGCTATCTGGCTATATGTGCTAAGGTTCAGTACTGGACTTACACCTTGAACCTGTGACTGTATTAGACTTGGACATGAGCAAGAAATAAACTCAGACATGTTGTGAAGAGACATTTGGATTGATCTCATGTAGACTTTAGACCAGTTGCTGCTGCACCCAAATTGTAGACCTATGTATTTTCAGACCTGTGTGAAGACTCCAAAAATCTAAATTGTGATAATCTATTCATCTCGAATCTATGGCATACTCCTGTAAGTTAGTGTGAAAGTGGACATTCTGAGGTAGAATTTCGGGCATCTTTGTCCCTTATTCTATATGGGATACAAGACCAAGAACACCATTGAAGCTTGTTGAATTGTATTACAGTGAATCCCCTTGTGTAGGTTTGGTTGGTAAAATGGAAGCACTATATTAAAGGTTGAAAGCACAATGTTGAATTTGTTTTTGAAGATCCATAAATGAGAAGAAGCAGCCTCTGAAGACTTTATGTACAACCTTCTTAATGCAGGGTTGAAGCCTTTTTAAAGGAGATCTAATATCAAGTCTAAGATTAGGATCAGAAAACAGAGGAAACTTGACTTGATGCCTAATGATGGCCTAATAAACTTTTAGGAAGTAATTAAAAAAATCCATTATTGATCTTCAGTCTCTTGTAGTCCCAACGTATAGTAGCCTTCCATAGATAAGTTTTCTAAGGTTTACATGAACTGTTAAACGAAACTACGAAATGGAACTCAGTGTGATACATTTTTTTCAATTGAAACTAAGTAAGTCAAGCTCCTTTTATGGTAAACATCACAGTTTCCTGTTGCTTCTTTAATACAAGCTTGACTTGATGCCTAATGATGGCCTAATAAACTTTTAGGAAGTAATTAAAAAAATCCATTGTTGATCTTCAGTCTCTTGTAGTCCCAACATATAGTAGCCTTTCATAGATAAGTTTTCTAAGGTTTACATGAACTGTCAAACGAAACTACGAAATGGAACTCAGTGTGATACATTGTTTTCAATTGAAACTAACTAAGTCAAGCTCCTTTTATGGTAAACATCATAGTTTCCCGTTGCTTCTTTAACAGAAGCTTGAATTGATGCCTAATGATGGCCTAATAAACTTTTAGGAAGTAATTAAAAAAATCCATTGTTGATCTTTAGTCTCTTGTAGTCCCAACCTACAGTAGCCTTCCATAGATAAGTTCTCTAAGATTTACATGAACTGTCAAGCAAAAATACGAAATGGAACTCAGTGCGATACATTGTTTTCAATCGAAACTAAGTAAGTCAAGCTCCTTTTATGGTAAACATCACAGTTTCCCATTGCTTCTTTAACAGAAGCTTGACTTGATGCCTAATGATGGCCTAATAAACTTTTAGGAAGTAATTAAAAAAATCCATTGTTGATCTTCAGTCCCTTGTAGTCCCAACCTACAATAGCCTTCCATAGATAAGTTTTATAAGGTTTACATGAACTGTCAAATGAAACTATGAAATGGAACTTAGTGTGATACATTGTTTTCAATTGAAACTAAGTAAGGCAACCTCCTTTTATGGCGAACATCACAGTTTCCTATTGCTTCTTTAACAGAAGCTTGACTTGATGCCTAATGATGGCCTAATAAACTTTTAGGAAGTAATTAAAAAAATCCATTGTTGATCTTCAGTCTCTTGTAGTCCCAACCTACAGTAGCCTTCCATAGATAAGTTTTCTAAGGTTTACATGAACTGTCAAATGAAACTACGAAAAGGAACTCAATGTGATACATTGTTTTCAATCAAAACTAACTAAGTCAAGCCCCTTTTATGGTAAACATCACAGTTTCCCATTGCTTCTTTAACAGAAGCTTGACTTGATGCCTAATGAAGGCCTAATAAACTTTTAGGAAGTATTAAAAAAAATCCATTGTTGATCTTCAGTCTCTTGTAGTCCCAACCTACAGTAGCCTTCCATAGATAAGTTTTCTAAGGTTTACATGAACTATCAAATGAAACTATGAAATGGAACTCAATGTGATACATTGTTTTCAATTGAAACTAAGTAAGTTAAGCTCCTTTTATGGAAAACATCACAGTTTCCCGTTGTTTCTTTAACAGAATCTTGATTTGATGCCTAATGATGGCCTAATAAACTTTTAGTAAGTAATTAAAAAAATCCATTGTTGATCTTCAGTCTCTTGTAGTCCCAACCTACAGTAGCCTTCCATAGATAAGTTTTCTAAGGTTTACATGAACTATCAAACGAAACTATGAAATGGAACTCATTGTGATACATTGTTTTCAATCAAAACTAAAAAAGTCAAGCTCCTTTTATGGTAAGCATCACAGTTTCCCGTTGCTTCTTTAACAGAAGCTTGACTTGATGCCTAATGATGGCCTAATAAAATTTTAGGAAGTAATTAAAAAAATCCATTGTTGATCTTCAGTCTCTAGTACTCCCAACCTACAGTAGCCTTCCATAGATAAGTTTTCTAAGGTTTACATGAACTGTCAAACGAAACTACGATACATGGATGAACTGTCAAACGAAACTACGATACATGGATAATGAGATATCAAATGAATGGATTAATAAATCAGGGTTGTATTGGTTTAAGTAGAATAAATGTAAGTGAAATTCCCCCAAACCCTCTTATCTGATGTAGCTTTATCTCCACATCACTGAAGGATAATTCAATGAGGTATCAAAAATTATTTTCAGTCATGACCATAACATAGGTGCCATAGAAAGGTCCTAAGCCATGTGTTGATAATGAGCCATGCGAAATTAATGATCTCTGATATGTGAGGATACACCCCTGTGCTAATCCATGCAAATTTGGTGAAGATGACATATATCATAAGAGGAATTTGAGATCGAACTGAACCATACGAGCCTCAGGAACTGTACATGTTTTTATTTAAACTTTTCACCCCAGATCATAAACAGTACATTTCTTAGATCGAAATCAACATAGACAGTGAGCGAATAAGGGAAATAGAAACTGGTTTGGAGGCTTATAAATAAGTGAAAAATATCATTTTTGAAGGCAGAAGCGGACCATCGTTGACCCCTCAAAATTCATGATCCTTACCCAAAAAAAATCGTATGAATCGACAATATCTTAAAAAAAACAGAGCAGATACAAAGCTAGGAAATAGAAAAATATTAAATGCCACTAACTTGTGACTCTGGGTATGCAAACTTCAATTGTGAATTTGTTGCTGCCCGCCTCTTCAAAAGCCTCCAAGTTATGTCTAATGTGTTTTTATCCATGATAAAACCTCAATTATATAGAAATTCGCAGCCCTAAAATAACCCTCTCGCCAACAGCAAAATCCTCCCGCCAGGAGCAAAACTTTGGTGCCAAATAACCAGCACAGCCAGTTTTCATCCAGTTTTTATCTAAATTTGAGAACAACTACATGGCGCCAAAGACCCAGAACCTCATCTTGTTGAACCAGTCTAGGTAAGAACAACCAGTGCTTTCATACTAGTGAAATCAACCATGACCTCTCCGGACTTCGACTTTTGATGGAATTTGAATGTGGCATGCCCTCAAAACCTCCTCTTCCTGAACCAGTTGAACCAGTCGAACATCGATATTTCTTGGGCTTTCAAAGTCAGGTTTCATACCAATATTTTTGATGAAATCAACACATACCAATTCCAATGTTCGACTTTGACTTACTTTCAAAAGCCCGTCTCCCTGAACTAGTGGCATGCCAATTTCGACATCGACTTAGTTTCAGAAGCCCGTCTCCCTGAACCAGTCGAACAACAAGTATGAAATAAACGCTTTGACTTACTTCCACTTTTTTTGTGGACACTTATCGATTAAAAAGATGTAGCGATTATGGTCAATATTTTTTTAATGAAATAAACACATTAGTTCGACTTAATTCCGCTTTTGTTATGGACACTCCTTGATTAAAGAGATGGAGGATTACTATCTGGTCAAATGCATGCGCGTGATTGAATAAAGTGAGAGTATCAAAATCAAGTCACATTAATTTTCACTTAATATTTCCATCAAAAATGGTTGGTATATTGTATATCAATTCTCAATTAATATCCCCATCGAAAATGGTTGGTTTATTTCTTTTTATCATATACTATTTGTTAAAGAGTTAGACATTGACTTAATCGATAAGTGAACGAATCTTGTTAAAAGGAGATTTATTTTAAAATTTTATTATATCATTCTAAGTTGTTAAATAAATGGATAGCTTTAAATGGATGACCCACTTTTCGAATGCGGCATGCCAATATTCGACTTACTTTCAAAACCCTGTCTTCCAGTCGAACAGCGAGTTTTCAAAGTCGGTATTTTTTTATAAAATCAACGCAGGACTTACTGATGCCTATTTCCACTTTTCGAATGCGGCATGCCATTTTTACAAAGCTTCAAACAATTTTTTTTAAATAATTAAAACTTACTTAAACTTTTCGAATGCGGCATGCCTACTTCCACTTTTCGAATGCGACATGTCATTTTTACAAAGGTTCAAACAATTTTTTTTAAATAATTTAAACTTACTTCCATTTTTCAAATACCTACTTCCATTTTTACAAAGGTTCAAACAATTTTTTTAAATAATTATAATATTAATATTTATTATTTTAATTATTAATTAAATATAAAATCACACTATATTTAAAATTTAATTTTATATAATATAATTAAAACAAATAAAATATAAATATTGATAATTAATATTTTAATAAATTCAATAAAATATAAATATTGATATTTATTATATATTTTAATAAATTAATAAAGGTTCATATCAAATAATATATATATGTTAAATTGGTGTCACACAATATATGTATGTTAAACATATTATAAATAAATTATATATGTGTGTGAGGTTTGAGTAGGTTTAATGGTTAAGGGTATGTGTTTCCTCCTAAGAGGTCATAGGTTCAAAACCAGAGGGGGTAGAATATGTATGTCTTCGTAAACTTAGCAGTAAAATCGCTACACGGAGGTGGATCCCTTGTCCCACAAACAAGGGGGTCTCATACACCAATTTGGTGTTTGGCTTGGTCGACCTGACCTTAAAATTAGATTATTATTATTATTATAAGTATAACAAAGGTTCATGCACTCTCCAATGGGAGTGAGGTTTAAGAAACATCACGTGAAAGGCATCTCACATGAGTAAATACAAGTGGAGCGAGGATGAGGGAGTGTCACACCCTCAAGTTAGTGTTGTGATGACCGAGTGGTGGGGGCGCGACGGGCGCCCAACTCAGGTATAATATTGTGTGACACCAATGTGCAATGTTGGGCACACCATATTGGCGAATGCCCACCTTGGGCGCGTTGTGTAGTAGTGGTCAGAGTCATGCGATTTGGCAGACGTGATGAGCGACAATGTCAATTGGGTGTGTGCCCCATAGTGGGCAGACGAGTGAAAGGCGTCAGGTGAAGTCATGTTGGTGAGCACGTTCGGTGTTACGGGAGCGTTGTGTAGTGATTGGGCAAGCTGGGAAGGAGAGGGTGCGGGGGCCAATCAGTCGTTGGGGTGGATCAGGAAATCATGGTGGCAAGGGAAATCATGGGTATAATATTGATTGCTCTGAGGTAAATGAGGGGTAGGGTATCCAACATTAATGTTTCTTAGAGAACTGTCATCCAGTACTTATCAAATTAAACCTAATGGAAAGATTATTGGACACAACTGAGAGAATTTTAACAGTACTGCAGATGGATTAAGAGAATCTTGTATAAGTGAAATGTAACACTTCGATATCAAAATTGCAATTTTCTGTTTATGGCGTGACACAATTAAAAATTATTGACATGAATGACTAATTCATATACTTGTTGTACTAGTCATATTTTTATTCTTGGACTATAATAGTGATTTACATTAATCATTATTAATTTAGTCATATATTTTAATCCTAGGCTAAATTAGTCATTTAAGTTAGTTGCTTTTAGTTTAGTCACTTATTATCTAGTCATATACTTTATCCTTAGACTAAATTCGTCATTCAAGTTAGTCATTTTTAGTTTAGTCACTTATTATCTAGTCGTATATTTTATTCCTAGACTAAATTAGTCATTTAAGTTAGTTATTTTTAGTTTGGTTACTTAAAATTGCTCAAATTTAGTAGTAATTCACTTGAAATAATAGTGGTGACTAACTTTTTTAGTCACCTGGTCATTAATTTCATCATTTTTTACTAGTGTCAATTCTATTTATGGTTCAAAGGAACTTGGATAACACAAGAGAGTTGAATCAGGAGGAGGTATTATATTTACTGGCATTGAATAATAAACTTGACTGAATTTGTCAGAAAATTGTTGTATTGTTTCATTTGGCTATCTTTTCAACTAATTATATTCTTCTATGATTATGAAAATATTAACTTTGATTATCCATCTATCAAAAAAAAAATTTGGAAAACTGTTGGAAATTTGAGATGCTTGCTAAAACATTCTTTGGCTGCGTTACCCACAGTTACGCATATAAAAATGCGTAACTCATTTATGCCAAGGAAGTTCCTTTTTCTAGTTTAATGGAACCTTTTTTTTTTCATTTTAACCACTATGGTTATAAACCATGTCAAATATCCACACTAATGAAATATTACCTATGTTCGCAACTTTAATTTAAAATACAAAGTCGACAAAATATATCGGGCCATAATCCATCTGCTTACCAAACCCGATGGCTATCGCAACTCAAAATCAATATGCGCATAAATCCAACCAATTTCACACGTCAACATGCATGACATTTAAGGTTTTCATAACCTGTGAAATAGATGGTTTGGACTTGCAACATGTCATTATCTGATCTCTATCGCACCCTTTCAGTAATTATCGCTTACCACTTTAAATCTCTGCGAAAACGACTTGTTATTTTATAAAATCGTTTCACGTTTCCTCTGCACCATTGTCTCATGATCACGGTTCTAACCTTCATTTGACTTCTGATCCCAAATAGAACAAATTTCTACGAAAATAATTCACACTTCTGCTACGCCTTTTTTTTTTACGGTTCGCAACCAAAATATGAGGTTTTACAGTGAACACACCAATGTGACTACGACAAATAGAGATTCCTACTATGTTTTTATTCTGAGTATCGACCACCATTAATTCTCTTTTCCGGCATTAATCCAAGATTCTGTTGCACAATTCGATCAGGAACACTGTCCCTCAAACTGATATCATTGTTGTTCTTTGCTTAAGTTTTAAAACTTATATTTCTCACTTGAATGTGCATATGATGCATAAGGTTCCAAGTCCAATTTCTGGCTCTACACAGTATATTTAGAATATCGATTTGAAGGGTCATTTTCTCTTATGTGTCATTGATCCATTCTATGATCAATGACTAAGCCTTAACACACGCAATTCCACACAGGATTCAACTATAATTTTAATGTGTGACCTCTTAAAACACACAGTCTCAGGAAATCATGAAAACTGTAGCTTGGATAATAATGACAGAATTTCCTTTGATACTGCCCGACTTCACCTACACACATATATATTGTGCCAAACTCTGATTCATCACCTGAAATTATTAATTGAATTTCTCAATGCATACTTAATACTCAAAAATCAAGTCTCTATATATATAACCCAATATTTACACAGGTTCTTCTCTCTGGCCTGATTTTCTAATTAGTGGCCTATTCACCTATTCTCTGGCCCATAGTATTCACAATCCAGACCTTTCCTACCTATCTAAATCCTTAATCTCCCTATCTCTTTAATGTCTTGAGGCTTATCATTTTATACAAAAGATTCTGTAACCAATTTTGGTTCAGATCCTCCATCTTCTTCAACAAAATCCTAAATATCCTCTATGTCCTCATTTGACTCAACTAATCCCTAAGGATCCTCTCTCATCCACAAAATCATGAGACCCAATCTAATTTAGGATTTACAATTAATTCTCAAATCTCTCATTCCCTATGGAATCCAAACTATCCTAATTTTCTCATGTTCTCCAAAATTCGAGAACATTTACAAATGCCTCACTAATTAAATCCTATTCTAAAATATCTCTCATTAAAATCACTCAAAATCTTAATAATTATATAAATTTTTTACATAGGAAACCAACTTCTTTTAAAACACAAGACCCCCTATGTCTACTAAATTTCAATGAATTTTCTTAGCCGAATGCTTCTGCATCAGACTCCCAAAGTAGAAATTAATCATGATCTCCTGATCATGTGCTTCCAACCTTTGGCCTCCTGGATCCAATACTCTATTTTGATACTTTCCATAAGCTGCATTGTCTTCATCATTATTCAGTTGAACTTTTCCAGGCTTCCATATTTTATTCTGCATCTTCCCACTAGCTATGCTTTCACAGTCTATTCTTGTCTTTTCGTTGCTGTTGTTTCTTTGCTTTCTTGTTGTTGTCTTCTTCTGAGACACCTTCATCATCAACCTTATTATGTTTTTGATTTCTATGTCCAGGTTATCTTCTGACTGGTAACCACTCTCCCATTTGTTATTACTTCCAATTTCTGCTGCAAATATTGTTGTAGATATTGCTCCAAATACGCTTTTAGATATTGCTGCCTTCCAAACTTTCTGAATATCTCTTAAGATATCTCCCTCTGCAACATCCTTACCTACAAATTTACTTTCAAAAAATAAATTATCTTCTTATTCTTTAACTGTAGCAATATACTCTGTTCTTTGTATACTAGCAAGCACAAATTATTTTGGAAAACTAGTATTTGTTTCTACATCTTCCACAACTTCAGACATTTCCACTTTATTATCTACAATTCCTTTCTTTTGTTCAAATTTTTCCAGCAAGAATTTCAGCCATTCCTTTTGTACTTGTTTCATTTCAAACATATCATCAATATGCTGCAATTCAGTTTCAACATAACCTTCTTCTTCTTCCTTGACAACCTTCAGTGATTGTCCTTCACCTCCTTGATTGATTCTGACAGTCAATTCAAACTCGTCAAACATTGTATCTTCATCCTTTATCAGAATATAATTTTGATTCTCCACCACTATGATAGTTCTAAAGGTCTATCCTACAGTCTTCTCTTATCCAATCAGATAAGCCAACTCCTCTTTGTCATAAAAAATAACAAGTTCCTTCATATGAGACATGACTGTCTCACCTTCCTTGTAGATACTCTCCTTATTAAGTAAGGAATCTATGGATTCCTTCTGCTGCAACAATTCATCTTAATTCAAGACAACTCCAAGAGATGGATTGTTTTCTGCAACACATGCAAATACATTCAAATTATCAATCTCGAAATCACAATACCCAGTGGTCTCATTTGATGATCCAGTCACCAAATCTTCCTCTTGCATTTCTAAGTCTTTTTCAGGACTAAGAAAGTCTTCACTGCCTTCCTTCCTAGTTTCCAGAGTTATCTCTGTTGTGCCAATCACCATGATAGAACGATGATTCTTCACTATGTTTTCAGCTAAAATAGTTTACTTTTCATTAGATTCTCTGAAATTTTCTATTTTTTGTCCTTATTTAATTGCATAATTAACACATGAATTATCAATATTAAAAATACAAAGTCTCAATGCCTCTTCCTCCTCTGGCAACATTTTAGTATGCTACTTTAAGTTTTCATTTAACTCCTTTGTCAGCACATCAGTATGCTGATTTAAATTATCCATGAGATTTTTAGCTAGTATCTCCTTCATATCATTTGTTTCAAGGATGTGTCCCTGCTCTGGTTCATAATAACGAACTCCTTTGATTTGTTGGAATCTTATTACCATTCTTTCATTCTTACTCTATATTTATTGACTATCATTCATGACAATTTCTTTGTCTTTCTCTTTCATCAATTCATCTTGAGTATAGATCCTCTTCTTTTCTCACTCTCTTCTTTGAAGATCTAACTTTCTATAAAACTGAACAATTTCAATTGGGGTAGAATTTGGAAACTTTACACAACTTTCCATACCTTCACTTGTTGTTGACCAATCATCAGATGGTCCTTCTTCCTCTCCTAAATCATCTTTAACGTTCTACTGTATATTTCTATAAGACCCCTTTGTCTCCTTTTGTTTTTGAGATCTTACTATCTCAGTATTAATCTAAACATATTTCAGGTTCAACTCCTTCTCCTTAACAAACTTCAAATTTTTTTCATCATCCTGTGATGTACCCGCAATCATACATAAATCATTAGTTTTAAAAAAAAAAGACCTTTCAATCTTGTTTGCTTCCTCAAACACCAATATTTCACAATATACTTTCTGGTTTCCAGCAGATCCTATTTGTTGTGACTCAATTCTTTTGGGTCTCTCCTCTTCCAACAAAGAAATATGTATCTGTTCAAGTTCTCTGAACTTGTTTATCAGCTTATCATTCCATTTCTTTAGTAATAGGTTCCATCTAACCCATTTCGTCATTCTCCATCCATGCTTTTGGCATTCATTCTCTTTCTCTTGTAGCCATCCCTATAGTACCTCCAACTGTTCCTTCATCACTGCAATATCTCTCTCTCGATCCTCATCACTTATCTTATCTTTAGAACCTCTTCTCTGAGCCGCCATGGCCATCTTCCTCATGAGCTCATCCATGCTCGATTGGTGATCTACAACATAGCCTTCTCTTGTAGAAATCTCCTTTTACTACTCAATACCCTATCAAGCTTCCTTTCTAAGCTTGACCTCTTCCTAGGTATTCTTTTGGTTCACTCTCTTGAACATGTTGCTCCTTTGGCTGCTGCACTCAATCACCTTACTTGTTTTAGATATCTTTACCAGTTCCTCCATCATTGCTTCTTAAGGCTTGATCTTTCTTTGTTAAGATATTTTATCTTGTCTTCAACCAGACTTTTCAAACCAGATTAAAATAAAACACACTATCTCACCTTCAAGATTTTTACATGACCTTATTCTCCCATTCACTAGTAATTTTAATGGACTATTCTCATTTATTTCTGCAAATGTCTGTTACACATCAACTCTATGTATATGCTTCTTATCAGATTTAGTATCTAATATCCTCTTACTTTCTCCATCACACATGCATTTTGTACAATTCTAATTTAATAAAAAAAAATTTAACCTTCAAAAGAGATTTTACGAGCTCTGATACCACAAATGACACATTCTTTGGTTGCGTTACCCACAATTATGCATATAAAAATGCGTAACTCATTTATGCCCAGGAAGTTCCTTTTTCTAGTTTAATGGAACCTTTTTTTTTTCATTTTAACCACTATGGTTATAAACCATGTAAAATATCCACACTAATGAAATATTACCTATTTTCGCAACTTTAATTTAAAATACAAATTCGACAAAATTTATTGGGCCACAATCCATCTTCTTACCAAACCCGATGGCTATCGCAACTCAAAATCAATATGCGCATAAATCCAACGGATTTCACACCTCAACATTTTGTGAAACCAACTCCAAAAATAGAAGAAAAGAGATATCAACGCCTTAGAAATAAGCCACTTCGAGGGGGAAACCTCCAATACATTACATGAATGAACAATTCTTGGATGATTCAAATTACAAAACCTCCTTTCTATATATAGGAGTCCATGGGGCCACAATGTAATCCTAGTGGGGCCACAATGTAATCATAGAAAACCTAACAATAATAATTTAAGGGCACAATAATAATTTAAGGGCACAATAAGGGGACTGTTACATCATGATCTGTCTCTCCTACAACTGCAGGGGACTGGCCAACCCCGATAAGTGATTGGCCCTCAGAGACCTGTTAGCACAAAAGCCCATTGATGTTCTATTTCTGCAAGAGACGCTTGGTGCGGGTTTGGAGGTGACTACCACTTTATCTTCTTTCCTTCCTGATTGGACCTTCATTACTCTTGATGCCCAAGGCAGATCTGGGGGATGTGCTCTTGGCATTAATAATAAAACTACCCGGATGATAAACTGCTGGGGCCGGTCAGGTGTTCTTGCTATGAATGTCATCTTTGGTATTTATGAGATCGAGTTTACTCTGGTTAATGTTTATGGGCCATGCTCTAACAGAGAGCATTTCTGGCATTCCTTATTGACCTGTTCTCTGATGGATGACCCCTATATCATTCTAGTGGGTGACCTGAATTTCTCATTAGGTATTTTTGAATCCTGGGGCCCCTAGGCCACACCGGATCCATTGGCTGAGTATTTTATCTCAAAGCTCGAAGCCTCTCATCTTGTTGACATTCAGAATACCAAGATTCTACCTACCTGGAGGAACAGAAGAACTGGCACTGTGGCTTTGGCCCGCTGACTCGACAAATTCCTCATTAAACAAACTCTCCTTCCTGTTATGACTCGTACCTGATGGATGGCCCATTGAGTTTTTCATTCACTTCTTTGATCTCATGTCATTGGACCTTCTGGCTATGATTGAGGATAGCAAGGTTCGTGGAAGGATTTATGATGGATTCAACACCACCTTTATTGCTCTTATCCCAAAATCGGACAAACCTACCAGTTTCAATGAGTTCAGGCCCATATCGCTGTGTAACTGCATCTACAAGATTATCTCCAAGATAGTTGCAAACCGCATCAAGCCTTTCCTGTCCACTCATATTGAAAAGGAACAATTTTCATTTTTGAATCACAGAAAAATCCATGAGGCCATTGGTACTGCCCAGGAGGCCCTTCACTCCATCAAAACTCTTCGACTGAAATCGATTATTCTAAAGATCAATCTCACAAAAGCTTTTGATATGGTTGACTGGAGCTACCTTCATCTCATTCTCATCCACTCAGGTTTTCCTCATACCTTTATAAACTGGATTATGGGCTGCATATGTCACGCTACTTTTAGCATATTGATTAATGGAACTGCATCTGACTTCTTCCATGCAGGGCGGGGTCTTCGTCAGGGCTGCCCACTCTCACCATTATTATTTGTCCTTGTCATGGAGGGTCTCTCCGTGCATATCAAAGATGCAAAAGATAGGGGAGTACTACAGGGACTCCGGATCACTGATAATTTATATCTCTCTCACCTTTTATTTGTGGACGATGTACTTATATTCCTAAATGGCACTAGACAAGACTCTGTACAATTTGATGTGCTATTGAAATGTTTTTGCAGGGCCATCGGTATGGAACCAAATAGCACTAAATCCTCTATCATCATGACGGGCTACTCGAGACAGGATCAAGGCACCTCATTGAATCTATTTGACTATGTCTGCTTAGATATCAATGACGGTCTCAAATATCTGGGGTATCACATCAAACCAAATGATTATAAGATCAAAGACTGGAACTGGATCATAGCTAAGATTGAGCACAGGATAAATGTATGGTACAACCGATGGTTATCCAGGGCTGGTCGACTAATCCTCATTAAGTCTGTGCTGGAAGCCATACCAGTCTATTGGATGACCCTGGCCTAGATACCGATTGGTATTACTAATAGAATAAAATGCATATGCAGAAAATTCCTTTGGCACAACCAAGGAAAGGTATCTACGTTTGCCTGGATTTCTTGGGATCGTATTAATTTGCCCAAACAATGGGGTGGCTGGGGGATAAAGGATCTCCACCTATTTTCGAGGGCTCTTGCGGCTAAGATGGGCTGGCACTTAATCTCTGGACAGAGCCTCTGGAAAGATGTCATGGTTTCTAAGTATATCTCTCCTCAAAGCTCCCTTGAGTGGATCCATGGCAGAATCAATCTGAGATCGGGGGCATCAATCATCTGGAGGGCCATCACTAAGGCAATTCACATTATCCAGAATGGACTTTCTTGGAAAATTGGTTCAGGAGCAAAGGTCCGTATTGGAACTGATTCTTGGTCAGGGAGTGGGGAATATTACAAACTTCCGGCGCTCATCATTGAGCACCTTGCCCACAGAAATATCATTCATCTGGCGCAAATTGCGGACAGGTTACACTCCTCTTGGTGGGAACAAGCCTAGCTACATGCGGGGGACCTTGAGATCCCACAGGAGGGCATCCGAGTCTGGCAACAATATATCTAGGCTCTGAAAGCATCCAACATCCACATCTCGGATCAGGAAGACAGATTGATTTGGGTTGCTTCTAAAGATGGTCATTATACTCCAAAATTGGGATACCTCGCTCTGATTGGGCCCAGGGAACCCCCGATTAAAGATTGGTGGTGGAGTCATATATGGAAATTGAAGACCCTGCACAAGCATAGGATCCTTTTCTGGTGCATTTTAAAGCAATGCATTCCTACCATGGAATTCCTCCACAGAAGGGCTTATCAAGGGGCATATAGGTGCTGTTACTGTCTTGAAGACTGCGAGGATACGCTCCATTTATTCCTGCAGTGCAACATCATCAAAGATATCTGGACACGGGTTATCACTGATCTGGGTTGCAGATTTATGTGGCAGGGAGACACATTAATTGGGGCTTGGATAGATTGGTGGCAGCGCTATACCCATCGCCCAAGATTACGCAACCTCCCTCTGATTGTGGCTTGGGAGATATGGATCGGCCGTAATAAAAAGATTTTTAATGCGATTCCTATTGACTGTGATCGGATATGTGCTTCTTCAATTGCCGCATTACGGCTCATACCCGAGGATAGCATGCGCAACAAGTCATTCCACGAGACTCCTGAAACTATTGACCATAGCTGGGCGTGGGCATACTTCGATGGTGCGTCCAACGCACATGGGTGTGGAGGGGGCGCAACTCTATATTTGAATGAGCACCATTACTACTTCATCACAATGGGTTTGGGTCCCGGTACCAATAACTATGCTGAATTGCAAAGCCTCATACTTCTTCTTACATTTGCTCGGGACATTCACTGCAACTCCATCCAAATCTTTGGTGATTCACAACTTGTGATAAATTGGTTCAACAATCTATATCATTGTCACTCGCACACACTGTCTGCACTGCTGCGAGAGGTTCATCATCTCAGAGCACTTTTTGACCTCATCACAGTGACTCATATTTACAGGTCTCGGAACAAAGTGGCTGACCAACTATCCAAAGAAGCATCGGAGCTGACTTGGGGCACTTGGCATATCACAGAACACACTGATGGACAGATTTACAAATATTATCATCGGCCTTTTATCGAGGAGGCACCTGCTGGTTTGGATGTTTAGTCGCTCTGCTGTCCTTTGGGAGATTTTTTTTATCCTCCCTTTCCTATACATTTCGGCATCTATATTTACTTCTTTATTTTGTATTTAGTATCTATATTAGCTAGTAAGTTATGCACCGAACTTACTATGTGGACACTAGTTTCAAACACTGAAATGGTTTTTCTATTTTGGGACTGTGATTGCCTACAGACAGACTTTTGTGGCAGATTAAAATGGTCTTTTTTGGACTGAACAGTAGTATTTACTACCAGTTTCTTGTAACATGTAACCTATCTTTTAATGGAAAAGTTACGAATTTTTTCTTTGTGAAAAAAACAATATGGGGGTTACAAGGGTACAATAATAACAATAAGGGGGTTACACTAACAACAATAAGGGACTATACTAGTAAAATAGGGACCTAACATGCCCCTCTCCTTCAAAAAAGTGTTGTCCTCAACGCTTGAGTAGCTTTGGGTGCTTCTGTATAAAATTCTCATCCTCCCATATAGAATCTTCAGTGGGTAAATTATTCCACTTGATGAGATACTCTGAAATTGATCGATAACGTAGCTATCGAGTTCTTGTTTCCATGACCGCTTCAGGTTCCAGTATGATTTTTCCTTCCTCATTAAGTTTTGGCAATATTGTTTGAACTGGAATATTTTCACCTATAACCTTCTTTAAGCATGAAACATGGAAAATTGGATGCACTCATGAAGAAGTAGGAAGCTCCAATTTGTATGCCATAGTACCAATCTTTTGCAACACCTTGTAAGGACCATAGTACTTTGGTGATAATTTATTATCCTTCTTAGCTTGCTTGAGGGACATTTGTTTGTATGGTTGTAGCCGTCAAAATACCTAGTCTCCTACATTAAAACTTCTCTTGCTATGATGTTGATCTTCCTATTGTTTCATTCGATTTTGTGCCAAATTCAGGTTGTCCTTTAAGAGTTGGAGAAATTCTTCTTGATGCTCGATGTTATCTTCCACTACTTGAACCTTAGAAATTTATCTTAAAGATGACGTGATGGATGGTGGATGATATCCATAAAGTGCCATAAATGGGGTCATTTTTGCTGCAGTATGGAAGGAAGTGTTATACCACCATTCAGTGAGAGGTAACCACCCGACCCATTGTGTTTTCTTATCAGATACAAAACAACGAAGATATCCTTCCAAACATTTATTTACTATCTCAGTTTGACCATCGGATTGAGGATGATAAGATGAGCTATGAACTAATTGAGTACCCAAACAAGAAAATAAATCCGTCCAAAAATTTCCACTAAAAATGGGATCTCTTTCGCTCACAATAACCCTTGGGTTTCCATGCAGCTTTTGAATTGTGTCAATAATGTAGTAGCAACTATACTTGCTTTATATGGATGAGATAATGCACAAAAGTGTGCATACTTGGTAAGTCTATCAACAACCACCATGATGACACTCTTTCCTTCAGACTTAGGTAAACTTGTGATAAAATCCATTGAAATCTCCTCCCAATGTTGACTTGGAATGAATAAATGTTGTAGAAGACCAGGGGTCTTAATTGTCTCAACTTTATTCTGCTGGCAAACCAAACATTCCGCCACAAAATTTTGAATATCAAATTTAAGGGCATCCTAAAAAAATTCTTTCTTCACCCTATGGTAAGTTTTTAAAAATTCTGAGTGTCCTCCTAAAGGAGAACTGTGCAATTCCAAAAGAATCTTTTGTTTTAGTTGGGAATTCTTACAAAGATATAAGCGATCTTTGTACCATAAGGAATCATTTTTCTAACTAAATGTATCAGATCTACTAGGATCTTGCTGCAACTTTTGAATGAGTGTCCACACTTCTTTGTCCTTCTTCCATTCATCTCTTGCTTCGGTTATCCAATGTGGTTGGATAATAGAAATGGCACAAAGAAATGCTTCCACCTCTTCATTCTTTCTTGAGAGTGCATCTGCAACAACATTTAGCTTCCATTTTTTGTACATTATTTCAAAGTCATAACCCAACATCTTGGAGACCCATTTTTGCTGCTCTTCTAAAGATAGTCATTGTTCCAAAAAGTGTTTAAGACTATCATGATCAGTTTTTACCTTGAAGTGTCTTCCCATTAGGTAAGTTCTCCATTTATTTAGTGCATGCAGTATTGCCAACATTTCATTCTCATAAATAGGTTTCTGTAAATACTTTCCTTTGATTAGACGACTTTCAAAAGCAATGGGTCTTCCTTCTTGCATTAAAACAACACCAATTCCATTTCCTGAGGCATCACATTCCACAATAAAGGTTTTTGTGAAGTCTGGCGTAGCTAAGACCGGTGCTAGGCACATTGCCTCTTTAAGATGTAGTTACTTCAGGAGTCCATGAAAATGCATCTTTCTTCAATAATGTTGTTAGAGGTGTTGCTATTCTCCCATAATTCTTAACAAACTTGCGATAATACCCTGTTAACCCAAGAAATCCTCGCAACTACTTTATGGTTTTGGGGACTTTCCATTCCTTAATGGCTTTAATTTTGTTAGGGTCTACCTTAACACCCTTGTGAGATACAATATGACCCAAATATTCCACCTCTTGTACTCCAAAGAAACATTTGGATGTTTTTTCATATAATTATTTCTCCTAAAATAGTTTGAGCACCCTGTCAACATGTTGAACATGATCCTTCCAAGACCTGTTGTAGATTAGTATGTCATCAAAAAATACTAGCACAAATTTTCTAAGGAAGGGTTTGAAAATGGAATTCATCAACCCTTGAAATGTAGAAGGTGTATTGGCAAGGCCAAAAGGCATGACCAAAAATTCATAATGACCCTCATGAGTTCGAAATGTTGTTTTCGGAACATCTTCAGTCTTCATTCTAATTTGATGATATCCTGAATGAAGATCCAACTTGGTAAAATAAATTCCTGCATGTAATTCATCCAATAATTCATCAATCACAGGAATGGAAAATTTATCTTTAATGGTGAGCTTATTGAGCTCCCTATAATCAGAACACATGTGCCATGATCCATCCTTCTTGTGTACCAATACTACAGGAGGAGAGAAAGAACTTTGACTAGGTTGAATTATACCCGCCTCTAACATTTCTGCAATCATACATTCAATTTTGCTCTTTTGGACATAAGGATATCTATAAGGCCTAATGTTAAGAGGAACACTTCCTGGAATCAAATGAATAGCATGATCATGATCACGATTAGGTGGGATTCCTTTTCGATATTCAAAAACCTTGGAATGATTGTCTAAGACTTTTTGGAGATATGCAGAAATAGATGATTTTGATGTTGGAACTTTTAGTGAGCAAAATTGTGCAATTATGCCTCGTTGTTATTTCTTTAGAAGATTTGTCATGAAATTAGAGCTTATTATCTTTCCTGGCTTCCCTGCAATACCTCGTAATTCGACTTCCTTTCCTTCTGAAAAATTTTTCAGGAAAAGTTCTTGAAAATTAAAAGCTACCGTCCACAAAGATTGTAACCATTGTACTCCTAGTACAACATCAGCACCTCCCATAGGAATGGAAAGCATTGGACTATTAAATACATATTCCCCCATGGTTAGCTTGATATTGTGGCATTTTCCAGAGCAATTTATAGTTCCTCCATTTGCAACCATCACTTGACATTCTAGTGCTGGGTATAGGAAACAATTCAATTCCTTGGCTACTTTACAATGAATAAAATTATGGGTACTACCTGAATCAATCAACACTATTACCTTTTTCTTCTTGATATGTCCTTCTATCTTGAGAGTTTGAGGAGTGCTAATTCCTGCCAATGCATTACACGATATGGTCGGACTCATTTCTTCCTCTTCTAGGGTTGGTTCCTGGTGTATATCCTCTTCTTGTTCATTTTCTTCTTCCTCTTCACAATCTATGTAAAATAATTTCTTCTCAGCACACTTATGACCTTTAGTGTATTTTCTATCAAAATTGTAGCAAAGACCTTTTGATCTTTTTTCTTCCAATTGTTGTGGTGTCAACCTTGTAGGTTTTTGAAATATAGGAGTAGCAACACTTCCCTCTTTATAGAAGTGAGTGGTAGGCTTCCTTGTCGCCATAATTTTACATTCAATTTTTCTTGCCAACCTGAATGCCTTCTCCAATGAATTAAGTTCCAAAACATGAACTTCATGTTGGATGTTATCCTTTAAAGTACCTATGAAGAGATCAATTATGTGTTCCTATGGAATATCAGTTACCCTTATATTCAATTTTCGGAAGTCCTCAATGTGCTCCCCCACTAAACTCTTTTGTTTGAGATTTATCAATTGGCTAAAGAAGGTGTTGCTCTTTGTATCCTCATAATGTGCTATCATTTCCTCCGTAAAAATTGACCAAGTGATAATTTTTTTACGGGAGAAAAGCCATCGATACCATACAAATGTATTTTTTTCTAAATGTAAATTTGCAATGCGCAACTTTTGTGGGTTTTTCACATTATTGAGATCAAAATATTGCTCCATCTTTAGTATCCGTGTTACAGGATCCTTTCCATCAAAATTCCTCATATCCATTTTTGGAATATGGTGGTTCTTCCTGCCAACATTAGATTTTATGAAATCATGATTAGCATTTATTTTGTTCTCATCATGAGTTTCCTCTAATATCTTTTCACCATTAGGAAACATCTGTTGTATCAACTTTGTCAAACCTTCCATGTATGATTTTACATTTGTTGTATCAACTTTGTCAAACCTTCCATGTATGATTTTAGATCATTCGTTATGTTTTCCATCTTAGATTCCATGCCAGCTTCCATGCCATCCATCTTAGATTCCATGTCATTCTTCAAACAATCCATCTTAGATTCCACACCTTTCTTCAAAACTTCCATGTCATTTTTTGTTGCTCTTTGCGAGAGAAAAATTTGTTGCACTTGCTCTTGTAATTTTGATATGTCATGTTGCCATTCTTCATCTTCATGAGTCATAGTAGAGCCTTCTAAAGGCTTAATGGGTGTTGAATTCTTTTTAGGGGCCATTTGAGAATCCAATACTGATATCTATTCTATAATATGCCCTTGGAATCAATTCAACTTGATTCTTAAAACAAGACTTATGCAATTCGGAAAAATAAAATAAAAAAAATACACAACTTTTACTTTATTTTGAGGAGCTTGATATTGAAATTGACTTATCTCTATAAATGTAGATCCTCAATATCTGAAATTTGGCCTTGTAGTATTAATCTAACGCTTCTTTCAAATTGCATAGGTCTGAATTGATTTGGATTCTTCAAGACAAATTTATGTCCGATCTCCCACAATGACCTAATTATGGACTAGTTCAATAGAGCGAACTTGTACAAATTTCCACGTGTTACTGTTTGCTCCTTTGTATCTGAAATTGATAGATAAGAAACTAGAGTCTGTGTACTTCTAGTTAATTTTTACAGAATTCTAATCCGATGCTCAGAGAGAGAGTTATGAAGATTTTCCCACGATCACCTCTTTGAGATGAATTTCGGGAGCCTGAAAAAGGCCTAACTTCCACAGATCATATCTCCAAAAATATTAAGAACCAAGCTCTAAACTTTTATGAATATTTTCCTCCAGATTTTAGCTTCACGCTCTTAAAATTTCAACTTCTGAACCTTTGTAGAAAAAAATTTATAGCGAAAATTCCGCAATAACCTATTTAAGTGAAATTCAGGAACCTGCAAAAATACCTAACTTCCACAGATCATATCTCTGAAAATATTACAAACCAAGCTCTGAAATTGTGTAACAATGTTCCACAGGATTTCAACTTTTCACTCTAAAAATTTCAGCTTCTGAACCTTCGTAGAAAAAATGTTATAGCGAAAATTCCACGATGACCTGTTTGGAACAACGATACCCTAGAATCCCAAGCTCTTATACCAAATGTTGTGAAACCAAATCCAAAAATAAAAGAAAGGAGATATCAACACCTTATAAATAAGCCACTTTGAGGGGGAAACCTCCAATACATTACATGAATGAACAATTATTGGATGATTCAAATTACAAAACCTCCTTTCTATATATAGGAGTCTATGGGGCCACAATGTAATCCTAGCCGACCTAACAATAATAATTTAGGGGCACAATAATAAAAATATGGGGGTTACAAAGGTACAATAATAACAATAAGGGGGTTATGCTAACAACAATAAGGGACTATACTAGTAATATAGGGACCTAACACAACATGCATGATGTTTAAGGTTTTCATAAAATGCCAAATAGGTGGTTTGGACTTGCAACGTGTCACTGTCTGATCACTATCACACCCTTTTAGTAATTACCGCTTACCACTTTAAATCTCTACGAAACCCACTTTTTATTTTGTAAAACTGTTTCACGGTTCCTCTGCACCATTGTTTCACGATCACAGTTTCAACCTTCATCTGACTTCTGATCCAAAATAGAACAAAGTTCTAGGAAACTAATTAACACTTCTGCTATGCCTTTTTTTTACGGTTCCAAACCAAAATATGAGGTTTTACAGTGAACACACCAATGTGATTACGAAAAACATAAATTCCTACTCTGTTTTTATTCTGAGTATTGACCGCCATTAATTCTCTTTTCTGGCATTAATCCAAGCTTCTGTTGCACAATTCAACCGAGAACACTGTCCCTCAAACCGATATCATTGATGTTATTTTCTTAAGTTTTAAAACTTATATTTATCACTTGGATGTGCATCTGATGCATAAGGTTACATTCCAATCTCTGGCTCTACACAGTATACTTAGAATATTGATTTGAAGGGTCATTTTCTCTTTTGTGTCATTGATCCATTCTGTGATCATTGACTGAGCCCTAACACACGCAATTCCACATAGGATTCAACTATAAATTTAATGTGCGACCTCTTAAAACACACAGTCTCATGAAATCATGAAAATTGTAGCTTGGATAATAATGATAGAATTTCCTTTGATACTTCCTGATTTCACCTCCACACACATATATATTGTGCCAAACTTTGATTCATTACCTGAAATTATGAATTGAATTTCTCAATGCATACTTAATACTTAGAAATCAAGTCTCTATATATATAACACAATATTTACACAGGTTCTTCTCTCTAGCCTGATTTTCTAATCACTGGCCTATTAACCTATTCTCTAGCTCATAGGCTTCACAATCCAAACCTTTCCTACCTATCTAAATCCTTAATCTCCCTATATCTTTAATGCCTTGAGGCTTATCACTTTATACAAAAGATTCTGTAACCAATTATGGTTCATATCCTCCATCTTCTTCAACAAAATCCTGAATATCCTCTAAGTCCTCATTTGACTCAACTAATCCCTAAGGATCCTCTCTCATCCACAAAATCATGATACCCAATCTAATTTAGGATTTACAATTAATTCTCAAATCTCTCATTCCCTATGGAATCTCAACTATCCTAATTTTCTCATGTTCTCCAACATTCGAGAACATTTACAAATGCCTCACCAATTAAATCCTATTCTAAAATATCTCTCATTAAAATCACTCAAAATCTTAATATTTATATAAATTTGTTACATATGAAACAAACCCCCTATGTCTACTAAATTTCAATGAATTTTTTGAGCGAGATGCTCATGCATCAGACTCCCAAAGTAGAAATTAATCATGATCTCCTGATCATGTGCTTCCAACCTTTTGCCTCCTAGATCCCATACTTCGTTTTGTTGTTGTCCATAAGTTGCATTGTCTTCATCATTCTTTAGTTGTACTTTTCCAGGCTTCCATACTTTACTCTGTATCTTCCCACTAGTTATGCTTTCATAGTCTGTTATTGTATTTTCCTTGTTGTTGTTTCTTTGCTTTCTTGCTTTTGTCTTCTTCTGAGACACCTTCATCATCAAAATTCTTATGTTTTCGATTTCTATGTCCAGGTTATCTTCTGACTGGTAACCACTCTGTCATTTGTTGCTACTTCCAATTTCTGCTGCAAATATTGTTCGAGATATTACTCCTAATACTCTTTTAGATATTGTTGCCTTCCAAACTTTCTGAATATCTCTTAAGATATTTCCCTCTGCAACATCCTTGCCTGCAAATTTACTTTCAAAAAATAAATTATCTTCTGATTCTTTAACACTAGCAATATACTGCTTCACTATTTTTTGTATACTAGCCAGCATAAATTATTTTGGCAAAATAGTATCTGTTTCTACCTCTTCCACAACTTCAGACATTTCCACTTTATTATCGATAGAAATTTATTAATACTGATGTATTACTGGATTCTCCTAATCTGAAAATATTTATCTTCTTGCTAAATACAGAATCCTTCCAGTGTTAATCTTGTGGACATTAAATCTCAATTGCAAACACATGTGAAGAAAATCAATCGCACATAAACACAGTTGTTTAACGGGAAATCTTAAAGCTAAAAACCACAACTATCATATATTATGTATATCAATGGATCATGTAATAATCTCATACAAATCTTAGTACATCAAGCTCTCAGTACAATCAACAACCATTACACACTGTCATGCAGAAATTTGCATATCTATTGACCAATTTCTTGCCTCTTGACACGCTACCTCCACTGCGCAATCCTTGCTGAACAAGACCCCTGAATGAATTCGAATTGGCCTTGCCTTGACTACGCAATCCTCATTGGCATCTCTAATGTGTGTCAGATGCATTGAATGCATCACTATAGTCACAAGAGATAGTCCATGCCACCCTTTCACCTATCTCTCCACTGGATCTGACATGCAAGTAGTTAAATATTGTATTTTTTCAGTTGTTAATGAGTTATTAGTTGTCAATTAATTAACTAATTAATTCAATAAACTCTCACTAGTGTATCTTTCAGTTAGACTAGATACAACTAGCTCAACTGAGTTTAACTCACTTAACTGAGTTAAACTAAATAATAACTCCCATAACTACTCTTCCAACTCTGTCATAACTTTGCCACTTCAGTTCTAACTGAGTCCTCCGTGCATGAGCCACTAGTAACCCTAGGAATTGTGTAATTCCTTCAGCCCACTGATTTTCCAAATTCGTTCACTGAAATAAAGTGCTCCAAGACAATAAGTTGATATTTATTGTCGGATTATTATTAAGGACTAATAATAATTGACATGCATCTATTTTTAGATTTACAATCTATAAATAGACTTCACCCAATATTCTAAAAAATAGAATTTCATTTATTTTTCACATTTGACCAACCATCTACAAATAACATCCTGCAACTTATAGAATATGCTCACCATGTCTAAAAATAGACACACACCTAAAAATAGCCTACGGGCCCCACTTAGTGAAGGTGCTTACTTTTCACTAAGCTCATCATCCTATTGAATCTCAACACTCCCTCTCAACAAGATAGGGATTATCCTTCACCCTAATCTTGCCTCTATGGTATTCAAATTTGCTCCTGTTGAGCGCCTTCGTCAGAATATCTGCATCTTGATCTTCCATAGGAATGTACAAAAGCAACATGATCTTCCGTTGCACACAATATCTGATACGATGATACCAGATATCAATATTTTTAGATCTATCATGAAACACAGGGCTAATCGAGAGTTTAATGAAACTCTAATTATCACAATGTATCACTGTAGGATCTAAATGAGAACCGAACAAACCAACTAGGATCTTCCTCATCTAGATAGCCTCACATGTAGCTTGACTTGCTCCCATGTATTCTACTTCCGCTGAACTGAGTGCTACGGATCTTTGTTTCCTGTTGTACTAAGAAACTGTTGTAGATTCGATACTGAAAACCCCTCCTGATGTGCTCTTTTTGTCTATTGGGCTACTTGCCCAATCTGCATCCATGAAGTCATGCAAATTCACCTCATCCATCTATTTGTACCATAAGCCATACTCAGATGTGCCCCTGAGATACCTCAAGACATGCTTGCCTACCTTCCAAAAGAGCTTGGTAGGCTTAACCATCGCTTGAGAAAGTTGTTTCACCACATAGCATATGGCTGGTCTTGTATTAACTAAATACATGAGAGAACCCACCAAATGTCAATAAACAGTGGCATCCACTACCTCTGCCGATGTAGCATCCTATTTCCTCGAATTTCCTGGAAGAGGAGTATCCATGGGCTTGTAGTCTGCCATGTGAAACTTACCAAGTATCTCCCGAGCATATTTGCCTTGAGACAGAAACAATTCACCTTCTTGCTACCATATTTCCAATCCAAGGAAATAATGAAGGAGGCCCAAACCCTTAATCTCAAATTCCTTTGCAAGATCTGCCTTGCATGAGTGTATCAACTGCTCATCACCTGTTAGAATTAAATCATCAACACAAAGAACAATGATTAAAATTTTACTCTCCACCACAATTTGGTACATGTTTGCATTTGCCTCACTTTTGGTGAAGCCAAGTCCAGTGAAATAGTTGTCGATCTATGTGTACCAAGCACGTGGTGCTTTCTTCAGCCCATACAGCGCTCTTTTGATTCTACACACATGTGACTCACTGATGAATATCTCAAATCCTTTAGGCTTCTCAATTTACACCTCTTCCTCAATGATCCCATTAAGGAACGCAGTCTTCACATCCATCTGATGAATGTGCCAACCCATCTATGCTGAGAGAGCAAGGATGGTCCTTATGGAAGAATACCATGCGACAGGTGCAAAGTTTTCTTCATAATCAATCCCCTCGATCTGTGAGAAGCCCCGAGAAAAAAATCTTGCCTTATACTTCTCAACGCTCCCATCAACAACTTGCTTTACCTTGTAGATCGATCTTGATCCTACAACTAATTTACCCACCGTCCTTAGAAGAATCTCCCAAGCACTGTTTCTAACAATGGAGTCATACTCTTCCACCATGGCATCTACCCATGTGGGCTCCTGCACTTCTTCTTCAAAATAATATGGCTCTGTCATGATACACTTGCTCATAAGAGACATGTATCCAGTAAATCAGTTAGGTGATTGTCTTTGTCTGCACTGTGATGTAGGGACTCCTACATTCTATGTCGCATCAAGCTTCAGTCTCTCAGCTTCTGTGGTACGCTTTTTTCCAGTTCTGATGTTTGGTTCCGCATGAGTGGACTCCTCCACTCCATGAATCTCCTCCTGTGGCTGATCCACATCTAGAGGCTTATCTTTGGGAACAAGTAGCTCCTCCTCTGCATGCAAGTGTAGCTCCCTCTCAAGAAACAACTTCATGGATTTCACCTCATTGAATTTGATATCTCGTTGCACCACAGTCATTCAACTATTTGGAAAATACACACAATAATTATGGGGTGTTTCTGTGTACCCCACAAATATGCCAACTTCTGCAGTCAGCTCCAGCTTCTTCCTGGCGTCCTTTGTCACATGAATGTACATGGATGAGCCAAAAATCTTCAAATGAGAAATATTAGGCTTCTTACCAGTAAAATCTTCTTCAGGTGTGCTCATGCCAAGTACTCTATGAGGACAACGGTTTTTCACATAAAATGCAATGTTGCATGCTTCCACCCACAAGTGCATCGATAGGCCTTGGTCATGAAGCATAGCTCGTGCAGCACCCATGATCGTTTTGTTCTTCCTCTCCAAGACCCCATTATGCTGTGGGTTATGAGGCGCTATGATTTCTCTTCTAACTCCTTATTTGCTACAGAAGTATTTGAATTCGTTCAAGATATATTCACCACCATTATCACTCCACAGAGCCTTCACTTGCTTCCCCGACTCCTTCTCCACCAATGCTTTAAAATCATAGAACTTTGAGAATGTTTAGCTCTTCTTCTGCATGAAGAAGATCCAGCATCTATGAGAATAGTCATCAACAAAAATAACATAATACATGTGTTTTGCTGTTGAAGTAACCAAGAAAGGTCCACATAGGTCTGTGTGAATTCTCTCCAAGATCACTGAAGCACGGTTTTCCTTCTCATGAAAGGTGGTCTTCACAAACTTACCCATAGTACATCCCTTGCACTGATCTAACTATGCAAGAGTACCCTTGGGAAGTACAATAGAAATCTGCTGCAAAATCTTCAAGGCGCCATGGTGAAGATGGTCCAATCTCCTGTGCCATAATTCGCCCTCATCCTGGCTCAACCATTTACCTCCAACTTGAAGAGATTCTTAACTTGAATCCCTATCCTCTTGGTTTGACCTATTGTTTTATGTCACAGGAAAGCTTTTCCCTCGCTGAAAACAACATCATAACCTCTGTCCTCCAACATTGCGACCGAGACCAAGTTCTTCTTCAGACCCGGAACATGCATAACATCTTTCAACAGAAATGGTTTACCTGAATCCATCTCAAAGGTAATGGTTCCAATGCCGGTCGCACTATATCTACCATCGTCTCCCATCTCTATATGCATTTGGAGATCCTTCTCCTCCAAGTCACTAAACAACTTCTTGTCTCCCGTTATATGGAAGGAAGCACCACTATCAAGATACCACACCGATCCAATTGCACTTGAAACCAAGTATGAAATCAAAGAGAAATAAAGTTCAAATTGCAAGGCTAAGGCCTCTCCAGTTGTAGCTCCTGCAGCCTTCTTGTTCTTATGTTTATTTGGGCAGTTAGTGGCAAGATGCCCATGTTCGTGACAGTGAAAACACTTCACCTTGGACAAATCCAGCTTCTTGACTTTAGCCTCAAATTTTGGATGGGATTTCTTCGCCTTCCCTTTCCTTGCTTTGGTAGCCAAAGCTAAATTCTCTTCATCATCATTATTTGATGAAGATTCATCCCTAGTGTTCCTCCTTATCTCCTCCTACACAAGATCCGACCAAAGTCGCTCCAAATTTTGCAGTTTCTCCCGTCCATTGATAGAGTATTCATAGCTATGCCAACTATTCAAAAGCCCAAGGAGAGCCAACCTCACCAAGTCATCATCCACAATTGTAATCCTCACACTTCCCATATCATCCCTACATTGGAAAAACTTCGTGAGATATTTTGGAATATTGTCACCCTTCTCCATTTTTATTTTATGAGCTTATCTTTCAGCGCCAACTTCCTATGGTCACTGCTGCTTTGGAAAAGATCTGTCAAAGCCTTCCACATTGCAAATGGAGTGGCTTTCCCATGAAGGCTTGACACAATATGGTCTTTCACGCCTTCCAACAAAATTCTTCATGTATTTTCTAACTTCTTTTGCCATGCATCAAGTAATGTAGCATCGCTAGAAGTAGGCTTAGAAACATTGCTATCGATGAAATCCTTCAGTCCATTATCTTCAAGCACCGTCTCCATCCTATCATACCGACATGTAATTCGGCCACCCTGAGGTATATAAATCAAACCACATTAGAAAGACATTTCAATGAATACTCAACTATTGCACAAAGAGGCTGACAGGTCAAATTGTCCTGACACAAAACTCGGCCACCTCTTCAGCCTGCACCAATCTCCGGTGATCAACACGCTACGATACCATGTAGAAATTTATTAATACTGATATTATTACCGGATTCTCCTGATCTAACAAAATAATCATATGTTAAATACAGAATCCTTCCACTTAATTATTTACGGAAATTAAATCACCAATTGCAAACACATGTGAAGAAAATCAATCGCACATAAACACATTTGTTTAACGGGGAAGCTTAAAGCTAAAAACCCCAACTATCATATATTATGTATAACAATGGAATCATGTAATAATCTCATACAAATCTTATTACATCAAGCTCTCAGTATAATCAACAATCATTACACATTGTCATGCATAAATTTGCCTATCTATGCACCAATTTCTTGCCTCCTGACAACCTGCCTCCACTACGCAATCCTGTTGAAGAAGACCACTGAATGAATTCGAGTTTGCATTGCCTTGACTACGCAATCCTCATTGGCATCTCCAATGTGTGTCAGATGCATTGAATGCATCACTATAGTCACAACAGATAGTCCATCTCACCCTTTCACCTATCTCTCCACTAGGTCTCCACTGGAACTGACGTGCAAGTAGTTAACTGTTGTATTTGTTCAGTTGCAAGTGAGTTATTAGTTATGAATTAATTAACTAATTAATTCACTAAACTCTCACTAGTGTATCTTTCAGTTAGACTAGATACAACTAGCACAACTGAGTTTAACTCACTTAACTGAGTTAAACTAAATAAAAACTCCCATAACTACTCTTCCAACTACTAAGATTAACTTTGCCCTTGATTCCTAAGCCAGGTCCTCCATGCATGAGCAATAAGTAACCCTAGATGCACAGCTAATTCCTTCAGCCTTCGTTTTTAAATATATGTTCATTGAAATAAAGTGCTCAAGAGAATAAGTTGATATTTATTGTCGGATTATTATTAAGGGCTAATAATAATCGACCTGCATCTATTTTTAGATTGACAATCTATAAATAGACTTCACCCAATATTCTAAAAAATATAATTTCATCTATTTTTCACATTTGACCAACCATCTACAAATAGCATCCTACAACTTATAGAATATGCTCATCATGTCTAGAAATAGACATACACCTAAAAATACCCTGCGGGCCCCACTTAGTGAAGGTGCTTACTTTTCACTAAGCTCATCATCTTGTTGAATCTTTACATTATCTACAATTCCTTTCTCTTGTTCAAATGTTTCCAACAAGCATTTCAACCATTCCTTTTGTACTTGTTTCATTTCAATCATATCAACAATATGCTGCAATTCAGTTTCAACATAACCTTCTTCTTCTTCCTTCACAACCTTCAGTGATTGTCCTTCACCTCCTTGATTGATTATGACAATCAATTCAAATTCTTCAAACACTGTATCTTCATACTTTATCAAAATAGAATTATGATTCTCCACCACTATGACAATTTTTAAGGGTCTGTCCTACAGTCTTCTCTTGTCCAATCATATAAGCCAACTCCTCTTTGTCATCAACAATAACAAGTTCCTTCATATGAGACATGACTGTCTCACCTTCCTTGTAGATGCTCTCCTTATTAAGTAAGGAATCTATGGGTTCCTTCTGCTGCAACAATTCATCTTCATTCAAGACAACTCCAAGAGGAGGATTTTTTTCTGCAACACATGCAAATACATTCAAATTATCAATATCAAAATCACAATACCCAATGGTCTCATTTGATGATCCAGTCACCAAATCTTCCTCTTGCAGTTCTAAGTTTTTTGCAAGACTCAGATAGTCTTCACTGCCTTCCATCCCAGTTTCCAGAGTTATCTCCATTGTGCCAATCACCATGATAGAATGATGATTCTTCACTATGTTTTCAGCTAACATAGTTTCCTTTTCATTAGATTCTTTGACATTTTCCATTTGTTGTCCTTCTTTACCTACATAATTAACACATGAATTATCGGTATTAAAAATACAAAGTATTAATGCCTCTTCCTCCTCTGGAAACATCTCAGTATGTTGCTTTGAGTTTTCATTTAACTCCTTTGTCAGCACATCAGTATGCTGATTTAAATTCTCCATGAGACTGTCAGCTAGTCTCTCCTTCATATCATCTGTTTCAAGGATGTCTCCCTTCTCTGGTTCACAATAATGAACTTCTTCGATTTGTTGGACTCTTATTACCATTCTTTCATTCTTACTCTCTATTTCGTGACGGTCATTCATGACAATTTCTTCGTCTTTCTCTTTTAGCAATTCATCCTGAGTATACATCCTCTGCTTTTCCAACTCTCTTCTTTGAAGATCTAACTTTCTTTATAACTCAACAATTTCAATTGGGGTATAATTTGGAAACTTTACACAACTTTCCATACCTTCACTTATTGTTGACCAATCATCAGATGGTCCTTCTTCCTCTGTTAAATCATCTTTAACATTATGTTGTATATTTCCATAAGACCCCTCTGTCTCCTTTTGTTTCTGAGATCTTACTATCTCAGTATTAATTTGAACAGATTTCAAGTTCAAATCCTTCTCCTTAACAAACTTCAAAGTTTATTCATCATCCTGTGATGTACCTAAAATCATACATAAATCATTAGTTTTAAAAACACAAGACCTTTCAGTCTCGTTTGCTTCCTCAAATACCAATCTTTCACAATATACTTTATGGTTTCCAGTAGATCCTATTTGCTATGACTCAATTCTTTTGAGTCTCTCCTCTTCCAACAAAGAAATATTTTTTTATGATACTGTGGATAGTCCGGATTCTGTAAATAAAGAAATATGTATCTTTTCAAGTTCTCTAAACTTTTTTATCAGCTTAGCATTCCATTTATTTCGTAATAGGTTCCATCTAACCCATTTCCTCATTCTCCATCCATGCTTTTGGCATTCATTCTCTTTCCCTTGTAGCCATCCCTGTAGTACCTCCAGCTGTACCTTCATCACTACAATATCTCTCTCTCGATCCTCATCAGACAACACTCTGCATCATATTTCCAACACACTTATCTTATCTTTAGAACCTCTTCTCTAAGCCTCCATGGCCATATTCCTCATGAGCTCATCCATGCTTGATTTGTGATCTACAACATAGCCTTCTCTTGTATCAATCTCCTTTTTCTACTCAATACCATATCAAGCTTCCTTTCTAAGCTTGACCTCTTCCCAGGAATTCTTTTGGTTCACTCTCTTGAACCTGTTGTTCCTTTGGTTGCTGCACTCAATCACCTTCCTTCTTTCAGAAATATTTACCAGTTCCTCCATCATTGCTTCTTAAGGCTTGATCTTTCTTTGTTAAGATATTTTATCTTGTCTACAACCGTAATTTTAAAACCAGATTAAAATAAAACACACTATCTCACCTTCAATATTTTTACATGACCTTTTTCTCCCATTCAAGAGTAATTTGAATGGACTGTTCTCATTTATTTTTGCAAACTTTTGTTACACATCAACTCTGTGTATCTACTTCTTATCAGATTTAATATCTGATCTTCTCTTACTTTCTCCATCACACATGCATTCTGTACAATTCTAATTTAATGAAAAAAAACTTCAACCTTCAAAAGAGCTTTTACCAGCTCTCATACCACAAATGATGCATTATTTGGCTACGTTACCCACAATTACGCATATAAAAATGTGTAACTCATTTATCCTAGGAATTTCCATTTTCTATTTTAATGGAACCTTTTTTTTTTCATTTTAACCACTATGGTTATAAACCATGTAAAATATCCACAATAATGAAATATTACCTATGTTCGCAAATTTAATTTAAAATACAAAGTCGAAAAAATATATCGGGCCACAATCCATCTTCTTACCAAACCCGATGACTATCGCAACTCAAAATTGATATGTGCATAAATCCAATGAATTTCACACCTCAACATGCATGATGTTTAAGGTTTTCATAACCTGTGAAATAGGTGGTTTGGACTTGCAATGTGTCACTATCTGATCATTATCACACCCTTTCAGTAATTACTGCTTACCACTTTAAATCTCTGTGAAAACCACTTGTTATTTTGTAAAACCGTTTCACGGTTCCTCTGCGGGCCCATTGTATCACGATCATGGTTTAAACCTTCATTTGACTTCTAATCCAAGATAGAACAAAGTTCTAGGCAACTAATTCACACTTCTGCTATGGTTCCAAACCAAAATATGAGGTTTTATAGTGAACACACCAATGTGACTATGACAAACAATGATTCCTACTTTGTTTTTATTTTGAGTATCGACTGCCATTAATTATCTTTTTTGGCATTAATCCAATCTTATGTTGCACAATTCGACTGGGAACACTATCCCTCAAATCGATATTGTTACTGTTATTTTCTTAAATTTTAAAACTTATATTTCTCACTTGAATGTGCATCTGATGCATAAGGTTCCAAGTCCAATCTTTGGCTCTACACATTATACTGAGAATATCAATTTGAAGGGTCATTTTTTCTTCTATGTCATCGACCCATTCTGTGATCGATGACTGAGCCTTAACACACGCAATTCCACACAGGATTCAACTATAAATTTAATGTGCAACCTCTTAAAACACACAGTCTCATGAAATCATGAAAACTATAGCTTGGATAATAATGACATAATTTCCTTTAATACTTCCCGATTTCACCTGCACACATATATGTTGTGCCAAACTCTGATTCATCACCTGAAATTATGAATTGAATTTCTCAATGCATACTTAATACTCAGAAATCAAGTCTCCATATATATAACCCGATATTTACACAGGTTCTTCTCTTTGGCCTAATTTTCTAACCACTGGCCTATTCACCTATTCTCTGGCCCGTAGGATTCACAATCCAAACCTTTCCTACCTATCTAAATCCTTGATCTCCCTATCTCTTTAATGCCTTGAGGCTTATCATTTTATACAAAATATTTTGTACCCAATTTTGGTTCAAATCCTCCATCTTCTTCAACAAAATCTTGAATATTCTCTAAGTCCTCATTTGACTCAACTAATCCCTAAGGATCCTCTCTCATCCACATAATCATGAGACCCAATCTAATTTAGGATTTACAATTAATTCTCAAATCTCTCATTCCCTATGGAATCTCAACTATCCTAATTTTCTCATGTTCTCTAACATTCTAGAACATTTACAAATGCCTCACCAATTAAATCATATTCTATCTCTCATTAAAATCACTCAAAATCTTAATAATTATATAAATTTGTTACATAGAAAACCAACTTCTTTTAAAACACAATAACCCCTATGTTTACTAAATTTCAATGAATTTTCTGAGCTGGATGCTCCTGCTTCACTTGCAATAGGTAGATTCCTAAACCAAATTTTTACTTTACTTTGCAAAGATAGAGTAAAAATTCTAATAATAACATCACTTTCATCAATCTCACATAGGTCCAGAAAATTTTCAAAAGCTTGAATATGTTTTTTAGTAGTGATGATACTATTTTCTCCATCAAACTTGGGGAGATATATGTAATATTTTTCAGGAAAATCATGAGTACAGGAGGTAATATGAGTGGCTTATATCTATTAGGAACTTTACAAGGTACAAGAATATATACAGGGATTGTAAGATTAGTATTGATTATTTGAGGCTTATTAATTGGAAAATGATCATCATAATATTCAGAAGAAAGTCACTCAAATGGATAAGGAGATTTTATATTTACAATCTTCTAAGGAAAACAATTAAAAACTAATCTAAGATCTTCTCTAAAATACAATATACATTGAAAAATTTTCTTGATGAGAAAGAACATGATGTCTTGGATTAAGATCCAAGTTGAAAACCTGATATTCTCATGATGTTTGTTGGTACCATTTCATGACTTATTCTTTCACCTAAAAACTTCATTTTATCCATCATATTTCCTCATTTAACCTTCATAAATCTCTCATATTCATTTGAAACTGATCAATGTAATGCCATTATTATTATTTTTATATTGGAATTAATTTTAGGAATTTTTGTGTTAAAACTAGGATTTTTCATAAAATCACAGGTTTTCGTAACTTCCTGTAATGGCTTTATGTTTTGAAACGTTGCATGACAGGTTGGCTAAATCAAGGACTGAGGGTCTATTCCTCAATGTAAAAGGATGGTAAAAAAGCTATCCACCTCCAGATTCAAAGTCCATAAATGGCTAGTCAACGCTGGTCAACTCCAGCTATTTCAGCAGAAAATCCTAGGAAATTAATGAACGGACTTGATATTTTTCTTGTAAAAAGGGATTTGAAATAATTCGACTCCTTTGGGAGATTAGTTAGGATTTTGAGGAATACAAATAGCCTCTTTTTGTTATGTAATTTAATGATAAATAGCTAGAAGGAAAGACATAGAAGATTAGACATGGGACATTACGTGACAAGCTTCAAACTTCGATTTATGTAATTGGCTTTCAGACTTTAATACAGAGATTTAGTTGTTCATGGTGTTATAGTCTATAATTTTCTTCATCTGAGTATCTTAAGGTGTGCTTGCAACGTGTGGAGGGCCCCCACTACAGCGCTGGTACACTTCCTTTTTGTTTTTCATTTACATTTGCATAATCAGATCTGATAGTACATTTCTATTTAATTTTTATGCTGCAAGTTTATGAATCAGTATTGAAAGTTGTGTTTCTCATTTCATTTATCATTTCTGCTTAATGATCATGGTTATAATTGTAAAACTCAACTTGTAGACTAATGACTGAACCTTGTAATAGGACTTAGCTATTGGTTGATTTGAAGATTATTACCTTGCTTTCTATTTTGAATGAGTATGATTGATAAGTGTGTTGAGTTAATATTTTGAGGAGATAATTGATTTCATTGTGTTGATTTAAGGATTTGAAAGAGGCTCTATGAATTGAGTTCTTGTAAAGGAACTAGAGAATCTTAGGCAAACAATAGAACTCTGTTTTTAGGAGATTATATTTGTTTTGTTTTAGAAGGTGTTCAAGTGTGGAAGGAGACAAAGAAGAACCTTTTGTAAGAGAGTATTGAATCCTAATACACTAAACCCTCATTTAGGATACCAAATCATTCCAGATCTATATATTCTATATAAGTACCTCTAAGTGTACCTACTCGGATTGATAAGAAATTGAAGCCTAATCTAAACTAGTAGATTGGACCAAACATTTTGGCACTGTTACCGGGGAAGTGCAACTAGAAGGATTTTTTTTTCTTAAAAAAAAAATACAAAAACAAATCTAAAAAAAATAATAATGTAGATTTAGTTTCAATTCTTCATTTTGTTAGGCCATGATTCCTTATGTATAGACTTAGGGATGAAAAAGACATATTTCTAAAAAACCCCCATCCAAAAACTAACCCACCATTGGGAGCAAAAACTTTAGAGAAGGTTGAATTTACAGCACCAACTGGAAAAGTCACTGTAGAAGAACTTGAGGAAAAACAAAAATCAGGCCAGAGAGTTACTATTATTGAAAGACAAATCCCTTTGGCTTATGAAGCAAAGAGAAAACATATACCTGAATCTTATATAGTAAGAGAGTGGTAAAATAACTCAACAACCTCTTCTTGAACAAATTGACCTTGAAAATCCTCAAGAGAAAGAGAAATTAGAATAACAATATACTAAAATGGTTGACGAAGGAGGAGAATTAGGAAGAGGACCTACTACAGAACAAGTAAGAGAATATGAGAGACAACAGGAAGGAAGGAGAAGACAAAGAGAACTTGAAAAAATACAAAGAGAACTTGAACAAAAACAAAGAAATGATCAAAATCGAAACCCAAGAGAGGAAGAGGAGTCAACATTTAAATTTCATATTCAAGAAGAAAAAAATGATGAAGAAATTAAAATGAAAAATATAACCCCATCTGTATTAACAAATTTTTATGGCATGGCATTTGAAGACCCTGATTCATTTTTATTTGAATTTGATATAGTATTTCGAACCTATGGGTATACAGATGATGCACACAAACTTAGACTCTTTCCTGCCACATTAAAAGCATAAGTACTATGACATATAAAGCCACTAAATCTGCCACATCAAGTGTTATAACAGCTGAAATAGGTAACCTATTTGAAGACTTTAAAACAGACCTATTAAGCACCTTGGAAAATCAAATAGATATGCTAAAAACAAAAAAGAAACAAGAATAAGAAGACCAATTGATGGTTGTGTTCTATCCAAAATGCAGAAAAAAACATGCTTTGAAGGAATGACCTTTAGAAAGTGTTCAGGTTTGTGCATTTTGTATAGAAAATCATGATATTTTTAATTGTTCTAAGATGAAGGTTTTGCAGAATTACAATTTGGAAGCTAATGTAGAAATGGAGAACTTATATCTCATGGGAGCTAGAAAACCATGGCAAATGAGACCTCCAAGTATGTTTCAAACTCCAAATTTACAATTTCCTACACATTATCAAATGCCTATTCAAAATTCTTGGAACATTCCTATGCCTTGGCAAAATTGGTCTAATCAGCAGCAACAAGCTTATCCACAACAAGGATGGAAAGGATATCCATATCCTCAACAACAAATTCCTTCACAATATCCTCAACCATATCAGCCATATCCTCAACCATATTAGAAATACCCTCAACAATATCCTCAACAGCCAGTTATTTATCACCCACAAAATCCTTAGCAAACAATAACTGCTCCTCCATCAATAAATTCACCACCATTACAACTACCTTCTAACTAGCCTCCTAGACCTACTCAAATACATGCTTAACCTATAGCTAACCCAAATAATAGAGTAGACAGACCAGCATATAGTGTAGATGAGGGAACATCTTAGCCAATTCTACCTCTACAAAAAATTGATCTTAAGTCTAGTCGAACTCTTCAAATAGAACCTCTAATAGCCACAAAGCAAAAATAAAACAATAATGATGAACTTCCAAGAAAACAAGATGATGAAATACAAAACAAACAAATGCAAACAATGAATCCACTTCCTTTACCTAAGAGATTAATCCAAGCAAAGTTACCAATGCCTTTGCCTCAATTTGATGTTCTAGATGAATTAAGGAATGTTTATGTGAAAATTCCATTACTACATGCAATAAAAGACATTCCAATATACACCAAAGCCATTAAAGATTTGTCTTAAAAATCCTGCAAAGAAAAGATTTGATTCATAAACCATTCATGTCATTGGAAATTAGCTGGCCTCATGTCAAATGTTATTTCAATGGAGAAGTATGTTGACCCTGGTATCCCTAGAGTTACCACAATTATTAACAACATTTCCATTCCAAATACCTTGATTGATCTTGGAGCTGCCATCAGTGTGATGACACTGGAAACAATGAAAATATTACAGCTCACAAACTTACAATTAACACCAATTATCTTGGAATTAGCTAATAGATCCAAAGTCATTCCTGAAGGGATATTAGAAGACATAATTGTTTCAGTATACTCTTGGGAGTATCCAGTAGACTTCCTAGTACTCCAGCCAAAGTATAATTTAGGAGGACACCCTATCATACTTGGTAGGTCGTGGTTGGCAACTGCTAATGCATTTATTGGGTGTAGATCTGGCAACATGACCATTTCTAGAGGGACAAAAAGAAAACAACTTACCTTATACCCATCAGCACAATCTCCAACAATAGCTCATAACCTATGGCTTGATGACAAATATAATGACAAAGAGGAATTTCACTATGTTTTGAGCATTAACCAAATCTATGATTTTCAAGAAGATAACAATGAAGATTTGGTGGAATTGTTTATTTCTCAACCTGATATTTCAGAGGAATTGAGAAATGAACAATATAGTGTTGCAGGTTAACTACTAGCACAATGCTTTCAAGAAACTTGTACCATCCAGTCTCTACAAACATTGTTTGAAGACATTTTTCGTATTCTCCATGACAAACACAGAAAGAAAAACCATAGAGATTAGTCCAGGAAAAACATTAAACATTGGAACACTCCTAGACTCATCTCAAGAACAAAAATTTACTGAATTATTGAAAAAATACCAAAAGGCATTTGCTTGGGACTATACTGATATGCAGGTAATTCATCTAGAAACATGCACTCACCACATTTACACAAACACTAATATAAGACCAGTGAGGTAGTCACAGAGAAGGATGAACCCTATGCTTTAGGAAATTGTAAGAGAAGAATTGAAAAAGTTACTGGAGGTCAATTTCATTTACCCCATCTCTGACAGCCAGTGGGTATCTCCATTAGTGATAGTACCCCGGAAAAATGGTAAGTGGAGAATCTGTCTTGATTGCAGAGAGCTCAATAAAGCAACCCTTAAAGACTATTTTCCATTGCCATTTATTGACCAATTTTTGGACACATTAGCTGGGAAATCATCATTTTCCTTCCTTGATGATTTCAGTGGTTATAATCAGATCAAAATAGCCTTAGAGGACCAAGACAAAACAACTTTTACTTTCCCCTAGGGCCCATATGCTTACAATGTTTTACCATTTGGATTGTGTAATGCTCCAGCAACATTTCAGAGAGCAGTATTAGCTATTTTTTGATCTAGTTCATGATTGTTTTGAAGTATATATGGATGACTTTTCAATATATGGTAACTCTTTTGATCATTCATTGCAAAACCTTGAGAACGTTCTGAAAATATGTATAGAAACCAAGTTATCCCTAAGTAATTAAAAATGTTGTATGATGTTAAATGAAGGGGTGGTATTGGATCATTGTGTTTCTTCAGAAGGAATCAAAGTGGATCAATCAAAAATTCAAATTATTGTTAATCTACTAGTACCAAAAACTCAAAAATATGTGAGAAGCTTTCTTGGTTATGCAAGATATTACAGGAGATTTATTGAACATTTTAGTAAGATAGCTTTGCCTTTGTTTAAGCTTCTTGCAAAATATGTAATTTTCAATTGGAATGATAATTGTCAAGCAGATTTTGAAAAACTTAAAGAGAAATTATCCACTACTCCAGTTCTAAACGGACCTAATTGGAATCTACCTTTCCACATCACCATTGATGCATCTCATACAACAATAGGTTCTTCATTAGGACAAAAATAAGAATCTTTAAGTTATGCCAATTATTTCATCAGTAAGAATCTGACACCTGCAAAACTCAACTACACAGTAACTTAGAAGGAAATGCTTGCAATTATACATGCTGTGAGCAAATTCCGTCATTACATAATTGGTTATGAAGTCTTTATTCATACTGATCACTCTGCCATTAGGTACTTAATGAATAAACCCATAACTAATGGTAGAGTCACCAGATGGTTACTATTATTACAGGAATTTAATGTTATAGTGTTGGATAGACTAGGTAAAGAAAACCAGGTGGAAGACTTCTTTTCTAGACTCCACAATCTAGGGGAAGCTATTCCAGTTGAAGATTCTTTTCTTGATGAACATTTATTTGCAATTTCAATATTGAATCGATGGTATGCTGACTTATCTAATTATATCTCAATAGGAAAGATACCTCCATTCTTCAGTTCAAAAGAGAAGAAAAGACTAATCAAGAAAAGTGCCAGATACTCATGGGTTAATGGAGATTTGTTTTATACTGGTTATGATATGATTATTAGGAGATGCATAAGAGATGTTGAAATAATTGATATATTAAAATCTTGCCATGATGAACCTTGTGGTGGCCATTTTGCAGCTAAAAGAACAACATTCAAAATCCTCAGTCTCGGCTATTATTGGCCATAAATTTTCAAAGATTCAAAGAAATATGTAAGAAGTTGTGACAGTTTCCAACGCATGGGTAGAAAAACTGCCTTAGATTAGATGCCACTACAACCTCAAGTACATCTAGATCCATTTGAAAAATGGGCTCTAGATTTTGTTGGACCCATTAATCCACCTTGTAATGGTAAAAATTTCATCTTAGCATGTATTGATTATGTAACTAAATGGGCTAAATCAAAGGCACTTTTCAGGGCAACTAAGCAAACAGTGGTCAATTTCCTTTTTGAAGAAATATTTGTCAGATATGGAGTGCCTAGAGAAATAGTAACAGACCATGGTACTCAATTTACTTCAAGATTGGTTCAAGACATCACTGAAAAGTACAAAATCAAGCATAGAAAGAGTACACCCTACCATCCATAGGCCAATGGCCAGGTGGAATCTACAAACAAAACTCTGGAAGGAATCATCACCAAAACAGTGGCAATGAATAAAAAGGACTGGGATAAGCTCAAGGATGCTCTCTGGGCTTATAGAATCACATGGAAAGATACAACAGGATTTACACCTTATCAGTTGGTGTATGGTAAAGAGGTAATGCTTCCTATTGAATTTCAAATACACACTTACAACTTGGCTGTAGATTTAGACATTGATCTTAATGAAGCACAAAAAGAAAGGATCATGCAATTGAATCAGTTGGATGAAATGAGACAATAGGCATTTTAAAGAGGAATACTTATGCAAAAACAAAGGAAGAAATGGCATGACACACACATCAAGAAGAAACAATTTCAAGAAGGTGACTGGGCTTTACTTTTTTATTCTAAATTTAAAGATCATAAGGCCAAGTTTACAACACACTGGATGGGCCCTTATAAAATTATTCATTTTTTTGAAAATGGATCAGTAAAACTTAGCACCATTGACCAAGAAGGAAGAAAATTTATAGTGCATGAACATAGGTTGAAGCTTTATCACAAGCCTATAAGCAAAGAATATTTCATTCAGACAATGACATAGCAGAAGGAGGTTGAGATAGTACAAAAATCAGCTGTCACATCTTTACCATAATCATTTCTATTTTTCTTCAAAATATTTTTATTTTTATTTTTAAATATAAAAAATAAAAATAAAAATAAAAATCAAAACAAAATAAACAGTTTAGATGTGAAAACCAGACTTTGGCACAATCTAAACTAGAATTCTTACAGGAAAAACAGGAAATTGGCCGCTAAGAATTCATTTTTTTTATTTTTGTCAAAGTAATTTTCACTTGCCCATTCTCAATAATGACTTGAGGACAAGTCAATGAATAAGCAGGGGAGAATACAAAGTGACTTTTCATATTTTCTTTCATCTCCTCATTTCCAGAATTTCAATAAGCAAGAGATTTGTTGTATGATTGATTGTTTAAAGAAGGAGTTGTTTTAATTCATTTCCAGCAGAGGGACCTGTACATCATCAAAGGAATATCAAAGTTCTACAAAGAAATGGCAAAGGGACCTATTCAAGACCACTTTAGTTCAAAGGTTGCATCAATATGTTTCCAAAACCAAGCAAGATCATATCAGTTCAAGGGCTGCATCAACATGTCTGCAAAATTAAACAAGTCAGAAATATCAGAGGGACCTGTTGCATGCTCATTTCCAAAGAGGGACATGTTTATAAGACTACATTAACAAAGTCAACCATTCAAAGGGAGATTACAAAAGAACTAGTAAAGGACTGTAAAATTCTTGTTTTAATATTTAAATTTCTATGTTAATTTCAATTTTAAAAATAATTAATTTATGGTTAATTATTGACATCAATTTCATAAAATTCTTTTATAACCTATACTCTTAACCATTTTATCTATACCAATATCTTGGTTCCATTGTCACTCAACCTATACCACTACTTTTAACCATCTCAACCTATACTCTTAACCATCTCAACTTAAAAACCTATAGTCTACATTCTATAGCCTACATCCAATACTCCCTTAACCCCTCTTACGATCTTCATTTAACCATTCTGCATAAATGCACGAACTAAAGTTTTCCAAACCCTCAAACCTATAGTCTATATCTATACGGTTTTAATCCTCATCACTACTCTTAAACCCTTAGCCTATATCTATACCTCTTTTAAACCCTTTTAAAAACCTTTCAAATCTACTCTACATGCACTGACAGTAGTACAAACGGTCTATAAGGCCTCTTCACGGCCTTATTAGACATTATATTTAATGCACTGTCATTGTAACGGTCCCATCCTCTACAACCACGACTCTATCCTCTGCAACCATGACTCCATCAACTGTAGCCACGACCATATCAACATCATCCCATGATAATAGGTGCAGAATTTAAGATTTTTCCATGCACAGAGGTCGGTAAATCTAAATTGAGTTTTCAAAATTCATTTAAAGGGTTTTGTAGTCTAAAATTAGAGAAGATTGCTGAGAATATAGTTTGAAGACAGAGCTACCATGATATCTTGCTTGGACATAGGAGGAAATATAAGCAACCAAACTATATCAAAACACATGGAAGAAACCTCAGAAAACTCCAGGAGGAACACGACAGACCAGGTAATTGCTAATACCCTGGGTAATTTTTTTTTTTTAAAGATAGAGTATAAGAAGACAGGGTATTAGAACAGAATAATTTGATGGAAAATAGGGTAGAACCAGAGAGATTTGATTGTTAGAAATTAGATGCAAAGTGTGTTAAAATTTTAAGAGATAAAAAGTGGCTTACCTTTCTAGAGAAATTTAATGGGCATAATGAAGAAATCACAAAGCAATTTTCTTCTTCCTTTAATGCAGAAAGATCCACAGTAGGAAACCTCTCATTCAGGGTTTCAGAGGATATTATTGCTCAAAAATTAGGTATCATTCCAGAGGGTGAAAAATACTTCAAAACCAAGCAATTCAAGGAGAAATCATGGACACAATTTGTATCTAGATCCAAAGTGTCCTCAGTGAATTGGAAAATTGGAGTTTCCAGAAGTTGGCTTGTTCATCCTTGGGATGAAATGGTCTATATACTTCATAAATTTATCACATGCGGAGGCAGATATAGCATAGTGTATCTTTATCATATCAAAACGCTGCTGCATTTGAAAGGGGAATGTACCATCAGCCTTCCACATTTCCTTCTACATAGCAAGACTAAAATTTCTAAAACCATACAAAAGCAGAAAAGTAATATGGATAGAAACTTATATCATTTTGGATTGATAAAAATTTTGATTGAGTTTGAACTACAGAAGACATGGATGTTATGGAAGGGATTTTTGATCTCTAATGGAATTAAAACTGATGAAGAAGAAGAGAAAGAGCAAGATACAGAATTGATGGTTGATGTAATTGAAATAGATGATGAAACTCTAGAATTTAGACCAAACACTTTTGCTCTACCCAGCAGCAGTATAAGAAAAAGAAAAATGAGAAAGGAGGAAGCTAAGAAAGTTGAAAAAGATAAAACATTTACCACTTATACAAGGAAATATAGAAGGGCTAAAGGAAAGATAGTGCAGGATAGTGATAACCTACAACAAGCCTGGGATGCCAACACACAAGAACTGGAAATCAAAAGCAGTGAGGAAGAACCAAAGGAGCAAAAAATTTCAAACAAAAAGCAGAAGCGATTAGAAAGACAAATTCAAGATTTGCAACAAGAGCTCATGGAATCATAAATGTTGAAAAGAGTTGTGAAAAGAGAAAATGAGGCATTGAGAATACAAAGTAAGAAAATTCAAAGTGAAAATGAAAAATTGAAGAGAAAAGTGGAAAAAATCAAAACCAACAAAATTGAAATCTGTAGATGGGCTAGCAAATGGTATAGGCAGAAGAAATCTATCAGGGCCAAATACAAAATCTTGAAGTCTGAATATCAAACTCAAATGAACATGGATGTTTTACTCCAGGCAACAGAAGCAGCAGGCAAAGAAGTTTGACAGGTTAGCATGAGGACATGCAAAGTCTTGTGTCTTGGGGAGATGTTGGTACCATTTCATGACTTATTCTTTCACATAAAAAATTCATTTTATCCATCATATTTCCTCATTTAACCTTCATAAATCTCTCATATTCCTTTTAAACTGATCAATGTAATGCCATTATTATTATTTTTATATTGGAATTAATTTTAGGAATTTCTGTGTTAAAACTAGGAATTTTCAGAAAATTACAAGTTTTTGTAACTTCCTGTAATGGTTTTATGTTTTGATATGTTGCATGATAGGTTGGATAAATCAAGGACCGAGGGTTTATACCTCAATGTACAAGGATGGTGAAAAATCTATCCACCTCTAGATTCGAAGTCCATAAATGGTTGGTCAACGCTGGTCAACTCCAACTATTTCAGCAAAAAATCCTAAGAAATTAATGAACAGACTTGATATTTTGCTTGTAAAAAGGGATTTGAACTAATTCAACTCCTTTGGGAGATTAGTTAGGATTTTGAGGAATACGAATAGCCTCTTTTTGTTATGTGATTTAATGATAAACAGCTAGAAGGAAAGGCATAAAAGATTAGACATGGGACATTACGTGACAAGCTTCAAACTTCGATTTATGTAATTGGCTTTTAGAATTTAATACAGAAATTCAATTGTTCATGGTGTTATAATCTATACTTTTCTTCATCTGAGTATCTTAAAGTGTGCTTGAAACGTGTGGAGGCCCCCCACTACAGTGCTGGTACACTTCCTTTTTGTTTTTCATTTACATTTGCATAATCATATCTAATAGTACATTTATATTTAATTTTTATGCTGCAAGTTTATGAATCAGTATTGAAATTTGTGTTTCTCATTTCATTTATCATTTCTGCTTAATGATCATGGTTATAATTGTAAAACTCAACTTGTAGACTAATGACTGAACCTTGTAAGAGGACTTAGCTATTGGTTGATTTCAAGATTATTACCTTCCTTTCTGTTTTGAATGAGTATGATTGATAAGTGTGTTGAGTTAAGATTTGGAGGAGATAATTGATTTTAGTGCGTTGATTTAAGGATTTGAAAGAGGCTCTATGAATTGAGTACTTGTAAAGGAACTAGAGAATCTCGGACAAAAAATAAAACTCTGTTTTTAGGAGATTAGATTTGTTTTGTTTTAGAAGGTGTTCAAGTGTGGAAGGAGACAAAGAACAACATTTTGTAGGAGAGTATTGAATATTAATACACTAAACACTCATTTAGGAGACCAAATAATTCTAGATCTATATATTTTAGATAAGTACCTCTAAGTTTACCTACTCGGATTGATAAGAAATTGAAGCCTAATCTAAACTAGCAGATTGGACCAAACAATGTTCTTCCAGGTTCATTTATCCAATGGAGTCTTGATTTTGAAACTGATTTGGATTTGGAGTCGCCAAATGGATGATTTTAACCTTTGTATGTATGATCATTGTCCACCAACATAGATCATATCTTATTCTTGTATAAACTTTATGTAAAATAAGCTCGTCCCCAGTAGAGTCGCCAATATGTTATCACTCAGTAATTTCTCAAGGCTAAAGAAAGAAATGGCTGAGGTAACCATAAACCTACTTTTGAGATTAGGATCTAGCCTTCCTAATGCTTAGAGAGGGTTCTCTCTTAATATTTAACTATGTTGAGTTAATTGATTTTAGGCTAGTTATGTAAGCTCGATTCGGTTGATTTAGTTTGGTTTGGTGGTGGAATTACTGATTCAGATGGATAGATGCAGGTCTTTTTTCCATTGGGCCATGGAGTCAATGTATAAAGCAACATAGCAGAATCAAGGTCTAGAGGAATTTTTCACGGGGCAAGGTAGCTGAGTTGATTCAGATCTTTAGGATGGAAGGCGAAATTGTTTCAATCGGGATGGTAGAGAAATTAAGAATTCTCAGATCTAGATAATGAGTGAAATGAAAGAGGTCAATCAAAACTAGGGAGAAATTAAGAATTCCTTATTCTGGATATCATAAGAAAACATGAAAATGAATAACAGTACAAGACAAAGTGTATTTAGACAAGTTCTGAGATAAAATTCCTGTTATATCATTTAGATTCAGAAAACATGCAATTATATGAAAACTTCAGAAAAGAACAAAGAAAAATTGAAAGTACTTCAGTGAAGTGGCTCAACACATGAATCCTATAACATAGTGCCTTTATTGCTCAATCCAGTCTGCTGACTTGAAAATGGTACAATGAACCCTCGAGTTTCAGATCAATACAACTATAGAAATGTTTAGCAATCCACAAACTAATACTTCAAATGGATGAAGTATTTATACAAAAACTAATACAAAATATCCTAAACTATTTTTAGGATTTATTCTAGGAAATAAAATATCTAGGCTGAAAGGTAGTGATACTTTCAACTAATTGAAAGGTGTTATTTGATTTGTTGTCATCTGTTTGTCTCTCTCATGCTCGCTTGTCTCTTACGCTGTCCTCATGTTGGTTGTATCTGATTTATCTTTTAACTCTGCTTACCATTTACCCTGATTGCTCTGTCATCTTAATGTTCTTTTTTAACCTTTCAATTTCATAGTAAATCATTCAACTTCTCATGCTTCTGTGTTTTTAGTAAAAATGATTTTTTACAAAAGACACATGTAAAATATGGAATGTTCCTTTGGAAAGTGGTTTGTAAGAATATTTTCCATGCTGGTGAAAATGTTATTACTCTATTAAAACCAATTTACTGTGTAAATTATCCTTTCTCTACTTTATTGTTGGTTTTTAACTTGATTTTCCTTCTGTGTATGAAACTTTTGCTTAAATCCTGAGAATCCGGATTAAACAGTTTGAACTAGTATCAATTGTTTATCAAATATCTTGGTATGCTGATATACCTGCAAAACAAAACATTTTGTTAATAACATCCAGGTCTGCAAGGAGGTGATCGAAGGCTTTATTGAATCGGAAATACCTGTAGAAAGACTCTGAATTTTATATTTGGCTGGTAATGGCTTCGTTTTCATTCATAAATCCTCAGAAATAACTCAATTGCAGGGATTTGAAATAATATTGGCTCAACGCACATTGCAATTGGTTTATCACACAGTGGACAGGGTTTTTGACTTCAAACATCAGTGGTCTTGTCGTAAATGGTGCAAGAATCAATTCAAGCAATGGTTTTTTTTATCACCACGCAGAATGGAATGGCTGCATATCTGCACAGTGTAGGTGGAATGGTGGTTTTAACACATGGCAGGATGGACAGGTAAGTGGTTTTCACACGATGTAAAAGCGGTTTAGTGGTTTTGGCTTGAGAGGTGCAATACAATGTGGGAGTGTCGTGTGGCAGGGAAAGCGGGCTACGAAACCACCTATTTTGCACTCTTGTGTGGTGTTAATCATCGAATGGTTGGAGAATGCGATATGGAGTTATGGCCATTGGATCTATTTCACGGAGATTGGATGGTTGACGAACTGTCGAGGTTTTAAGAGGTGGGACTCGATATATTATATGCGATGGGGTTTATATATGCGAAGATTCACTATAGCGGGGGGTTAGGATCATAATGTTATGCGAATGGGTTTAATATATATTGTGGGTTTGGACTATATATTAATGGGATTTAATATAGTATGGGGCCCAGGATATTAATAAAATGGGAGGACTAATATAAATATGAAACTATAGGTTTAAATGAAAGTGGGAGGGGATAAATAATATAAAGGGGTTTGAACTAAATGTTTAAAATAAGGGATTTTAATAATATAAACTATAAGTGATAATGATATAAGGGGTCGAGGAAATGAATCAGAAAGGGAAGTGGGGGGTCGATACATTTTTAGCACTTTAAACTATGGGAAAGTGGGTTTTGGGTGTTTCTTTTAGAAAAGGGAAATTAGTAAAGAGGAAGGGGATTTAGCTAGGGAAAAGACGGAGTTAGTGAGGTGGAATGTAATTTTAGTGATGGGAATGGGTTTTTAAGCTAGGGAAATAGATTTTTTACAAGGGGGAAGTATTTGGAAGGATGTTAGAAATATGAGATGAACCAACCGTGCTTTCCATGATTGGCTAAAGTGCTTCTGCCTACCATTTCTTTATCCTAACATTTGTATTTCCTTTGTTGGTTGCATCTGAGCTTGCTGACCCTTTTATTTTGTTTTAATAAGAAAACTATATACTACTAATCTTATGACATCCACTGATGAGCACATTTATTCTCTACCTAACTACTGATCTCCCAAGATTAAATAGTTTGGCTAGATATTTATTCTCTAACTATGAACCTGATATTTAAAGCATGAATAATCAAGATTAAAATGTATGATTATCATGAATTGTGGCTTTCTGGTCAATCTGCACACAATTTTTATTTGAAAAAAGTAAACTAAAGTAGTGGCATTTGAATGTGCAACACTTTCATGATTGTCAAACTTGAAACCATTAAGCCTTATGAATGGTAATTTATATTTATTTATTTGAATTACAATTTAAAAATATAAATCTATTGATTTGATAATCTTTGTTAGTTGTCATGGTGGAATAGGCTTTAGTCGTTATTGTTCTAAACCATGCTGGTGTGCCTTTATTTGGAAAAGGATTTGTCTACAGAGGGTGAGGGATTGCTCGAATAATTAAAAGTGGTTGGAATCTGAGTAAAATATATAATGCACCAAAATCTTGAAGTTTAATAGCTATACTCAATATTTACAAAATTTTTGCGAGATTTTATTAAAAACCAAGTTGTCTTTAGTGAGACTTTTTGGAAGATTTTCTGGTGGATTTTTCCTGTCTAGTTTCTCTAAAATCTAGCCAGTATTTATTGAAATCATAAGCTTGATGGGTAACCCTTGCACAATCCAACTACGTTAGGGGTTTTTCAGGGTGTTGAATCCATATATACAGTCAATAACCCAATTTAAGTAACACAAATCAAGATTTCATTTCAAATTTTCCGCCCAAATTCCCTAACCAGAAAATCCACTTAAAGCAACTCCATTAAAAACTTGCAAAAATTTCCATGACTTTCAATGAAAAAAAAGAAGCTAATTAAACTACGCTGGGGAAAAGTGTTCAAGCCACTACAATGAGAATGAATGATGGAACCAATTCAGATGTCTCTTTTCATCGGAAGAAAATGTCGTCCTTCCTTGTGCACGTGCTGAATACGGACCACTTGAATACAATGACCACATGTGAAATGTAATAAAATGATATTAAATATTTTACATCTTAAAAAAATCCGTTCCAACCAAGCCTAACTCTATCAAAATGTATTTTATGTTACTCATAAATATCTTACATATTAAATAAACCATTTAAGTGCAATCACTTTTGGATGCATTCATCCCACGGGAAGGAACGTATCATACGAACTAAAAGGGCTTACAACTAATTATAACTGGCTTAAATGCAACTAAGTATAACACATCCAAAGTACGGACCAAGTTTAATTAGAAAAGCAATCAAATTAAACATAAATTACTTTTTAAAAAAAAAACATAATTTTCAATATTAAACTATAGAAATATTGCATTGGATGTTTTTATCAAACTCAAAGTTTGACCAAAACCCAATCAGGGATAATAATAAAGCAATTAAGATTTACATCTAATTTTTTTCTTCAATCTAATTACACCGATAGGCATAGCCCCCTATCGGAATTGGCTTCATTAATGATTTTGCTAATTAATCTTTTTCATCCGATGGTCTAGATTGAAAGATGCCAGTATATTCTGGTCGTCGCCACTCAATCAATGAATGAAATTAAAAGCCATAACCTCCTTGCATGTCTAAATCAAGTGTTTAAACCCTACTTAAATTAACTTTTTACCAAATTATCATTAAAAATTTATTGTTCCTCTTATTTATCTCCATGTTTGAGGGTATGAGGGATTAGAGCAAAATAAGGACACGTTTCGGGCGAGAAACTTCTATCGTCAAAGCCGCATGGCATGTGGTTAGCTTAACGTTTTAGGTTTAATCATGGCATTTGTATGGAGGTGGCCATCTCTACAAACAACAAGAAATATTGGTGTCCATCCATCTTCCAACGGGAGCAGCGTGCCATGCGCAACGAATTCTTTAATGGCCATTATCTTCACACGGTGCCACATGCAACGAATTCTACAGAGCTATCGCAAAAGCGAGAACCATTACAGGAAAGTGAACCAAAGCGTCACCCAAACGTTTGGACAAACTGGTTCCACAGAGTTGTTCCACCTATTTGCTGTGATGGTTGGCATCATAATGCTCAATTTCTTTCAGACCATAAGGCCACCTATTTTAGAGCAGCCGACGCATTTGGACGTAGAGAACTGGGACTATGGTTGGTTGGATTGAAGTAAGAAATCCTTCTGAGGAGCTTCACGGCTATAGAACGCACGCTCTGGACGGTAAGCTTCCGAATACTTCTTGTTTTCATCCTGTTTTCTATTCTCTCTAGGTTCTTCCTCCATCTCGTTTATAAAAAAAACTCTTTTATAGTTGGGTTCTTAAACTACTTATTCATCCAGTGAAGGTCGGATTATTCCAACAGCCTGGTTTGATTGACCGTGAAATGATATTAAACAATGTTTGACAAGTTCGTTAGGATTTCACCATGTATACCCTAATTTCAGTTTGACGTAGTGTGAATATATCTGCAAACGAAATCAACAAATGGGATTGACAGAATAGAGAATATTTCTATCATTATATGTTTGATTATGTGTATATTCATTTAATTGAATGTCGTGTGATTGAGAAATTTAGCATCGATCTCAGAGTAGATCGATGCTATTTAAAGAAATTGCCTTTGATTTCTAATTCAAACTATAAATTTGCCGGATATAATTATCAATTGAATTTTCGAAATATCTATCAATCCCCAAACGTTCAACACTATCGACCATCCAAAGGCGTTGAATGAGGTCGTTGAGTGGACTGATTAATTCGCCATCTTCATTTGACATTGAATTGAACATCTTCTTTACTTCTTCGATCAGAGTCTCAGCACGTTCCCAGTGAGAAGCTTCCTGATCTGTTTTTCTTGCAAAACTACACACACTCTATGTCTTTTTAAAACTCTATCTTTTCTTACAAAATAAGCCTTTGGGCTCTCTATTGTTTTCAACACACTGTTGTGTATAAAAAAAAAATGTACGCAAACTTTTTATTCACTGTGTATTGAAATACACATGCGCTGCTTTTTTCATTACACGCTGCTATGTATATTTATAATATTATAATATTCAATACACGTCAATAATATATTAAAATTCCTCTGATGCTCGAGCTACTCTCAAACTCTAATCTTGTTGCATATAAAATTCATTCTTCAAGTTTATGCCCAAATAACTTTTAATCTCCTACGGAAGCTTATTACTTAGACAATGATTATAAAACCATTGAATACCCCACATTATGATTTTTACATCAACTATTTAGATTTAATCAAAACCCAATTAGAAGCTTCCCCTTACCTTATAAGATTTCGACCTTGGTAAGTTATATTTTAGTGCACATGGTTATTACGCAACTTAATCACCGATGCCAAGAAGAGATTGAAAATACAAATTTGTCTATACCCTGATGTGTTTTTGGGTGAATGCCACTAAAAATCATATGCCGATTAATATTTTTACGTTGCTTCCACAATGAACACGCACTCCAAGACTTTAATGTTGATGCCAATGCTCTCCATTGGTCATTACTTATACAAAAAAAATGGCTTGTTGTTAAGTACCATAATAATATTTGTAAAGAGATGAAATTCCATAACGTTGTCCCAAGAATATCAAAATGTTCACTATTATGATAATTCCAGTTCTCTGTTTGATCCAGCATAGCAATTTAATGCAGTAAATAACTTCAATCATTCAATTAGCTCGAATAATATGTGATGCAATATTCTTCTCTATTCTGACATCCTGACTATAATCCCATTGATAATTCTTCCACTCATTTAATCTACTGTAGTTTACAGATGATTTCTCTGTTGTTGACGTAGTGAAATGAATGCTTATTTGCAATGCATACCTACCATGCATACTTCTACTATGTCATTAAGTAATATTGGTCCAGACCATTCGTTGTAACGTTCCAGTCTTAGGTCTAGTGCATATTATTATGTTATCGGCATTGTGACGCTGCCATAAGATAGCAAATATAGACAAGAAGAACATTGAATTGTCTTCAATAAGGCATGCGTTCGATTTTCCCATTGTTTTAGAATGATGATATCTGCAATGTAACAGCTTCCCCTACAACATATCGACCTCAATCAAACTACATACAATATATAAACATCGGTTGATATGTATTATGATGGGCAACAAAATTTTAATGCTTCATTCACTTTCATTAATGTCAATGTAATAACCTATCCTTTTTGTCTGTCACCTGACTATGTCTTTGTCCATCTATAATGTATGTTGAGTAATTGATTTGAATTTAACACATACTACTTGTAATGTTTTGCCACAAAATTTAATGCATGTCACCAACACATAATTCGCTTATGCTACACTTTTCTGAAAGCCATGTGTTCGTTGCATTTTCCAATATAATGAATGTTGTGCATTAAATTATTATTCCTCAATGCTGCCAATATGCATCAATGTTGCACAATGTATCAGTAAGGTATTTTCCAAATATATCAATGCCACCATATCATGGCCAATCTCACCATATATGCACCATAAAATAATTCATTCATAACGTCGACATAATTTATTCCCCATGACCTGTTATATAACACACAACCTTTGGATGCCTTATTTTTAAGATGATTCTTGGTCACCTGCTAGAATAGATCTGTCAACATTCGTTTTATTTTAGATTAATGCAATGCCATTTTCATTTAAATCTGATTCCTAATCTTCACATAATTTTTAAAAAGGAGGTGGAAAATTCATGTTTCTCTACCTTGAAATCCTGTTGTTGTGATTACAACACAGAAAACAGAGTTTATAAAGTAAAACATAGGATTCCTTTTTATATACACATAAGAGTTTCGTTTTGTTTGAACGCGCGAGGGTTGAAGACCAGTGGTCCCCGCGGCCACGATAGCAGCCAAATCAGCAGGAGCACGTGGTAGAATGTTATTGGATCACGTTGTTTTGGACGCGAGTTTGAAAAACCAATTTCAAACGCGATATGGTTATGAGCGCAACTTAATAAGTTTATCGCGCATCCAAAATTTGTCGTACACAAAACTTGTTTGCGGACGCAATGAGTGATTATGCGTTGGATTTAATAATCCATCACGTGCACATTTGCTGATGTCAGCAGGGGCATTTTTTAATGCTATTTTTCCATTGAAATTTGGTTCAATCTTTTTGAAGTCCAGCAGGGTAATGGTTTGTTAAGTTTTGTTTTAAAAGGTTTTGTTATTCATTTCACCGTGCGCGATAAAGGTTTTTGGAGCTATATGTTTTGACATATATTAAAACATTGCACTATATGTTGTGACATATATTAAAATATTCTTTTTATTACAACACGTAAAGAAATTAAATTAAATAATAAATAAAATATTCCCTTTTTTTACAACACGTAAAGAAAAGGTTAACGCATTAATGAAATGTCTTTGCAACAAATAAAAATCATCGTATTCTATGTATATATTTTTTCAGTCATTCTCTGTGGTCATTAAATCTGTGTATAGGTTTAGGGTTCAATATATTTATTTTAAAATTTTATAATTTGGGGTCTTAATATATTAATATTAGGGTTTAATTTATTATTATTATTATAATCAATTTAATATTCATTATTATTATTGCAAATTATTTATTATTATTATTATTAATTAATTAATAAATAATAAATATCGATATTGTTAAATATACAATAATAATATTATTATCCTTAAAAACTATATTAATATTATTCTATTTCAATTATAATTAATAATAATAATAATAATAAATGAAATATACATAAATGAATGATGATGATGATGGTGGTGGTGGTTAACAGCCACTGAGACCAATATTTGGTTTATCGAACCTAAAGAAAAGAGTTATTTAGTTTGATTTAAGGTTTTATTCCTATGCTCAAAAAGCTTGGAGAGAAGCCTCCCAAGCTCACTATAATTTTGACATCTTTAAAGGCTAAGAAGGTCAGTATTGCAACAAATATTATGATGTAAAATATGTAATATTAAACTCATAATAATAAATATATAATAATAATATTACAAAAATAACTAATTTAATAAATTATTATTATTATAAATTATTTATATTATTATTATTAATTTACAATAATAATAATAATAATAATAATAATAGTTATGGTATATTATTTAATTCAATATATTATTAATTAGTATATATTACTATTATTGTTAATTATTTAATAATATTATTAATTGATAATAGCAATAATATTAAATTAATAACCATATTTTTAATATTTTTTGGGAAAAAATAATATAGATTACACCTCCCATCTTGGATGAGGAACTTATTGTTCCCTTTGTCCCTTGTCATCCTCCCTTTTCATTGCGTAATAAGGTTGTCTCTAGTGCCATTATTGAAGTTGAGAACTCTGAAATAAAATTGATGTTCCATTCACCCCATCCTAATTTTATGTACTTGGTGGATGCTCTATCCACAAGAAACCTAAGGTGAATATTGGTCCCTTACACCCTCAGGTCAAATTAATGTAGATAACCAAAATATTGGTGCTATATCTGTTTAATTAAAATATATAATTAATATTTCTTAAGCCACAAATCAAGTTTTGATTTTTGGCTTAAGAAATAATAGACATTAATACAGACATAAGAAAAATACTTATTAAGATTAATAGTAAATTTGTGAGTTCTTTTTAACTACTGTAATAATGTTCTTGTGGGTCATATCGTTTTATACATTATGTATGTGTGCATGTTATTATATTTGTAGATGGAAAATTGCTTTTCTATATTGCTTATTCTATTCACCATTAATTGAAAATTGTTTTGTTGATATCATGTCGATTTTCTTTTATGTTAAGTGATTTCCTTGTTTTATCATGGATCCAACTATTTGGAGTTGTATTCCATTTGAAATTCTTGAAATTGTCTTCCTTTGGCTCCCTTTATCGGTTGTGATAAATTTTAGCACTGTTTGTCAATAATGGAAGACTGTTTTGCAAAATCCTTGCTTCTTATTGTGTTGCAAGCATATTTGTACAAATGCATTTGGATTTATGGTTCCTTTCATCAATGATGAAGACAATTATTTTGCTGCTGAATACCTTAATCAAAATGGGCGCATATCTCGTTTTCATTTGCGATTCATAGATTCAAGATACAAGGTGGAGTTTACTATTGGACCAATGGTGGTTTTATCCTTACCAACAGAATTCTCCCATTCACGAAACTATTTTGTGATGAATACATTTACAAAGGCCTTAAAAAACATTGGGCGAATATGAATTGGAGATTGGGGATGCTTTTCATTATTGGAAAATGTGAGCAGCAAAAAATATGTCTGGGTTGTTCTAAAACATATCTATCATAGAATTCAGTCTAAATTTTATGTTTACAGTAGTCTTGATAGGGTTTGGCGAAGGGTTGATCTTCCATTTGGTGGCACTTCACCCACTCAAAATGGAGTGTTTTATAGAAGTAAATTGTTTTGGCTCTATCTCGACATAGAGTATGAATATTATCCTCAATATGGGTATACAATCTACTGGTTTGATGTAATAAAAAATGACTGGGGATTTTCATTTGTTCCAATCACTGACATTCGGTGTATGTCATTGGCAGTATGCAAGAATCAATTGATATATCTTATCAATGATGGCTCCACTTCTGTATGGTCAATTGAAGAAATAGATAATTCTCAATTTGGTCACCCATGTATTGAACGAAGAATTGATTACTTTGAGGATGATTGGGGCTTCAGATGGAAGTTGTTGGAAGAAATGTCTATAGATATAAATATGAAATGTCCTGGTTATCTTCCATTTCGAACAGTCCAAGGTGTGGTTCTTATGTGCAAATGCAGTGAAGTTCCTTTCCTATTATATGACATGATGTCTGGCGTTTGCTTCCCAATAGATATTGATAATTCAACTAATCAACAAATGAATGGATTTTGGTCTCCAACGTTGCAGGATTGCAATTATTTGATCGAGTCTAGAAATGTTTTTGCAATTGCTCCGCGTATGGATTCTATTGATGAGATTCCACCATTAGATATGGACATGGAGTCTTAGGCTATTAGCCATTTTGTATTCTCTCTATCGTTGTGGAAAATATTTCCCCTTTTTTTTTTACTTTGCATACTTTTGGGTATGTATGCTAAGACTATGGATATTTATATGGCTCTATTCTGAAGGGGTGTCTTCTATATGTGTATGTAGCAGATGCTGGATATTGAATTCCATTGCAATTTGGTCGAAAATATTTATTTTTTTGTCCCGTTTAGTCCTCTTAATTGCATTTGAATGTGTTTGGATGTTATCCATTTCTCTTTGTTTCTATAATTATAATTACTGTGACTTATTTTATACATGGTGTTTCCATCATTTTTTCTCATTGATTCTCAAACAATGTTATATCTTTAGGTTATTTTGATGGTATATAGTTCCAAATATTTAGATATATTTCAAATTCATATAATTCTTTTAGAATTTTGTTTCATTTATATGGGTTTCCCATTACAGTTATAATATGAGACATGAAATTTGATCCTTTTTTGTTTTGGCCATTTGAAAAAATCCATTTTTCTTTTTAGGCATTTGGTTGGAAAAATAACGTATACGATTTTAATTTTCTTTTGTGGTTGGAAAAAAAATGTGTTCCTTTTTCATTTTTTGCTGTTAATGTATATTGGATATGTTTTATTTGTTCCATGTTTATTTTTCTATAATAAATATGTTATTATTCATTTTAGACATGTCATCTGAAGATACAAGCAAGCGTACAAGAAAAAGGAATAAGTCAACAGCATCGCGTGACAAGTCTAATGAAATTCGTCGTTTACGGTATCAACAAAATAAGGACACAATAAATGAGCATAGGAGAGCTAAATATCATAGAAGAACGAGTAAAAAAACTCTTCAAAATGATTTTATGGTTCTTCGTAGGTATCGTACTATGGATGATATCATGGAAAGAACATTTTCACTTGGTAGTTCGTTGCCAGAATATGCTCCTCGTCAGCATAATTTTGTTTTTCAACGCTCTCCTAAAAGTTATCATAATATTGAGGAAACATCTCGCAATAAGGAAGAACATCATATTCATAACGTGGATGCAAATGTTCACCCTAACCCTTTTGTCTCTGCAATTGCATCTTGTGAGAAAGGCCAAAGGTTGCAAAATATCCATGGTGGAGGCGATGATGACATTGTATGTGATGACTTGGATGATAGTTTGATTAGCCATTTGTTTGATAATTTGGATCCAGATGGTCGAAACATCGTATCTTCCAATCTCTCTTCTCAAAATAAAGTTGTCCCACGAACAGAAACAGTGATCCCTGATAGCAGTTCGCGTGGAACAATGGAGGTAATCCAATGATATCTTTACAGTTGATGCAATAGTGGTTGTTTTATTACATTCCTCTATTTACATTTCTTTAGTGATAAGGTGTTTTATTCTCTTGGAGTAGGGTACACCTCATTTTAATAGAGGTCTAGAAATTTTTTCCCCGCGTCTTCCATATCCTAATCTGAGATTTGAATATGAAGCACGTCATAACCTTCCACTGCATTCTCCTCGACAACCAAATCGACAAAATAATGTTAATGTTCAATGTGTTTGATTTAATTTTTCTTTATTTGAATTTTTGGTGCATATTTTGTTTTCTTCAAATAGGACACAGCTCATTTCAATAGAGCCATACAAATTAACTTCGTAGATGTTATGTCTACTGATGTTATAAGTGAAGAGGAACCATCGCATAGCGTTCATCCAGATCACCAACAAAATGTAAATGTTGAATGCATTTGATATTTTCCTCCTTTTTTCATTTATTGTTAATTGTAAAATTAGAAATCTATCTTTTTTCGACATTTAGTTTTATAAAATATTTTAATTTGTTTTAACAGGAAACAACTAATTTGAATAGAGGAGTCAAAAATAACTCGCCAAATGTTCAATATACTGATGTTAGAAGTGAAGAGAAACCATCTCGTACACTTCATCCACATCGCCAAACAAATGTAAATATTGAATGAATTTATTTTTTCTTTCATTTTTTCAATTCTAATTATTTGGAAATTCAATTTAAAAAAAAATTATGCTAAAGAAACCTTTACATACTCTCAGGTTCCATAAATGCAGACCATAAATTTGGAAAGCCCATGTCATAGATCTATTCCACATGTTTCAAATTTGGGGAGGGAGTCTCGTGGTGCTGAAAATCAAATAAATTTTAGAAGAAATTATACTCTTCCACATCATTCTCCACATGGTCCAACCAATAAAAATCATATTTATTTTGATGAAAATATGATTGCAGTGCATAAAATATTTCGAGAAAAGCTAGATAGCTTGTCAGTTGTCCAAATGTGCCACATCTGCAAATAATCATATCCTAGAATCCACGTTTTGAGAGATCCTGAAGGACCTGTTTGCAGACGATGTAAGCATGAAAGAGTTTCACATCGTTTTTGTGGCTATAATAACATGGATCCTGGTGAGCAACCTCATATTTTAAAAGTTCTTACTCAAGTTGAAGAAATGTTAATAGCACGTGTAAATCCTATTTTGCAAGTGACACATGCTCGAGGTGCGAAATATAAGTATAGCGGACACACAATTAGCTTTCCCTAAGATATTTCTACAATTGCACAAAGTCTTCCACGCCATGTTGAAGATCTTGACTTTCTAATTGTGAGGAGACATGCTGCTCAGTCTAAATATTATGAATGTTATGTAAAAAGATCCCGCGTTATGGATGCATTGCTTTTCAAAATTGAATGTGATCAATATTATCGAGATGTTGTAATTGACTATGATTCAGTGAATGCTCTGCCCGAAAGATCAACAGATGTCTCCTCCAGGCTTAAATTTGTTGATTGTGACATTGCAGAATCTGAGACCAGTGCAGCTAATAATGAAGGGTTTCCTCTTAACCATTTGCCCTCTCATCCTTCGTCTTTTATTGCTCGCCTACCCAATGAACGGAGAGAAGTGGAAGAAATTAGAGCATTTCTTGATAATGTTGATTCTTCAGATGTTGATGAAATGGATTGGCCCAATATTGGAACGTCTCCAGTGAATGAATATAATACTGAGGGGTTATTAGATATGGCATTCCCCACATTGTTCCCCACTGGTGCTGCTGATTGGTTGCAACCACGCATTTGTACTATTGAAATTCATGAGTATGCATTGCATCTTCTTAGATACTATGATTAGAGGTTTGGAAGCCATCCACGCTTCCGATATTACCTGTTGAACATGATAATGAGGCATCATAGCCAAGTAACTGCTTCAGTTTTTGTGAAGAAAAATTTACATGATAACTCACCGATAACAATTGATAACTTGCGTCAGCAACTTTCTGATTTACCAGATAATAAGTTGGCTGAGCATCTTATGCGGTTTGGGTCTTCTCTAAGAGGTACAAGGGCATACTGGACTAAATGTCGGGCTGAATTGACTGACATGATTACTCAGTTGGGATGTCCATCTTTGTTTTTTACTTTGAGTGTAGCTGACACAAAGTGGCCAGAGCTGCATAGCCTCATGCCTGTACCGTCACATTCTCATTCCTTAAATGAGCATCGTATGAGAGTTGAAAATGTTATCCAGTACCCTCATATTGTTGCCACATTTATACACCATAGATTCAATATATTTCGAGAGGAAGTTATCCAAAAATATATTAAAGCTAAAGACTTTCGGTACAGGTCTGTTTTCTTGAATTTATTTTCTATTCATTGTAAATTTCTTATTGATTTTCCATTCATATTTTTCGTAGTAACTCTGTGTTCATTTTTTCTAGATATGAGTAGCAACATAGAGGTTCAGCACATATCCATGGTTTCCTATGGTTGCAAGGAGCTCCTGACATGTAAAGACTTGATTGGTCAAATGATTGTGATTTGCAACATGCAAAGATATTCTTTGACAATTATGTAACTGCATGGAATGCACGTGAAATACATCGTCGTAATATAATGGTTCCAAGAAGTCTCAATGATGACCCTTGCCTACTGAATACTAATCATATTTTCTCTTGCAATCCTCATAATGATTATGAATAATTGTTGAACGGTGTCCAAAGGCACACAAAGTGTAGTGTAGACTCTTGTTTGCGCAAAAAGGGCACTATTCTTGCTTGTCGGTACAATGCACCACGGGATCTTTATGAGGAATCAAGATTGTTCATAGATGATCAAGGAAGAAAAAATATGACCCAGCAAGAAATGATGATAGGCTCAATGTATATAACATTGACCTTCTAACAATGTGGCGTGTAAATTTTGATTGCCAACCAGTTCTTTCTTGGCATGCTGTCCTGAAATATATTGCTAAGTATGCATCAAAATTAGAGAGAAGGTCTGAAAGCTATCATGATATGTTAACTAGAATTTCAAATTCTATTGCCTCTGAGGATCATGCTTTATGTGTTTACAGGAGGTTTCTTGCAGAAACAGTCTTTGAACGTGACATTGGAACACAAGAAACATGTCATATGTTGCTTAAGCTGCCTCTTGTTGTGTGTAGTCGACAATTTGTTTCATTAAATGTTGGAAGAAAGGTGTTCAGGAAAATTTCAAGGGATTGCTTGCATTGTTCATCTGAAAATACATTTGTTCAACATTATCAGAAGAGGCCTTCTTTCCTTGAACATCTATCTTTGATAGAAACAACAAGATCTTGGACATTTGATAGCAAGCGTAAAAAAGATCACTGGAAGCCTAGAGATGTTCATGCGATTGTTCGGGTCTGGCCACAGTTTTATTCTATTCTTGGTGAGGATTCAGAGGTATTTGAAACCTTTTTCTAGACAGAATTGCTCTTGTACAAGCCATTTCGTGACATTTCTGCAGAGATTGAGCTTTCAGCTGAAATTATTGTTGAAAATTGGAGGAATTTCCGATATCGAGCTTGGCATGTTGATCGAAATCCATCAATTGATGAAAATATTGAAGATGGAGAAGATGGTGATTTTTCTAACCAGGAAATGAATCTTGAAGATAATTTTCAAGAGTGGCAACTTTTCTCTCGCTTGGTTCCACCAAATAGTGTCAAAGTTCCTGATCTTCACACCCTTGGTCGAAGGGATTTTGATATATCCTTTGACTGGCAAAGTACAACTATTTCTGATGATGTGGCCGAAGAAGCCATTAATTTTATAAGGAATGCAATATCAAGAGGTGATATTGGTGACCTTTCAAATAGAACATTTTCCTCTCCAGATTCATTGGCAGAAAAACAACGACTTGCTTTTGAAATCGTTTTAAGGAATTTTGTTGAATATGAGATTCATAAAGCTCTTCTTATGATTATTCAGGGTACTGCAGGCACTGGCAAGTCTTTCCTTATCCATTGTATTTTTGAGACTCTTTCTAATCTATCAAGTAATGGAAAAATTCCTTTGCTTCTTCTTGCCCCAACAGGAATAGTTGCTTTCAATATATATGCAAAAACAATACACTCTGCTTTGAAAATCCCGATTAGAGATATGAAACCACTACAGGGTCAATCATTGGCACTATTCCAAGAGGAAATGAGGAACATTCAATAGATATTGATTGATGAAATGAGCTTTTTAGGATCAAGGTTATTCATGCAAATAAATGCTCGATTACGAGAAGCATTTCCAAATAAAAAGAATTGTCCTTTTGGTGGTAGATCCATGATCCTTGTGGGTGACCTTGGCCTGCTACCTCTTATGAGAGATAAGCCATTATATGCAGGTAATACAACAGAGAAAGTATTATGGAAAAAAATCAACACTGTTGTCACTCTTGACACAATATTTCACCAACAAGGGAGTAATGAGAAACAATCTTGTTTTCGTCGAGTCCTCAATAACATAAGAAATGCAGAACCTGCTCTTGATGATTGGGAGTTTCTTATGTCATGGGCTGATATTAGGTTGCATCCTAGAGAAAGGGATTTATTTAATGCAACAGTTCACATGTTTGCAACAAATAATTTGGTCTCCTTCCATAACAGACATATGTTGAAATCATTAAATTCTCCAATTGCACGATGTATTGCTGTGAATTCAAGGAGTTTAGAAATTAGTGGTGCCGATGATGATCAACTGGACCAGGAAGTTTTGTTGTGTCGTGGCTAGCGTGTTATGTTGATATGTAATTTGTGGGTTGAAAATAGTTTGGTGAATGGTGCACTTGGGTATGTGAAGGAAATATTTTATATGCCTAACTCTAAGCCACCGAGCTTCCATTGTTCACAACTGTTATTTTTGATAAGTATGTTGGTATTCCACTTGATGCAAGCAAACATTGTACCTATCACACCAGTGATAAGAGGAAATAAAAAAAAAATTCCTTTAAAGATGGCATGGGTTCTTACAATTCACAAGTCACAAGTTTTGACTTTAGAGTGAGCATCAATTGATATCGGGAATAGAGAACAACAAGGCCTGACCTTCACAGCCATATCAAGAGTGAAATCAATAGATGGTTTATGCTTTGCACCACCTTTCTCTTATCAGCATTATGCTAAGATGAATAATAGTGTGTATGTTACAATTAGGAAGAAAGAAGAGGAGAGATTAAAGTCCATATCGCTATGATATTCAACTATTAATATAATAATAATGCTTTTGATATATTAATGAGATGACTACATTCATCAAATTCATAGTAGTATTTTGGAATGTTGTTTACATTAATTTTGCTGTTGTTTAATTTTCTTGTTTTTTCAATGTCGTTTTTTGTTATTTTTCTTACAATGAACCATTCACAGATAAAAAACTAGTTATATGAGCCAGTCGTTAAAAATCAAAATGGAATTCCATATCACTGTCACATGTAGCTAATAGTATTCTGAGATATTTATAGAATGTTTTAAAATTGTTTTTATTATTGTCTCTTTTTTCATTTAGTATAAGAATTCTTTTGATGTATTAATTAAATGAATACATTCATGAGATGCAATATAGTAATATATGAGAAATTGCTTACATCGTTTTTTGTGTTGTTTAATTTACCTCCTTTTTTTAGTCGGTATTGTTCTTTTTTTTACAATAAACTATTCAGACATATACAGCCAGTTATAGTAGCCAATCATTAAATTCAAGATTGAAGTCCATATCCCTATTACATGAAACTAAAAATATTTATCAATGTGGTTTGTTAAATGTGTTTTGGTTTGGTTCAATGACAAGATATTTATATTTTTTAATAATATTAGACTAAAATTAATATATACATTGACATTAATTTAAATACAAATATTGAATTACTAACATTATTAATATTTCATTTTAAACATTGAGTTTAAAATTTTGTGCTTTCTTGCTGATTATTGTAATAGGGGTCATATCATTCATTTATTTTTATCACTCATTTCATGTGTGCAGTATATATTTCTAATGAGGTTTATGTTATTTGTAATGAGGTTTATAGCATGAAGTTTTTAAGATTAAGTTTAAAAAAAAAATACAAAGGGGGTGTTATATATATATATATATGCCTAGATGTTTCTATCTCTTTCTGTATTAATTTTTATTTTGTTGTTTTCCTTTCAAATGTAGCTATGGATAATAATGATGGGATCTATTATAATCAAGCGGTGGCAAATATTTCTAGACTCATGAGTCTTGTTTCTTACATTCGGAACAAGCTTGATAGAAAACATGGCTTCCATCCTGCTTTTATTGATGAGCATCTTCGTGTGCTAGATGAAATGAAAATGAATGTAAAATACTTGTTGCATGTGCACATGAGGGAGGCTGGGAGAAAAACAAGAAGGGAATTGTTGGAAAGCATTAAGTATCGTGATCATTATCCTATTGATTTGAATTGGTGTTCCTTTTGTGGCCAATCTGGTTGTGTTCTTGAAGAGGCTATTTGATAAATTACCTTTGATGGAGAGTTTTGAGTCCATTTTTGTGGTGGGATTTCTTTATGTAAAGACAACAAAAACCATATGTTAATTTCAGTGTTTTTTTTTGTTTCACTGATGGCGGAATTGAGTATCATTTTAGTTTATTTATTTATTCGGTTTATAATATTAACAATCAGTAAGGTTGATTGATCACTTGCGGTTTATCATAATAATATTCATGTGACTTTAAAATTTCTCTCTATTTAAAATATTGGGTCGTATTCTTTATTAAGCTATTGTGTTTTTAATATTGTTCCCTTGGCCTTAATGGTCCCTTGGGTTATTAATATTTTTCCCTTGGGTTCACCAATTCCTTTGGTTTATGATATTAAACCCTTGGGTTTATTAGTTCTTTTGGTTTATAATTTGAATAATCCCTTAGGTTAATTATTTTTGTTTATTAATTTCTTCAACTTGAGTATTTTTTTATTATTATTTTTTATCCTTCAACTTTATTAATCACTTGAGTTTATTAATAATATTTGTTTCTAATACTAATTTGTTGGGTTTATAATATTGATAATCCTTTCTGTTTATTGATGTTCAATTTTTATAATATTAATGGTCCCTTTGCTTTATTGATGTTTTATGACTATACTATTAATATTTCACTATATTTGTTGATCAATTGGGTTTATAACATTGATTCCTTGATTTTTTGGATTCTTTCGGTTTGTAATAATATTCCCTTCACATTATTAAATTCAAATATTGGGGTTTTAATATTAGTCCTAGAGTTTAATACTAATGCATTGTCCAATTTCACATTATGAAAAACACTCACTCAACTTAATATAAACAGAAGGGACTATTGATATAACTTATGTTTTTAATAATTTTCCCTTGGGTTCACCAATTCCTTTGGTTTATAATATTAAACCCTTGGGTTTATTATATATATTTTTTTATATTATTAGCAGTCCCTCCACTTTATTAATCTCTTCATTTTAAAATATTAAATACTATCGTTTATTAAATTCTTAGGTTTTGTGTTTAAAGTATGTTAATTTAAATGTTATTTTTTTTTGTTTGATATTAGAATGTTTTATAATTTTTTTTTATTATCGTCTCGTTTTTCATTTAGTATAATAATTTTTTCATGTATTAATTAAATGAATACATTCATGAGATGCAATATAGAAATATATGAGAAATTTCTTACATCGTTTTTCGTATTGTTCAATTTACCTCCTTTTTTTAGTCGCTATTGTTCTTTTGTTTCCGATATAGCATTCAGACATATACAGCCAGTTATATTAGCCATTCATTAAAAATCAAGATTGAAGTCCATATCCCTATTACATGAAACTAAAAATATTTATCAATGTGGTTTGCTAAATATGTTGTGGTTTGGTTCAATGACAAGATATTTATATTTGATATTAATATTCGACTAAAATTAATATATACATTGACATTAATTTAAATACAAATATTGAATTACAAACATTATTAATATTTCATTTTAAACATTGAGTTTAAAATTGTGTTCCCTTCGCCTTATTGGTCCCTTGGGTTATTAATATTTTTCCCTTGGGTTCACCAGTTGCTTTGTTTTCTAATATTAAACCCTTGAGTTATTACTTCTTTTGGTTTATAATACTTTTTTAATCACTTAATTTTGTTAATAATTTTTATTTCTATTACTAACTTGTTGGGTAATGTTTTTCCCTGGGTTCACCAATTCCTTTAGTTTATAATGCTAAACCCTTGGGTTTGTTAGTTCTTTTGGTTTATAATATAAATAATCGATCAATGTTATCCCTGATCAAATGTCAGATTCTCACAAATATTGTCTCAATATGAAAATCACCCATGGCCAACCATGGTCATAGTTGGTCCAACGTCGCATTGTGACAACAATTGACTCAATCTTTAAATCAAGCATGGTAAACCATGTTTATTCCCCTCCGTTTATAATATTAATAATCATGTGGCTTTACTAATTTTTTTGTTTTTTATAGGTATCCCTTGGCTTTCTTGATCTCTTATGTTTTTAAAATTTTTCCCTTGGGTTCTCCAATTCCTTTGGTTTATAATATTAAACCCTTGGGTTTATTAGTTCTTTTGGTTTATAATATTAATAATCCCTTCTGTTTATTAATTAGTTGCTTTTAAAATATTGGTTCTTATGGTTTTTTATTTTCTTAGGATTTTGAATTTAAAATATTTATTCTTAAGGTTTGTTACGCTCTTCTATTTTTAATATTGATCCCTTGGCCTTATTGATAACTTATGTTTTTAATAATTTTCCCTTGGATTCACCAATTCCTTTGGTTTATAATATTAAACCCTTGGGTTTATTATTTATTTTGGTTTATAATATGAATAATCGATCAATTTCATCCATGATCAAATGTCACATTCTGACAAATATTGTCTCAGTATGAAAATGACCCATATTAACCATGGTCATAATTTTCTTTAGTCCAACGCCGTGACAGCCAACACGGTTCCAATACAACTACCCCGTCTACCAATTTCTTGTTTATAATATTAAACCCTTGGGTTTATTAGTTCTTTTGGTTTATAATATGAATAATCGATCAATGTCATCCATGATAAAATGTCACATTCTGACAAATCTTGTCTCAATATGAAAATCACCCATGGCCAACCATGGTCATAATTGGTCCAACATCGCATTATGACAACAATTGTCTCAATGTTTAAATCAATTCCCTTGAGTTCACCATTTCATTTGGTTTATAATATTAAACCCTTGGGTTTATTAGTTATTTTGATTTATAATATGAATAATCGATCAATTTCATCCATGATCAAATGTCATATTCTGAAAGATATTGTCTCAATATGAAAATCACCCATGGCCAACCATGGTCATAGTTGGTCCAACATTGCATTGTGACAACAAATGTCTCAATGTTTAAATCAATTCCCTTGGGTTCACCAATTCCTTTGGTTTATAATATTAAAACCTTAGGTTTATTAGTTCTTTTGGTTTATAATATAAATAATCGATCAATTTCATCCATGATCACCAGTTTACATTTAGAAATATTGTTCATATCAATATCTGCATACAACCATACTTTCATATGAATTAACGTCACGTATCATAATAACAATTGTTCCAATGTTTAAATCAATCTCTCTAGTCTACTAATTCTTCTATATTTATAATGATAAACCCTTTAGCGATTAATTTTTGTTTATATGTCGCATATGAATAATTCATCAATGTTATCCATGATCAAATGTCACATTTTGACAATATTGTCTCAATATGAAAACACCAGCACAACTACGCTAGTTATCCAACGTCATTAATGACAACAATTGTCTCAATGTTTAAATCAATTTCTTGAGTTCACCAATCTTTTATTATAATTGCTAGAAGGTTTTCCCCGGTTCACCGAATTGCTTTGGCTTATACTATTAAACCTCTTTGGTTTGTTATGACTTTTTGGTTTGTATATGAACAACTAACTGGACCAGTTTATCCATTTTTTGCAACACATTCTGACAAATATTGTCTCAACATGAAAATCACCCATGGCCAACCATGGTCATAGTTGGTCCAATGTTTCATTGTGACAACAATTGTCTCAATGTTTAAATCAATTCCCTTGGGTTCACCAATTCCTTTGGTTTATAATTTGTTGGGTAATGGTTTTCCCTTGGGTTCACCAATTCCTTTGGTTTATAATATTAAACCCTTGTGTTTATTAGTTCTTTTGGTTTATAACATAAATAATCGATCAATGTCATCCATGTTTAAATGTCACATTTTGACAAATATTGTCTCAATATGAAATCACCCATGGAAAACCATGGTTATAGTTGGTCCAACGACAGATTGTGACAACAATTGTCTCAATTTTTAAATCAATTCCCTTGGGTTCACCACTTGCTTTGGTTTATAATATTAAACCCTTGGGTCTTTTAGTTTTTTTGGTTTATAATATGAATAATTGATCAATGTCATCCATGATCAAATGTCATATTGAGAAACATTGAGAAACATTGTCTCAATATGAAAATCACCCATGGCCAACCATGGTCTTACTTGGCCCAACGTCGCATTGCGACAACAATTGTCTCAATGTTTAAATCAATTCCCTTGGGTTCACCAATTCCTTTGGTTTATAATTTTTTGGGTAATGATTTTTCCTTGGGTTCACCACTTGCTTTGGTTTATAATATTAAACCCTTGGGTTTTTTAGTTTTTTTGGTTTATAATATGAATAATCGATCAATGTCATCCATGATCAAATGTCACATTCTGACAAACATTGTATCAATATGAAAATCACCCATGGCCAACCATGGTCATATTTGGTCCAACGTCGCATTGTGACAACAATTGTCTCAATGTTTAAATCAATTCCCTTGGGTTCACCAATTCCTTTGGTTTATAATATTAAACCCTTGGGTTTATTAGTTCTTTTGGTTTATAATATGAATAATCGATCAATGTCATCCATGATCAAATGTCACATTCCGACAAATATTGTCTCAATATGAAAATCACCTATGGCCAACCATGGTCATAGTTGGTCCAACGTCGCATTGTGACAACAATTGTCTCAATGTTTAAATCAATTCCCTTGGGTTCACCAATTCCTTTGGTTTATAATTTTTTGGGTAATGATTTTCCCTTGGGTTCACGAATTCCTTTAGTTTATAATATTAAACCTTTGGTTTTATTAGTTTTTTTAGTTTATAATATGAATAATCGATCAATGTCATCCATGATCAAATGTCACATTCTAACAAACATTGTCTCAATATGAAAATCACCCATGGCCATCCATGGTCATAGCTAGTCCAACGTCGCATTGTGACAACAATTGTCTCAATGTTTAAATCAATTCCCTTGGGTTCACTAATTCCTTTTGGTTTATAATTTTTTAGGTAATGGTTGTCCCTTGGGTTCACAAATTCCTTTGGTTTATAATATTAAACCCTTAGGTTTATTAGTTTTTTTGGTTTATAACATGAATAATCGATCAATGTCATCCATCATCAAATTTCACATTGTGACAAGCATTGTCTCAATATGAAAATCACCCATGGCCAACCATGGTCATATTTGGTCCAACGTCGCATTGTGACAACAATTGTCTCAATGTTTAAATCAATTCCCTTGGGGTCACCAATTCCTTTGGTTTATAATTTGTTGGGTAATGGTTTTCCCTTGGGTTCACCAATTCCTTTGGTTTATAGTATTAAACCCTTGGGTTTATTATTTTTTTTGGTTTATAATATGAATAATCGATCAATGTCATCCATGATCAAATGTCACATTCTGACAAATATTGTCTTAATATGAAAATCACCCATGGCCAACCCTGGTCATAGTTGTTCCAACGTCGCATTGTGACAACAATTGTCTCAATGTTTAAATCAATTACCTTGGGTTCACCAATTCGTTTGGTTTATAATGTGTTGGGTAATGGTTTTCCCTTGGGTTCACCAATTCCTTTGGTTTATAATATTAAACTCTTGAGTTTTATTAATCTCTATTGTTTTTAATATTGCCCTTAGCCTTATTGATCCCTTAGGTTTTTAATATTTATCCCTTGGGTTCACTGATTCCTTTGGTTTGTAATATTAAACCCTTGGGTTTATTAGTTCTTTTGGTTTATAATGTTAATCACACATTCGATTTATTACTCTCTTGAGTTTAAAATATTAATTCTTAGGCTTTGATGATTTCTTAAATTTTTCAGTTTAAAATATTAATTCGTAGGATTTATTAATCTCTATTGTTTTTAATATTCATTCGTTAGGTTTATAATATTTATCCCTTGGGTTTGCTGATTCCTTTGCTTTATAATATTAAACCCTTAGGTCTATTAGTTTTTTTGGTATATAATGTTAATAATCATGTTGGTTTATTAATATCTTATGTTTAAAATATTGATTCTTATGGATTATTAATTTATTAGGTTTTTTAGTTTAAAATATCAATTCTTACCATTTATTAATCTCTTGTGTTTTTAATATTGATCCCTCATGTTTATAATATCTATCCCTTGGGTTCACCAATTCCTTTGGTTTATGATGACATTGGGTTTGTATTATTAATTATCCCTTCGGTTTATTAATATCTTCAATTTAAAATATTAATTGTTAGGCTTTATTAATCTCTTAGGTTTTTTGTTTTTAAATATTGTTTCATATGCTCTGTTACTCTCTTGAGTTTAATATATTAATTCTTAAAGTTTATTACTTTCTTATGTTTTTGAGTTTAATATTATTAATATATTAATATATATTATTAATAAATATTCTAATATTTATTAATAATATATATTAATAATATTATAATATTTATTAATAATATATATATATATATATATAAAACCAACTATGATATAATATATATTATTAATATATTATTAGTTCTTTTGGTTTATTAATAATATAACCATCTATGATATTAATATATTAATATATATTATATATATTTCAAGTTAATATAATAATATTATTATATATAATATTTATTTATTGATATATAAATTAATACGCTGGGTAGTGGATATAAGCTATCGAGGTATATCAACCACATTAATGAATGTGGTTGTAAATCCGTTTTATATATGCCTATCCACGTATATCAACCACATTAGTAAATATAATGTAGTTGTGCTAGTTTCTATCTAATTTGACTCCTTCAATCTACAAAAATTCTATCAACACACCCGAGATTTCACTTGGAAAATAGACTCGTAAAATTTTTCCTTAGAAGGATTTTGTCACTAATTGTACAGACTTTCCTTCACGTTTTGTCAACTTGTACTATGTTTACATCCAGCAAAAGTATTCCCATCCCAAAGCTAAAACACTGATCAATCACCTCAGCTTTTGCGTAGCAATATCTGGAACTTTATAACAATGGGAAAACCACAACAATGCATAAAACATTAGAGCAACTTTATACCATCAAGGAACGTTGTTGCGGATAGTTTAGATTGTGTTGTTTAAAAAATAAAAAGTGTTCAGTATATTTGTTTATATTTTTTTTTTTGGTGATAGGGTATGTTATTAAAGCATTTCAGATAGATGGCGATGAGTGTTCTGTTAAAGCATTTTTTGATGATAAAATATTTTATTAAAACACTCTTTATGTAAAGTTACCGGTTCAATTACTCACCCTCCCAAACTTACCTGATCTATTTTTACTCACAACTTCATAAAAAATGAAACTAAACTAAAAGTAGTTGATTGATATATTACTCCTCCCACACTTACCAAAACAATAATTTGTATCTTGCACAACTTTGTAAAAACTTGAAACTGAACCAAAAGTCGATTATATTAGTTTGATTATGAATCCAGTATAATGTATCAGTTTGACTATGAATCCATTACAATATATTACAACAAGGTTGTGCAAGTCGGTGGGAACCTTCATCGTTGCTGTCAAGGTCGGAACCTCCATTGTTGCTATCCATGTCGGAACGAACCCATCACTATTTTTGAAATTTGTCACTTCACATAAGATATTTTGAAGTGTTTGAGTCGACATAGTTAAATCGAAGCAACCCGTTAAATCAAGATACTCAAGCTTGGTTAACCTCTCAAAGGAATCTGGAAGTCTGACTAAGCTGGTGTTTGACAGGTTGATATGCTGCAGGTTTGTTAACTTCTCGAAGGAATTGGGAAGCCTTTCAAGGCCCGGCAGTGTGACAGATTTATGTGCTGCAGGTTTGTTACATTACCCAAGGATTCTGGAAGTGTCTCCAAACTGGAGTCCGAGAGATTGATATGCTGCAGATTTGTTAACTTCTCGAATGAACTTGGAAGCCTTTTTAAGGCCCGGCAGTGTGGCAGATTAACGTATTGCAGGTTCGTTAGATTCCCCAAGTAGTCTGGAAGCGTCTCCAAACTCCCGAGGCTTGACAAATTGAGGTGTTGAAGGTTTTTTAGCTTCCCAAAAGAACCTGGAAGAGATCTTATTGCAGATGAATAAATCTGTAATTTCCGAACTGCAAAGGAGCCTGCAAAATGTTCACATCTTTCAATTACTCTTAAAATATAATTAATTATCATATAAGAACACTTGGCTTAATTAACATATTGGAGTATTTAAAAAAAAATAAGAATGTAAGTTATTTATCTATAATCATTTTCATTAGATTGAATAATTTCTCATGATTTTTGAATAGTTTATTTAGCACTCATTACATGGCCAAAAATTGGGATTGAAACTAGTGGAATGAATTATTACTGCTTGGGGGTAACCAGTACTTCCCTCAACCTCACCCATCTCATGTCCACCCATCCCAGAACCCCACTTAATTATAGAGTTTTTCTCCACAATCAAGCCCACTTAGTTGGCTACCTTATTTGCAAAACCTTAACAAGTATTGTCCCTCATAAACCATTCAAGAATAAGAATTCTTTGAAACTCATAGTAAATTATAGTAATACTCATTTCTTTTTTTCAAATTTATGATGTTAAGCTAGATTGTAGATTCCCAAAATATTCCTAATAAAACAGGTAAAAAATTTAACTTTGCTCCTGTTAATAAATTCTAAAATGTTGCTTAAATTTACAATTAAATTAAATTAAGCAATAACTAAACATTATAATAAAAACTAAACACACTAAGTTTAAGTCAACAAATATCTATTTACCTGGGATTCTTCTTTCCACAACGTTTTCAAGTTGTTTCCCTTCACTTCTAACACCCTTAACTTCATCGTTGGAATCCATAAAGGCAGGGAAGAGTGGCCGCAGTTGTGCCAACGAAGCCATATAAGATTTGTTGAATCCACCACACTCAGAATGGTTTTCACGACATCTCCATCGACAATATCAAGAAGTTGCAAATTCTTTATTTTGCAGTTGGAAAATGATGGATTTTTAAAGTTTGATGGTACATTCTGAAATATTTTGGACACGAAGTCAAAACAACTAACTTCATTTGTGTTTCTCAGATTTATAGAATATTTTGTCCACTCATACCATTTCCCTCCATTTCGGTTGCTACCTGTTCATCATTATAGAAAAAACACATTTTATTGAGTAATCTATGGCAGATAGAATGATTGTCAGGTTATAAATCTGTACACATTTTATAGAGTAATCTATGGCAGATAGAATGATTGTCTGCTTATAAATCTGTACACATTTTATTGAGTAATCTATAGTAGATAGAGTGATTGTCTACTTACATATGATTGCTCCATGAAAGCAACAAAGTCCTCATTCGGCCAAACGCGACATTGATCTTCATATTTCGTCCAATCCATACTAATTCCTCGCATTTCATATGCTCCTTGTTCATTGTTCTAGGACACCAAAAGTTGCTTAATCATTTATATGGTAAATATAGGTATTGATCAGGTTAGATTTGATTTTTGTGATTTATAAGATAAATAAATGTTTTTTATTAATCATATTATTAAAATTTGGTCTAAATTTTCAACTAACTAATGTAATTTATCATGGTGAAAAAGTCAATCAATCTTATAAATAATATGAATGCATCATAAATCTTATTGAATAAATAATATAAATACATTATTAACATATATTAGAAAAAAAAAAAAAAAAAAAAACTCGCCATTCATTTTTTATTACTTACCTGTAATTGCTCCATAAAATCATCAAATTTCTCTTTTCGCCAAATCCGACGTGGCAATTTTGGATCGTTTGCAAGATGTCTTCCCAGATCTCTAAGGTGATCGTGCATATTAATGACATCTTGAATCCCACCAAAATCCATATATTCGTAAAGACAGAAAAGGAAGGCTATGGAAAAGGGTGCAAATTGCGAGGAATTAGGCTGGTTGAGGAGTTTGGGAAGCGCGGAGCAACTGTCCAAAGACGATCAAGGAAAAGATATATGGTGTTAGGTGCACTGCATCCGCAACTTCTAGGAAGGGACCGATAAAATATTATCTTCAATTATAAAACAAAGTCTGACATCCGCGAAAAAAGCAAAGTCAAGATGTCCCAGTTACATATAAATAAATGTTTCTGCCATGTGAGGGTGAATACCTTCGTATATACAAAAAGCCTACCCTACTTAGGCAATATTTTGGTTCAGAATGTGGTAAGGTTTTCGAAAAAATTTCGTAAAGTTTTTATCAGAATCTTGTTTACAGTTGTTAAATTTTAGTATTTTGAGTGTCCTAAAAATTTTTTATAGTGTTTAATCCATTTCCATTATAAAAAAAATAGATTCCAAACACTCCAACTATCTAATTTTTGAATTTTAGTTAAACAAATTTCAGCGAAAAAACTAAAACTATTCCGTTGCTTAAATAGACAACTCTCATACAAAATAATACACAAAATGTCAATGTTGTTTCTGTACACCATCGTTTCTTCGTACGTCTTCTCGATATCAAAAGATCATTATTGACTTTCAAACTTTGCAGGCCATATATTCCATATTCCATATTTACAACAGTATCTCGCATTGGATTTTGTGAATTAATATTTTAATAATATAAGAATGAAATTAAGATTAAAAAATAAAGATTCCCTGAGTGACATTAAATTGATTTTCTAATATCATGTTGATGTTAATAATTTTGATAAAACAAAGAATTGATTTTTAAAAATTATGGTGGTGGATTATGTTTTAATTTTTTTCTTTTTTAAATTTAAGGAAACACGTTAACCATACAAGTTTTAAAGGTATACAGTAGGAGTGAATCTTTTGCTTTTATGGATTATCAATAAGTAGTTTTCTTTGAATTTTCCACTTCAAAAAATAATAATAGAATTTTCCACTTTAAAAATAATAATAATCATTAAATTAAATATTTTATTATATTATATATTTTTTCTAAACAATGGGAAAGTTTAAATAATTAGATTATGAAATCAACAATAAAAACATTTATCTCTTGTTATTATCTATGAACGCAAGCTCACTCATCACTATTATTCAACAAAAAACATATCATCTAGAATGACCCATTAGTAATGATATGTAAGTGAGCAAAATTTCATTCCTTCTAAAAACCATTAATATATTTCCTTATATTTCAAGAAAATAAATAATTTTGAAGCATACTCTAAATTTAATTTAATTTAATAATTATTTATATATATAATTGTTTAAAATAATTTTATTAAATTAATAAATTAAAACTCATGGAACAAAAATAAATTGGTGATTAAATATTTTGTTAAAGCACTCATTTGTAATAATCACTTATTTAAACTGGATCTTTTATTATTATTTTTTCGCGTTTCTGAGCAGCACTGCTAGGTCAAGCGATTTTGAGCAGCGTGGCTGCTCCCTGCGACGGCTTGCCTAAGGTCCGCTTCCATGGAGGCGCAGGGCTCTCCCAAGGAGCCTCCACTGCCGCCCTCTTCCCTTGTTGTTGATGCGTTCAATCAACTTTTGGTTGGTTTGCCCCAGAAGAAAAAAAGTGAAGCAGCAAAATTCGTAAAGAAGCTTGAGGATATCCCAGAGATCTCTTTGCCTCCAGAGACCCCCATCCAAGTAGCTTTGTCTCTGGCTAATCGTGGTCTCATTGGCCAATTCACGGGACTTTGGCCATCTCCGAAAACTACTGAGCAATGGGTTACAGGAACTAGGCTCCTCTGATCAAGCAAAGTGTCACATCTTATTTTCTTGGGCGAGGGTTCTTCCTCTTTGAATTCTCTTCCAAAGAAGATAAAGACCTGATCTTCCAAAATGGGCCCTATTTCATGGGCCCTCAGGGCCTCTACCCGAACAAATGGACACCGGATTTTGATCCGGCAATTGATGTTCCCACGACGGTTCCGGTGTGGGTTCGGCTCCCAAATCTCCCAATCCATTGCTGGAACTGGGACTCCTTGAAACACATCGGCAACGCTCTTGGGAAATTCATTGATCGGGCAAACAACAAGGACCAATATGACTGTGCTAGAATCTGCGTAGAAGTAGATCTAGAGGTGGGTCTCCCAGAGGCAATCAAAATCAATGTCGGCAGTTGGTCTCATGTGCAGATACTGGACTATGAGCAGCTGCCATTTAAATGCAGGAAATGTCATGTTCATGGACACTTTGCTAGAAGTTGTCCATCCAATGCTGAGCCAGAGAAAGGAAATGAAGAGGGTTGGAACCAAGTTAAGCGTTCAAAGACCAATCACAAAGGTCAAAAACTGGGAGGCCCCAATGATAAAGGCCCTCTTCAGGCCAATGCTCAACGCCCCCCTCCCAAAAAGGCACAAGAAAATAAGTTCGATCCTCTAAGCCAGCAAACAGAAGCAACTCAGGAGATCGAGATCCAAAAGCCAGTCTCACCAAGCAAAGGCACCCCCTCTTCCTCCCTTAAAGGAACAAGTGCTGTAGAACCCAAAGGCATGCCCATAGAAGTTGAGGAAGAAGAACAAGAATTGGACGAGTCAGAGGAGGAAGGAGAAATAGGAGAGTCTCAAACCTTGGTAAGGAAATCCACAAGAGGTCGCAAAACTCACAGGAAAAAAAGAGAGCAGGAAACTTACAAAGACAAGCTTCAAGGCAGCCAGCCAACTCTGGAAAAGCTGCTAGCCTCAAAGCCAAGGACGATGAAAAATCAGCCCCAAGGCTCCAAGGGAGCCCATCAGAAACATAAATAATGAAAGTCATCTCCTGGAACTGTAGAGGTATGGGGAGCAAAACTAAGGAAGAAGTCATTAGAAGTTTAATAAGAATAGAATCTCCAGACATACTTCTCGTCTAGGAGACCAAGCTGGAAGACGTAGTCTTTCTGCATGCAAGTAAGAAACTTTGGATCAAAAATGAAGCAAGAGCAATCTCTGCCCGGGGAGCCTCGGGAGGGCTGGGCACTCTATGGAATGCTAACAAATTTTCAGTCATCTATGAGGCTAGCAATATTCATTGGTTGCTGCTTAAAATGCAGAATCTGGACACCAAAGAAATTTTTTTCCTTTTCAACGTATACTCCCTAGTTAATGTTGGGGAAAAAAAGGACTGCTGGGAATCTATAAGGCATCAAGCAGACCTAGCAAACCTGGAAAATATAATCATTGCTGGAGATCTCAATCTCACTCTTCACTCGTATGAAAAAAGAGGAGGCAGCGCAGTCCGAGATCTAGCAAGGGAATGGGCGGAGGATCTTATGCAAGACTGGGATCTGGTGGATATCAAACCTTCCTCCGGTAAGTACTCTTGGTCTAACAAAAGAGCTAGCCTTGGCCATATTGCTGCCAGATTAGATATATTTTTCATCCAAAGCTCTTTTTTGTTACTAGGATTAGAACCTAGAATGCATATTCTCACTAACAGCATCTCGGACCATAAGCCCATCAAGCTATAACTCCTGTCCCATCTAGATCTAGGCCCTATTCCTTTCAGATTTAGTCCCCTCTGGGTCAAGGAGCCAGGTTTCATGCAATTAGTCAAGGATTGTTGGAGACAGCTAGTCAAAGGATCCCCTTTCTTTGTCTGGGAGGAAAAACTTAGAAGGGTGAAAAGGGCTCTAAAACGATGGGCCAAAACCTTGCCCAACCCAGCTACAGAAAGAAAAATCATTAAAGCTTCTCTAGCCTCTCATCAACTTCAAGTGGAGGATGCTGTCGTCACAAAGGAGCTCTTAGATAAAGAGGCTCATCTGCAACATAGTTTTCATAAGGCCTGTTTAGCTGAAGAAGAATACTGGAGATTAAAATATCGAAATATTTGTCTCAAAGCAGGGGACAGGAACTCTTCTTTCTTCCATAAACAAGCCCAGGCCAGGAAATGCTCCAACACTATATCCGAGATCAAGGAGGATAATGTCACCCACAAGGACTTTGAGGACATCAAGAAAGCAGCCTTTTCTCATTTTCAAAACTTGTATAGTGAGGACACGAATCCAGATCAATATTCAAACCTGTTAGATATTGTTCCATCTTCAATCTCTTCTCGAATGAATGCGCTCCTTGAGGCCAAAGTCTCCAAAAATGAAGTTAAAAATGCCCTTTTTTCCATGGATCCGGATAAGGCCCCTGGACCGGATGGCTTTTCTACCAGGTTCCTCCAAGTCTATTGGCTGATAATTGAAAAGGACCTCTTCAAAATGGTCCAAAAATCTCAAGATTGCCAGAAAATTGAAGGCAGCACAAACTCAGCTTTTTTAGCCCTCATCCCTAAGGAGAAAGGCGCCAACAACTTCAACAGATTTCACCCGATCTCCTTGTGCAATATAGGGTACAAGCTAATCACCAAAGTAATTGCAAATAGACTGAAGCCCATCCTTCTCAAAATCATTCCGAAGAATCAAGGAGGCTTCATCCAAGGCAGGCAAATTGTGGACAACTTCACCCTTGTACAAGAGGCAATTCACTCAAGTCTGCATCGAAATGAACAAGGTATGGTTATCAAACTCGACTTAGCAAATTCTTTTGACCGAGTAAATCATAGCTTTCTGTTAAAAGTCATGAGCAAGTTTGGTTTTGGAGTAAATTTCATAAATTGGATCGGGCATGCATCTCGGAGCCATGGATTGCACCTCTAGTAATGTCAGAGCCATAGATTTTTTTAAAGCTTCGAGAGGGCTTAGGCAGGGGTGCCCACTCTCCCCTCTACTCTTTGTCATCCAAGCCTCTATTCTCAGCTTTCTGTTAGACAAAAAGATGCAAGATCAAGATATTAATGGACTTTGTATAGCAAGAGGGGTCAAAAACATAAATCATGCCCTATTCGCGGATGATACCCTGTTGTTGGGAGCTGCCACTCTTTCCTCAGCCATCAAATTCAAAGTAGTTTTGGATGATTTCTGTGAGGCCTTAGGCAGTGCCTTAAGTAAGAACAAATGTCACATCTACATCTAGAACACATCGCCCAGATTGCTCTCTGCTATTGCTAGATGTTTGGGCTTTGCAGCCTCCTCCTCTTGGACCTCTTTTAAATATTTGGGCCTTCCTATTTACCATAAAAGATCCGTAGGTAAAGACTGGTTTCCACAACTTGAAAAATTTAAGACCAAGATCCAAGCTGTTGTACATGTCAGCCCATACATACAAATTCTTGGCCTGCTGTCATTTTTGAATCCTCTTAAAACCCCCGTCGTGGCCTTAGACTTCCATATACTGTCTATCGTTATCCTTTCCGCCCACAAAATACATTGTACAAAGGTTAAAATCCGCGATTAAATATTGGGCCCAACCCCTTTCTCCACTAGCCCCGCACCTCCTTTCATCCATGTAACCAAGCGCTGCCCCTTAGAGCGTTTATCGCAAACCGCATCCATCACAGATCGCATTTTCATTGGTTGTGACCGTTTGATCCGTCGCAATTATTTGCGACGCGATCGATCGCCATCGCACTTTCCTCCCATCGCATTTTTCCGCCTTTGTGATTTGCGATCATCACAAATCGCACCCATCGCAGATCCACCCCATCGCAAAAGCGCAACGCGCAGTTTTCTGTTTAGTGCCACTTTCCACCATCGCATTTTCTACCTTCGCGATTTTGCGATGCGCTTCCCAGGCCCCACCTCGTACGATCGCTCCCACCGTGTTCCATTGCAATTCATCGTATTTCTTTGTATTTCTGTGTATAGTCAAACCTTTGCATTTTTCATTTAAACCTTAATGAATCCCCCTCCGCTGTGACCAAGGCCCACTTCCAAAGCCCCCGCTCCATTGTCTTACCATGTTTTCCTTTGTAATTTCCCCAAAAGTTAATCTTTGGGTTTTTACACTATCAACGCTTCTTCTGCCACTATTCATTATGCCCACTGCATGTCATCCTTTCCATTTGATCTTTTGTACGCCCACGTCATCGTCCCATGTTTTCATCGTGCCCTCCCTCCACCATGCATATATTCAATTCATACGTTGAATTTAAGCGTCTTATATTATAAGCCTCCGCCACGTTCGTTTATCATTGTTCTGCCATGTGTCTCGTCTTCGCTTGGCTCAGCCACCATTGTTATCATGTCATTTTGTCACATGGTCACCTCTACCGGCATTACCACCTCCGCGCATTATTTTCTTTAGCTTTTTTGATGGTTTTGCAGGTTTGCAACAATAGATAATCACCATTAATCTCCGCCTCCATTACAAAAGCCGAGGCCTCTTCCAAAGATAATTTTTCAGAGACAAATTTATGAAGGGAAGCCCCGGGGAGCTGCCGTGACATGACACTCATTAAAACAGCAAGGTTCAAAATCTATCCAAACCTCCAGAGCCATTCCAAATCGAGATTTTACGGATGAAAACATTAATGCAGCAGCAGCAGAATATTAATGAAGGAGCAATGAATTCAGTGTCCGACATGAAAGGTTTCAAATTCAAATTCAGGCATTTAAAAGGCGGAGATTATAATGTACAGGAAGTAATACTCTCAAGGTGTTACTTCAGCTGAGTTTTCTTCAGGAAAGTACAAAATGTTTGTGAAGATTTACCCCTATGCTGCGTTCCTGAAGAGATTTGTTCCAGTGCATTTATTTCAGCAGGCAGATCTCAAAGTACAAGATAATACCACCTAGTCATTTAACAATATGGGCACGAATGTTTCTGCCACTTTGTTTCAAATCAAATCATTAAATGTGCATCACATACCTCGTTTTCTAGAGTTTTCTACCTCTCCTATAAAACTCCAGAGGGAAAACATGGTAAGGGTTCCAGATTTCTATCAGCAAACTGTGCAGTGAGAAGTTCTTGTATACATCTTGTAAAACTTTAGTGAAAAGGCTCAAAGTCCGTAGGGTTTCAGTGAGGAGGAGTTATAACTGTAATGAGGATTCTAGTCTTTGGTATCACACAGTATGTAATCTTTTCTTATGTGTTAATATAATATCTCATTTCATTGCATTTATCTTCTTGTATCATGTTCTAGAATGCGAGTGGCTCACTGATCTTTAGTAAGGATTCATCCTAGTTGATGCCCATACTTGGATTAGTCAAGCACTTTAAATAGGCCTAGTCATGATATACTGTTCCATATTCATTTCATCCATATTTTCTGCTATATTAGTTACTTGAGGAGGGTGCTTTTAAAACGCCATTTTCATGTATGGATTCTTAGTTGGATAAGCCCATATGTGGTTTTGTTGTGTATTTGGGTATCAGCCTCATGCTAACTAGTATCTTCTTCATGTTTCTTCACTGCATCCACTTTCTGATATTTGATTTCTGTGGCATATTATTTGAAATGGCCCTCTTTGCAGTAAGCTGTCTCTTAACTGTCTGATGCTTTTGTATTGGAGTTTTGCATCTTGTTCCTGCATTATTCTTATCTTTGTATCAGCTTCTGAGAGAGTTTGGTTCCATTTAAACTAATTTCCTTGTTTTACAAGAGATAGTAAGAGAGCTTTTGGATTGATAACCCAAGCTATATTATGAGCTCCTTGCTATGTTAAGATGTCCTAGGCACTGGTCTATAGCAACTCTAGGTTATCTCTAGGAGTGACAAAATTGTCTACAACATCTTTCTGGCGCCGTTGCCGGGGATCGAATTCAAGAATATCGGTTTCCCTGGGCCTCGACAAATTGTTCCACTCTCTAATCAGGTGAGCACAGAGAGTTGAAGAGTTGCGTACCTCTCACCTTGGTGACTCCACTGCTGTTTGTTTGATAAATTTATCGGAAGTCCTGGCTCCTCGAAAGCCACATTTGAGGTCAGATACTGCTAAGCTGAAGACGAATTTTGTACCTGACCCAGAAAAGATTGTACATAAGAGAAGTTGGAGAGAAAGACAGTCAGTTCTTACTGAAAACCCTGAACATTCTGTAGAAGACTTCCCATCCTCCTCTTCTCAAGAAATCCTAACAGAGAATCCCGACTTCACTGAGGAAAATCCTGGATATTATTCAGACAACCCACCCAGGGGAAGTGCTAGAATCAAAAAGAACTTTTTTCCTACCCCTGAGGTTGAAGAAGTAAAAGAAGTTACAGAAGTAGCCCCTGTTAATTGTGAGTTGTTTCCATCTACACCTTAGCCTGTTGTACAGTATACTCCCATTGTTATTCATACTCCACTGCCACCTCCCCCTCTTCCCCCATTTGTAAATCAAACTATTGTACAACCCCCACCTCCTCCAATGGCCAACGTTCCAGCCTTCCTCCTGAATAAATATGCTCCACTGGCCTTACCCCAAGTGCTGAATAATATGCCTCAAGATTATTTGAAGATTCTGCCCAGATTTAATGGAGAAAATGAGATGACGCTCAGAAACACCTTGACCTCTTCTGTTCCTTTGCTGAGAATTTAAATGTTGAACATTTGGACGTGGTCTTGAGGTTGTTCATCCAATCTCTTGAGGGTGAAGCCAGAAAATGGTTTAAAACATTGGCAGATCGTTCAGTGGATACCTGGGATAGAATGGAAGAAGTTTTTCTCAGAAAATGGGGAGAAAAGAACGATCATGGAGTGTGCTTAACTGAATTCAATACCTTAAAGAGAAAACATAATGAAGGGGTAGCAGAGTTTATTAAGAGATTTAATAAGTTATATCTGAGCCTACCTCCTGAGATGAAGCCTCACCAGACTGCTGCTAAGGTAGTTTTCATAGCAGCTTTTGATTCATATTTTGGCTTCTCCCTGAGGGAAAGGAAGCCTGCCACCTTAGATGATGCTGAGTCAGATGCTCTTGAGCTGGAAGCAAACTTTGCCTCCACTGGAAAATTAAAGGGAAAAGCTGAACAAGATACTAGAAGGAGAGGAAAAGAAGAGGTTTCCACCTCTAATCAAGGCAAGGATGCAGACAAGATGGATGAAATAAGCAAAATGATTAAGAAGATGGTAAAGCTCGAATTGGAGACTAAGAACTCAGCCCCCAAGAATTTCTACAATGCTCCAAACAGAGGATACAATCCCCAGTATAAAAGACCACCACTGCAGATCTTACCAAGAGATCCAAAAGAACAACAAGATCAGGTACCACACCCATTGTACCTGGAAGGTTCAGCAGATGACTCCATTGAAGATGCTGCTTATGAATTAGAAGATTCAAATCTTTCTTTCTCAAATAATGATGAAATGGAATGCCCAGTGCAAGGAGAAGAAGAAGAAGCAAAGATTGATCATTATTGTAAACAATTTGCTGATTTCATGCAAGCACACTTCAAGAGAAAATATGATCTCAGATCTTCAAGGAAGAGGACCCGAACTCAAGATCAAGAAGAAGAGCCACCTCAGAAAGAAGCACCTGCTCAAAAAGAGATGACAATGCAGAAAGCAGTAGAAAGAGGTAAGAGTCCTCTAAATACTCCCTTACAGCCTAATGATCAGATTCCTTCTTCTTCAAAAGTAGTCAGTCCTCCTAATGATGAATCTGTGTCAAAAGAAATTAAATTTTCAGCTGAAAATAAAAAGTCAAAAGAAGTTGTGATAGAAAAGCCCCCTCCTGCTTTTAGTTTGCAAAAACAACTTGAGAAAATTAAAATTCCAGTCCCCTTGACCGAGCTGCTAAAACAACCTGCATATTAGTCTCAAGTTACTTCTTTTATGCTCCTTCCTGAAATATCAATTGTGCCTGATAGTTTAAACCTTCAAGAAGAAAGACCCATGGTAGTCTTTGGCCCACATGTTGAGGAAGTAGATCCTTCTACTCCTCCTTTTTATGTGTCTCTAGTTATTCATGACCTGTTGTTACACAATTGTATGTTAGATTCTGGGGCTTCCCATAATCTTATGCCTCTATCCGTCATGGAACAACTAGGACTGCAAATCACACGCCCATATAAAGACCTTTATTCATTTGATTCCAAAAGAGTCAAATGCTTGGGGATGATTAAAGATTTAGTGGTCAATTTGGCCCAAATTCCAGCAAAAAGTGTGGCCATGGACATTGTGGTGGCTGATATCCCAACCCGCTTTGGCATGCTACTGTCAAGGTCCTGGGGTACAAAAATTGGTGGGTCAATTAAGTTGGATTTAACATATGCTACCATCCCAGTCTTTGGTGGACAGGAAAGGAGGTTATACAGAGAGACTAAATTTGTCAAGGTAGTTACTAAGGCTGATAACTCTGAAAATTCACCAGTCTATAGTAAAGAAGGAGATTTTTCGTGCTTTATGCTAGAAGAAGATCAAAATTATGTGCATGAATCCTCCTTCAAAATTAAAGATGAGCAGCCTTCAGAAAATTATGAAGCTGGAATCTGGTCTTTGCATTTTGATGGAGCAAATTCAAGGGAAGGCAATGGAGCTGGGGTGTTATTAATCTCTCCTACAGGAAAATGGGTCCCATTGTCCTTTAAATTGGAATATGAGGCTACCAATAATGTAGCTGAATATGAAGCACTTTTATTGGGACTACAGACAGCTAGAAACATGGGCATCCAAAGTCTAAAAGTCATGGGAGACTCTGAGCTGGTGGTCAGACAAGTCAGAAATCAATGCCAAACCAAGCATCCTCGCCTGAAAGCATATAGAAATGAAGTATGGGACATGGTGGAGAATTTCTTCACAACATTTAATATCTAGTTCATGCCCCGGGAGCAGAATAGAATGGCAGATTCTCTTGCTGTGGCTGCTAGCACATTTCATCCTCCTCAGAACCCTCTCTTAAGGTATGAAATCGAGGTACGTTATAGGCCATCTATCCCAGATAATGTTAAGCATTGGCAGGTATTTGAAGATGATGAACAAATGAAGAGATTCTTGGAGACAGTGGGTGAATTTTCAAATATGGAGATTGATGACGGTAAAGAAGAGGAAGCTGAAAATGTTGTAGAAAACAAATGGGAAGAAAAAATAGCAGGTAATAAAGTGCTGCAGCTGAAATGAAATGTTATCCCTAGAGGGCTGGTACCTCTAGAAATATTGTTTGACAAAAATGATGTTCCATTGCAGCATAACAAAATAGTAGAAGAAAATCAAGTAGAAGACTTGAATTTGGGCATTGATGCTGAGCCCAAAATTGTAAGATTATCTAAGAAGGTTTCAGAAGAATACAAAAGCAAATATTTGAAGTTGTTCCAGTTATATAAGGATGTATTTGTATGGTCTTATCAAGACCTTAAAACTTTTGATGTTGATATAATGCAGCATAAAATTCCTTTGAGGGAAGGTGCGAAGCCTTATAAACAGAAGCTCAGGCAGATAAATCCTCTGCTGCTTCCCTCTATTGAAAAAGAAATGAAGAAGCTACTGAAGGCCAAAATAATTGTGCCATTGAGATACTCAGAATGGGTAGCAAACCTTGATCCTGTTCGAAAGAAAAATGGAGAAATAAGGCTGTGTGTAGATTTTATAAACTTAAATAGAGCATCTTTAAAAGATAATTATCCATTGCCTAAGATAGACCACATTCTACAGAAAGTGGTCGGAGCCTCCAGAATGTCAATGATGGATGGTTTTTCTGGTTATAATCAGGTGGCTGTGTTCCCAGAGGATCAGAAGAAGACTGCATTTACAACCCCATGGGGAACATTTATGTATGCCAGGATGCCATTTGGTTTAATTAACGCAGGGGCTACTTTTCAAAGGGCAATGGACATAGCTTTTGTTGGAGAACAGGACAAGTTTCTGGTGGTATATCTGGATGATATCACAGTATTTTCAAAGGACGATACTGAACACATTCAGCACTTGCAGAGAACCTTTGAAAAATGCAGAAGGTATGGTCTTTCCCTCAATCCTCAAAAATCTTTATTTGCATTAGATGAGGGAAAACTCTTAGGGCACATTGTAACTAAAGATGGTGTGAAAATAGACCCTAAGAGAGTTGAAGTTATAAACAACATTCCTTTACCCAGGAATAAGAAGGAAGTGCAGGTGTTTCTAGGCCGAATCAATTTTCTGAGAAGGTTTATTCCTAACTACGCTAAGATAGTTAGGCATATAACTGATATGTTGAAAAAGGATAATGAAGTAAAGTGGTCCCAAGAATATAGAGATGCATTTACAAGGATAAAACAGGCATTTGCTGAAGCTCCTATGCTAGCTGGGCTAGATTATACAAAGCCATTTATAATATTTTCATTTGCTTCACCCCATACAGTAGCAGGAGTCTTATTACAGAAAAATGAAGAAGGATATGAACATCCCATAGCCTTTTTCAGTCAGGTATTACATGATGCAGAATTGAAATACAATATATTGGAGAAGCAGGCATATGCCCTAGTGAAATCCCTCAAGGCTTTTAGAATGTATGTTTTGTAGTCTCACATCACCGCCTATGTCCCTACAACAGCTGTCAAAGATATCCTCGTTCAAGGAGATAGTGAAGGCAAAAGAGGAAGATGGATTGCAAAAATACAGGAATATGATTTAGACATAAGGCCCACTAAGCTAGTTAAAGGCCAGGGGCTAGCCAAAATTTTGTCTGAATCAAATCACCAGGCTTTAGGCATAAATTTATCCATGATAGCAAATGAAGAATCTGAAAAAGGAGAAGAGCGGCATGGACTAGAGCTGGCCACTCAAAATATACACATAAAATATCTCACTAGTCCTTGGTACAAAGAAATAGTTGAATATCTTTTAACGCTCAGCTGTCCTCCAAGTTGTGATAAGATAAAATACAGAGCTGTGAGAATGAAATCACAGAGGTATATAGTTGCCAATGGTCAGTTATATTGGAGAGATCCTTCAGGCATACTATTATTGTGTCTCACAGAGGATGAAGTAGAAAATATAATGATAGAACTTCATGAAGGAATCTGTGGAGGACATTACAGCTGGAGAGCTATAGCTCATAAAGTTCTGAAGGCTGGTTTCTATTGGCCAAAATTATTTGGAGATGTTTTTAATTGTGTTAGAGCATGTGATAAGTGTCAAAAATTTGCTGAGAGAAAAAAGCTGCTTGCTCTGCCCCTAATTCCAGTTCATGTAAATGAACCATTCTAGTAATGGGGATTAGATTTTATTGGAGAAGTACATCCCCATTCAAGTGGCCAACACAAATGGATATTAACAGCTACATATTACTTTACAAAATGGGTGGAAGCCATACCCACAAGAAACGCTACAGATGCTGTAATCATCAAATTCATGGAAGAGAACATCATATCCAGGTTTGGTTGTCCAGCTAGAATTGTAACTGATAATGCACAGGCCTTCAAGTCCAATAAATCTGTAAATTTCTGCCAGCAATATAATATTGCATTAAATCACTCCACAGCTTACTATCCACAGGGGAATGGCTTGGCAGAATCATCTAATAAAACTCTGGTGAGGGCCTTGAAGAAAACAATCAGTGAGAACCAAAAGAATTGGGACTCCCAATTAAAGTTTGCCTTGTGGGCCAATAGAATAACCAGTAAGAGATCAACTGGGAAATCCCCTTATGAACTAGTATATGGGCGAGCAGCTGTGTTTCCTGTGCAATTGGCTTTGCCAGTGGCATGTTTCATGCAGGAAAGTCAAGAAGAACCAGATGATATGGTTAGAAGAATTAATCAACTGGTAGAATTAGAGGAAACACGAGACCAGGTGAATCAGAGGTTAGCAGAATATCAAGAGAAAATGAAAAATGTTTTTGATCGCCATACAAAAGATAGAAAATTTCAGATTGGAGACCTGGTTCTCAGATGGGATGTCAGAAGGGCCTAAAAGGGAAAACATGGCAAGTTTGATCCACTATGGTTCGGTCCATTTAGAGTTGCAGGACAAATGGGGAATAACACATTCGTGTTAAAAAATTTACAGGGTGATCTGCTTGACAACCCTGTCAATGGCCAGTACCTCAAGCCCTACTTTCAATACTGATCCAGACTAGGAACGCCTGTTGTAACATATTGTATAGATTTAAGTTTTGATTCATTTTTTGTTTTAATAAGGGATGAGGGCTAACAAATTATCAGAAGAAACGCAGGGGTATTGAAGAACAGAATGCACATACAGAATGGTCTGAGGTCTACGTGTTCTCGACATGTCCTAGGATGAACATGCCGTCCCCAGATGGAGCCTGCTGTCATTTTTGAATCCTCTTAAAACCCCCGTCGTGGCTTTAGACTTCCATATATTGTCTATCATTATCCTTTCTGCCCACAAAATACATTGTACAAAGATTAAAATCCGTGATTAAAAATATATTGGGCCCAGCCCCTTTCTCCACTAGCCCCGCACCTCCTTTCATCCATGTAACCAAGCGCTGTGACCAAGCGCTGCCCCTTAGAGCGTTTATCGCAAACTACATCCATTGCAGATCACATTTTCATTGGTTGTGACCATTTGATCCGTCACAATTATTTGCGACGCGATCGATCGCCATCACACTTTCCGCCCATCGCATTTTCCCCATCGCATTTTTCCGCCTTTGTGATTTGCGATCATCGGAAATCACACCCATCGCAGATCCGCCCCATCGCAAAAGCGCAACGCGCAGTTTTCTGTTTAGTGCCAATTTCCGCCATCGCATTTTCTACCTTCGCGATTTTGCGATGCGCTTCCCAGGCCCCACCTCGTACGATCGCTCCCACCGTGTTCCATTGCAATTCATCGTATTTCTTTGTATTTCTGTGTATAGTCAAACCTTTGCATTTTTCATTTAAACCTTAATGAATCCCCCTCCGCTGTGACCAGGTCCCACTTCCAAAGCCCCCGCTCCATTGTCTTACCATGTTTTCCTTTGTAATTTCCCCAAAAGTTAATCTTTGGGTTTTTACACTATCAACGCTTCTTCTGCCACTATTCATTATGCCCACCGCATGTCATCCTTTCCATTTGATCTTTTGTACACCCACGTCATCGTCCCATGTGTTCATCGTGCCCTCCCTCCACCATGCATATATTCAATTCATACGTTGAATTTAAGTGTCTTTTATTATAAGCCTCCGCCACGTTCGTTTATCATTGTTCTGCCATGTGTCTCGTCTTCGCCTGGCTCAGCCACCATTGTTATCACATCATTTTGTCACATGGTCACCTCTACCGGCATTACCACCTCCGCGCATTATTTTCTTTAGCTTGCTTGATGGTTTTGCAGGTTTGCAGCAATAGATAATCACCATTAATCTCCGCCTCCATTACAAAAGCCGAGGCCTCTTCCAAAGACAATTTTTCAGAGACAAATTTATGAAGGGAAGCCCCGGGGAGCTGCCGTGACATGACACTCATTAAAACAGCAAGGTTCAAGATCTATCCAAACCTCCAGAGCCATTCCAAATCGAGATTTTACGGATGAAAATGTTAATGCAGCAGCAGCAGAATATTAATGAAGGAGCAATGAATTCAGTGTCCGGCATGAAAGGTTTCAAATTCAAATTCAGGCATTTAAAAGGCGGAGAGTATAATGTACAGGAAGCAATACTCTCAAGGTGTTACTTCAGCTGAGTTTTCTTCAGGAAAGTACAGAATGTTCGTGAAGATTTACCCCTATGCTGCGTTCCTGAAGAGATTTGTTCCAGTGCATTTATTTCAGCAGGCAGATCTCAAAGTACAAGATAATACCACCTAGTCATTTAACAATATGGGCGTGAATGTTTCCGCCACTTTGTTTCAAATCAAATCATTAAATGTACATCACCTACCTCGTTTTCTAGAGTTTTCCACCTCTCCTATAAAACTCCAGAGGGAAAACATGGTAAGGGTTCCAGATTTCTATCAGCAAACTGTGCAGTGAGAAGTTCTTGTATACATCTTGTAAAACTTTAGTGAAAAGGCTCAGAGCCCGTAGGGTCTTAGTGAGGAGGAGTTATAACTGTAATGAGGATTCTAGTCTTTGGTATCCCACAATATGTAATCTTTTCTTATGTGTTAATATAATATCTCATTTCATTGCATTTATCTTCTTGTATCATGTTCTAGAATGCGAGTGGCTCACTGATATTTAGTAAGGATTCATCCTAGTTGATGCCCATACTTGGATTAGTCAAGCACTTTAAATAGGCCTAGTCATGATATATTGTTCCATGTTCATTTCATCCATATTTTCTGCTATATTAGTTACTTGAGGAGGGTGCTTTTAAAACACCATTGTCATGTATGGATTCTTAGTTGGATAAGCCCATATGTGGTTTTGTTGTGTATCTGGGTATCAACCTCATGCTAACTAGTATCTTCTTCATGTTTCTTCACTGCATCCACTTTCTGATATTTGATTTCTGTGGCATATTATTTGAAATGGCCCTCTTTGCAGTAAGCTATCTCTTAACTGTCTGATGCTTTTGTATTGGAGTTTTGCATGATATTCCTGCATTATTCTTATCTTTGTATCAGCTTCTGAGAGAGTTTGGTTCCATTTAAACTAATTTCCTTGTTTTACAAGAGATAGTAAGAGAGCTTTTGGATTGATAACCCAAGCTATATTATGAGCTCCTTGCTATGTTAAGATGTCCTAGGCACTGGTCTATAGCAACTCTAGGCTGTCTCTAGGAGTGACAAAATTGTCTACAACACAAGCCTGGGGTTACTCCTGGCTCAACATTGCTGGTAAATCTGTTCTAATAAAATCTGTGCTCACCAGTCTCCCTCTATTTCATTTTTTTTGTTCTTCTCGCTCCGGAAAGTATCTTAAAAAAAATGGAGGAGTACATTCGGAGGTTCTTTTGGAAGGGAGGCAAACAGAATTAAAAAAAACTACCTCTAGTCAGTTGGGAAACCATCTCCAAGCCTTTGTGGGAGGGCGGATTGAATTTCAAAAATCTCTCTCACCGGAACATAGCCATGGGAGCGAAGTTAATATGGAAGATTATTGCGCCCAAGCCAAGATGGGCTCAATTGGCTGTCTGGCAAAAATATTTCAGAGGTCCACGCATCAGCTGTTTAGACAATTTGATCCATTTGCCTAACTCGTCTTTCCTCAAGCTTTATGCTAAAGTTGCTCCTCTTATCAATTCGCACTCCTTCTAGATCCCAGGAAACGGGAGAAAGATAAATATATGGACTGACAAAATTATGAATATGGATCCTATAGAAGACAAAGGTTCCATTAGAGCGCTGCACTGTTGGATGGAAGGAGAAGGGCTGCACACGCTATGGGATATTTCACTGTGGAACGAATCTGATTGGGCAGGCTAGAAACACATTGCTGTGCCGGCACACCTGCATCATGAATGGATCACGCTGCTAGACCTTCTCCACGGTATGGTGCCTTCTCACATCAAAAAAAGAGATTCGAGAGGCTGGGGGCAGAATGTCAGAGGGTACGCTGTCTCCCTGGGTTACGTTAAGCTAAGGGAGAGACCTTTCGTTCCCCCTGACCCAGCACCTTGGCAAGGAGTCTGGCGTTTTCCTTCGTGGCCCAAAGTGGATTTCTTTGCTTGGCTTCTATGCCATGGAAAAATCCTCACGTATGATAATCTGCAGAGGAAAGGGTTCCACGACCCCTCCAAATTTTCACTGTGTAATGAAAACACAGAGAGTTCTGTCCACTTAATGCTTGAATGCAGATTCTTTATGCAGATTTGGTTCACATTCATCCACAAGATGGATCCCAACATTACACTCCCATGCTCCACTGCTGAATTATTTTCTAAATGGGTGAACAGGTATCATCGTACTCCTCCAAAAAATCAGATAATCAAAGCTGCTTGGTCTGTCCTCCCAAAGGTAATATGCTGGCAGATTTGGCTAGAACGAAATAGAAGAATCTTCAGAAACATTGAACAGAACCACAAGGCATTAGAAATCAAGATCAAATTCCATCTAAAAGAGTGCTTGATTGAATTAAAAGATGATTCTAATCTCAGCCAACAGGACATTGCTTGGGGTTCATTTCTTGATCTGCATTTTCAAACAGCAGTTAGGAATGTCCCTCCTCCCAAAGACTGGCAAATAAGAAAACCTGAAACAGACTTTCAAGACTGGCTTACAACACAATCAAGACACTCCCTCTTTTTTGATGGGGTAGCAAAGGGCAATCTGAGCAAAGCTGGTGCACGAGGCGTTGTTTTAAATCCAGATGGGAAAAAAATTCATTCTTTTGCATGGGGGCTAGGCCATTCAACTAGCATTCAAGCTGAGGCTTTGGCTCTCTTTCAAGGTCTCAAGTTGCTCAAAGATTTAAACATAAGTGAAGCAAATGTAATTGGCGATTCCCATATCATCATCAATGCAATGGTGTCCAACTCTCTAGCTTTGGACCTTAAACTCGCAAGGCTGATAGTCAGAATTAAGGGCTTGGAGAACTCTTTTCAGAAGCTGAATTTCTATCATGTGCTGAGAACTCATAATAAAGAGGCGGACATTGAAGCCAATAAAGCTGCCCTCCTCTCTGCTGGGACCAAGATGAAAGACGAAGAAGAATCATGGGAACCCATCCCATAAGCTAAATTGCTATCATGTTTTACTGTTTACTCTCAAGTCAATTTGTATGTATCTTCAAATTGGGAAAAATCTTTGAAATTGAATCTATAGTTACATCACTAAGGAGGAGAACTCCAAGCATTAGCTCCACACTCATCCTTAGTGGTGAGGTGCAACAGGATATAGTCCTTCTCAATGTAACCAGATTTTTGGCATTTAGGCCAAGTTTGATAATAATATTCCATAACCGTTACTTTAAAAAAAAAAATCACTTATTTAAACTGCTAATTGAATCTTTTTCAAGAGTAACTTTAACTTACCCTGTCTGTTATGGTTTGCAAGCTATTGTACAGAGCAATATAATATAATCTTAGGTTATAACTATAATAATATTATTGATTTCACTTTTGATATATATAGATATTTCGATAACGTTTCTCACAAATCACTTCTATATTTAATATTGAAACAAAACCATCCTACACATTGGGCAACGCAATTTAGCGAATCTTTATTTTTTTTAAAGCTACCAGTGCTATCCAATTTATTTTTTATTAACATTTTAATTTACAAAATGTGATGAAAAATATTTTAATTTTTATATTATTAATATATTAATTTACAAAATCGTATGGAGGATATTGTTGTAAACACAAATTATATTGGTGACCTTTAAAGATTAAAAGTCAATCATCGTTCGGTCTTGATAAGACATTTAAAGAGAAAGGATGGATATTATTTAAAAAAGAAAATTATAATTTAGAGAAAAAATAAACTATAATAATATAGAATAATATAAATGCCTTTGCATTACAATATTTTGTATTAATGGATATTATTTTTAAAAAATTATAATTTAGAGAAAAAAAAAAATTATAATAATAGAGAATAATACAAATGCCTTTGCATTACAATATTTTGTATTAATCACTATCGAAACAATAGGTTTAAGTTTTTCCAGTGTTTTTATAGGCATTAATACAAAATATGAAAATATGATAAGGTGGGGTTTTTTTTAAAATATGGTTTTATATTAAATAATTTAGATAATTAATCAATAAAGATAAGCGTTTTAATATTAATCAATAAAGATAAGAGTTTTATACAATTTTGTGAGTGTAGAGGTAAAAAATAATTTTTTAATTAATTATTTTAATAAATAATTGGAAAAATATCAACTTAGATTTATCTTAATTTAGGATCTACTAAGTGTTAAGAGAGATCAAATCTATTTTCAACTCTAGATACATTTTGATTTAGGATGGATTTAAGTTGGTTTAATTATTAGCATTTAAATATGGCACATTAGAGAAAAATACAATGGGGAAAACCATGGGTTGGAGCCAAAAGATATTAATCCAGGGATTATAACATCTCAGCCATATTGGGTTAGAAAATCTTATTTTATTTTATTTTATTTTTTAATTTTTTAATTTTAATTTTCAATTTTCAATTTTTATTTTTTTTATTTGATTTTGAAGAGCACATCTCGGTGCACTAAAGTAAAAGAAATCAACATAAGAAAGATTAAAAAAAAAGAAGGTTCATTACTTCGTGGAGCCGTATGCAATCACGAAGTAATGATTTTTTGTGCCTATGATTGTGCCTAAATCAAAATGATAGATTTTCCAATAATAATCGATTTTAAAAAATGATCAAAATATAAAATAAAATAATTTAAATGCTTACACACAAAAAAAAAATTACTTCACCGTGTATATGGCTCAACTTTGGGGCATCCTCTTGGGAATGGGGGCATTCCGAGATCCTGAGGCTTAGATTACATCCATTTTTATCGTCCAAAGAGTGGAGGTTTACATGCTTCTTCTCTTAATATGTGACTCAATGAGTGTGCTTGCTAAAATTGGGGTCTATTCCTAGGGGATACGAAGGTAAATCCAACATGGCTAAGCATTTTCCTTCGCCCCTGCTCATTGGTTTTGCAAATTCTCGGCCTATGGAGTGGATCCAAGCATGTCGGGTCGCGTTTGATCTAGTGGATCGATAAAATGCTCAAAATACAAAGTGATCGAAACGACTCCAAACTAGTGCCAAAGAAGCTATCAACGCCCTGAATCCAACACAACTCATTTCACTCAAAATTGATATCGTATGCTGTCGATATCGCGTTCTGATCGATTTGACAATCATCTAAAATTTTAAAAATACGGTTGCAGGAATGCCCAATCAACAGTCCATATGCTGACTGGGAGATGACTGGACATGCTATGCATATTTTTATCAGCTAATGGAATGAGGACAAGTGTCTTTCGTTGATTGGTTCGAATTGGTGTAGTTTGATTGGCTTATGGTTCATTGAGGTGGTCCAATCAAGAGAGGCCACATGGGCCAATGGGAGGCTTCCACGTGGCCTCCTGAGATTGGCACAAAATATTTTTTGGGGTCTCAGCCGACCTCCACAGGATTCAAACGCACAACCAATTGTCTAGCAGGAAAGCCCTCTACCGGCCCGCCAAACATGTTCCTTGTTACACCTATGGAGATGACTTGTTGATCCAAAATCTTTTGTTTGAGATGTGTGAAAGAATGACATGTGAAAATTGTAGCTTAACACAAGAAAATTTAAAGGCATAAGCATAATAAGAGAGAAGAATTTAGAAGCATGCATGAAGACAAAAAATTGATATCGGAGTTCGTCAAGGAGGGACTACATCTCCGGGCCCTGCTCAAATAGTGGGGAGGCCCTTTCCTTCATTAAGTGGCAAAAATGAAAGTACAAGTATAAAAATGAGAAATAACACCGTCATACCTCCATAGCCGAAGATGCTCGAAAATTGTAGATCTCTGATGAAGAAATGGACAACACCATTGGATTTGTGGCGTCAAGTAGTGCAGGATCCATATAAAACTCGTGTGAATATGACGAAGTGAAAATTTGACCCCCTCTAGAAATGGCTCAAATCATGGTTTCGCCTCCCTCCTCCGCACTGCTCATGGTTCCACTGTCTTGGTTCCCGTGCCCACTCCTATCCTGCCTCGACGCATTGCAGAAATGAAGGTTTATATTGGTTTGGGTTGGGCGGACTCCACAACGAACCGATGGTCGAGTTGGTTGAGATCTGGAATGTGTGGGAGGAGGTCGGGTAGTCAAACCCCAACCCTTCCTTTTAAAGTTGGATTTAGTATTTAAAAAATTGTGCCTATCATATTTTAAACCCCACCAAATATTTTTTTGAAACCCGCTGAATTAATTTGAGGGGGGGGGGGGGGGGCACATAGACCCACATCATTAGGGAAATTTCGAGGTCTAAAATGGTCCTCCTAAGAAAATTATAAAATAATAGTGGAAATAATAAAATAAGGTTTGATTACATCATTAAATTTTAGAGGGAAAAAAGAAAAAGATACCTTTTCAACTCGTATTTTGAACTTATCTCCCTAAGGTTTTACTCAAATTTTGAGCAGAAATACTCGTTGGATGCAAAATTTAATTCCTCGTCCAAGGAGTACCCATGTTGCATACTTTTGATGAACTTTGCTACACGAAAAATGAAAAATACATCAAAAATGTGATTGTAATCATGTTTTTTCATACATTTCTCATTTTTCGTGTAGGAGCATCCATAAAAAGTATGCAACATGTGTACTCCTTGGATGAGGAATTAAATTTTGCATCCAACGAGTACTCCCACTCGAAATTTGATTTAACCCTTAGGGATATAAGTTGAAAGTACTAGTTGAAAAAGTAGTTTTATTATTTTATTATTTTTTAATATTTTTACTTTTTTACTCTAAAAATGGTGAATCATCCCCCATGGTTGACATCATCATCTTGAATCCTATTGGTTCTCATAAAGTTTATTTTGGTTGTACATTTTTCTTAGGAGGCCCATTTTAGACCTCAAAATTCCCCTAATGCAGGCAGCCCGCCCCTGATTCATGCCGACATTGTCATATCAAAGGTGTGGTTATTATGGTGGGTGGGTCTGCTGCCACGCGGCCTGACCCTAACCACTATACAGTTTAAGTTTAGTGGGGACCGCAGGGGTGGCGGGGTTGACCACCCACCCCCCAACTATATCACATGTTTTTAAATAGTTTCGGATTGGTGTGAGGTGGTAGGGTTCTTTATGCACGTATATATATATATATATATATATATATATATATATATATATATATATATATATATATATATACATTTTAAATTAGAATTCAATTTTTTATTGAAGGAGTGCTTTTATCGTCCCCACATTTCACAGAGATAAATTTGAGTTAGGTTCTAGAAAATTTATTGCCTCCTTAAGCCTGCCCAGTCACCAAGTCAAACCAAATATTTGATTGCTCCTAACTACTTCATACAAACTCAGAATTGAGTGTCGTCTATGTTGTTGGAGCCAGAAAGTTGAGGTCTACAACCTGAACCTAGTTTGAGATCAATCCAAACACTTTGATTTTCAAGCCTTTCTACTTAAGCCCCTTGTTCTTGGACTTGTTCGATCCACCTGGATCATTCCTCCCCACTGAAGAGCTTTTGGACCCCAAAAGCCTTATCAATCAACATGCAAGTGAGGGAATTAATCCCTCACCTTCTTCTTTTCAAGCCATTTAGCTTTACTTGGGTGTTGTTGGGGTTCCCATGTTTTGGCTAGATTGGCAAGACCAAAAGATGAGACAACATCAAAACCACTTTCAAACCTCAGGATCTAGCCCTCCTGGGTCCAGAGAGGGATCTCTCTATATGAGCAAAAGGTTTTATGTCAATGAAGCTCAAAGTTTAAGATGTTAGGCTAGTTATAAGGCTCAGAGTTTATTTGTTGATTTTTTGGTTTTGGTTGCTGGTTATCAGGAAAGAAGGGTTCAGTGTAAGACAACGATGAGAAAAGAGGGAAAGGGCAGAGGGGAAGTATTCCAGGAAATATTTAGAACCATTGGGCAATGGAGTCAGGAAAGGATTTGCTTGCTATTCAATAGGCAGGCTTTCAATTGGGCTAGTCATCTAAAACATAGGATCTTTTAAGATGATTGTGTGATATGGATAGTAGGAGAGGAGGAGATAACACATATTAAGAGCACAAAATTAAAGACCAGCTGGTCACACAGAATCCTAGTGGATAGGGCTAACTCTAATCCCTAGTGTTCCCAAATCTTCCAACTAAATCCTTAACAAGAAATATCTAAGAACTGAATTCGTTTAATTCATACATCAGAGAGCAGGCAATAACATCCACTACACTGGTTAAACCAACTGAAATCATTTCTAAGATAATACATTCAGAAGAGAAACATTAATGGCAAGGAGAGCAGAAACATAGGGTACCTAACAAGGGTAAACCCTATGCCAATATTCTGATGCAAGCCATTCGAAACGAAATGAAATGAATGTAAACACAAAGATAGGAAAACATCACCGTTGCTTCAGATCATGATCCAAAGAAATGTGCTTGTCATATTAAATAGCAATACCAATCAAGTACAACATTGCCAATACTTGAACACTCAGTCTGAAAACATCTCCTTCAACCTATCTTACAACTTTACACAGAGACTGTGTCTCAAAAGGAACTACTTGCAGTTCTCTGATAACTGATCAACCACCTTTACAATGAGTTTCTTCATGAATTTATAGCTCCGGAGGAGCTGAAGAGGTAGGTGAAGAACTAAATGCAGTATTAAACTTCTGAAAAGAAAGAGGGCCGAAGCCCCTTCTGTATAAATTCGGTGCATTAATCTTTGGTGTTCTTTGGGCGAACGAATGATCTTCTTGAGTCTGCAGATTACTCTTATATGACTCTGATATATTCTGACTGCAGTACTGCATGGTGCTATTGGTGAATAAAAAAAAGATAAATAGATGATTAAGAAGTCTGCCATATTGATGGAATAAATGTTCTGATAGTACTGGGGCTATTTCAGGGTAGAAAAACTCTCCAGAACATGACATAGATTGAACACTACATGGGCACTCTGTCCTTTATGGAGGAAAAACATTCTGCTGCTGTAGAAACCCCTGGTATGCATTGATTTCTGCGTGGTCCTTGGGTCTTCAATCTGGTACGTTGCCTCTAAACCTATGAACCTAAGGCTTGTATGTCCTCATTTGTGTGCCTTAAGCTCTCTGCTGCTCCACTTATACCTTTGACTGTGAAATCTGCGTGTTAATGGCACCGGAAAGATTTTCAGAGTTTGAACTCTGCTCTTTAATGCAAGTCTTGTCAGCCACCTTCCTGGGCTATCCTTTATTATCTCGGCCTTAGGAAGTGGTCTTTTCCTGCATTTATGTCACTGTGACAGAGATAATAAGCTATGGCGATTTCCTGTCCACCTGTAACCCTGCAGAACACGAAACTGTTAAGAAAACAATGAATGGGGTGGTGGATGCAGTGAATGACTGTGAGGACGACGGAGAAAAGGCGGAAAATGCTGTGGAGTGGTGGAGAATCAGAGATGGCGCAAGGTTGGTGGAATGCGGAACAATTATACGTGAAAACCCTATAAACCTTGACCTTTGAATGAAAACATAAAACGGGAGGAGCGAATGTACGGTGAGACACGTGGAGTTGACATGGTGGGACCGGGCAACGACGGAAGATTCAACAGCGGGGAGACAATCTGGACCGTCAGACCTGAGATGAGATCGACGATTGAACACGCGGCGGAGGTCGACGAACGGTGGACTAGGAGTACGGAGACTATGGGTTAAACCCCGTGCAACTTCGCTTAGTGATGACCGTTGGATGAGCCAGGGCAGATCTGACAGCTGACATGAATATTGTTGCGCATCCTGTATCAAAAGATAACGTGCGATGGGATAGCGGTTTTGGAATCGTACAGGAGCCATGTGTCGAGAGGTGTATGGAATCGCTGGCCTATGGACAAATACCGCCTACCGCCCGAAGGCAGTGCGATAGATACTGGGTGGTTTTGAAATAGTGCGCTGCGGGGACCACCGACGGGTAAACTCTGAATCGTTAGATTTACGGGTAAATGGACGGCGATGGCACGATCGGGGGTTTGAACGGGAAAAATCGAACGCCGCGGGTTTAAACGATCGTCATCCGATCTATATGGATCAACGGTTGAGAAAGCGCCCGATAAACATATGGGACAAGCGCCTTCGGGGCTAGCATTTGGTCACAGCACTGGGTTCTGTGGGGGGAAATATGTAGGGAACAAGGCCGAAAGGGGCTGGGACCCAATTATAATGTTTGAAAGTGGGTTTTTCGGCCCTTTCAATGGATTTTGAAGCCATAAGAGGGTAACAATAGGGGAATGAGGGGAATTTAGGCATAAACAAAGGGTGTAGGGATGTTTTAGGGGGGATTTCTGGGATGGAAAGGGGGAATTAGGGGAAGAAAGGGGATTTTGAGGAAAGGAATGAAGGGGTGGTAATGAAGCATTTGCAAAGGTATAAAGGGCAGAATAAAGCCTTTAGGAACATGATTCTTTATCAGCAAGGCTTAGTTACTCATAGCAGCAGAGGGAAACAGTCACAAGGCAGGGAACATGAAAAGGCTGCAAGGATGATGTGTTTTCAAAGGAAATGCATTCCTTGCAGGCTCATAAAATAAATTAGCCCCTTGCTTGCTTGTCAAGAAATTTATAAGGGGCTAACAGTGGCTCCACATGGGGATGGCTTCTTCTTGAAGGAGTCAAGAGTTCAAAGAATAGATCTTTGGAGTAGGCCAGTTGCCTGCTGCTTGGCACATCCCTTTCTTTCTTTAGATCAGCTGCCACAATATGAAGACATTACATCAGCAGAAATATTTTTCTCAACAAACTACCTACCCTCACTACAATCCTAGCATTTTCTTCTTTTAGGGTGCATTTGAGCTAGCAGACCCTTTACATCATTTATTTTTACAAACATAAAATAAACCTATCCTAAATCTACCCTTATTACTCCATGAGACCAGATTAGACCGTTGGTCTCATACGTTTCTCTACCTAATCTAATATCTGCTGGGATTAAACTGTCCAGCAGATTTCTTCTCTATATTCTACGACAGAAATTGAAAAACAGTCAAGCCAGGATTAGACTGTCTAACTTGCTGTGGATCCAAGGCATAAAGACAGTTGCACATGGACAAAATTTGCAAAAAAATGAAAGCAAAACTGTGAAGGCTTGGGATTTGAAACTTGAAATATCCTTCTTTTCTTTGTGTGACTCAAGTTTTGAGCATGTTAGAGTCACTTCTTTTCTTCATCTCAGCTCTGGTTTTGGGCATGCTAGAGTTGATTCTTCTTTCTTCTTTTTTGGTCCAGATTTTGGGCAGGTTAGGACCAGCTGTTCTACTTTCTTTGGCTCAGGTTTCGAGCTTATTAGAGCCAATATTTTGCATACCAGAGGTTCATGTTTTAAGCATGTCTGAACCTCTCCTTTTCCTCTATTTTTTGAAACATTTTCTCTTTTTCTTTGAAAATAAAAACTGCAATGGTATGTACAATGGGAGTGGAAACTGGAATTTTTAAATCAACAAAAGTAGTGTTTGAGCATCCTGCCATTGACAGGACCCCCAAACAGATCTGTACCATCTAATTCTTGTAGGAAGAAGGCATTTGGACCCACAGTGGCCTGGATGATGTATGGACCTTGCCACAAACTGTCAAACTTGCCGTGATTTCCTTTATCCTCTCTTCTTGAGTCCCACTTTAGAACCTTATCTCCAATTTTGAAATCAACAGCTTTGGTTCTTTTGTCAAACAATTTCCTTATATTCTCCTGAAATTTCACTGCTCTGTTGTAGACCTCTTCCCTTGTTTGCTGGAGATGAATCGTCTGGTTTATTCTCCTCACCATATTGTCTTCTTCTGTTTGAATCTCCTGGACCAGCTTGATCACTGGTATCCCAAGGCTGGTAGGGAAAACTGCTTCTATACCACAGACAAGATGAAATGGTGACATGCCAATGGAATTCTTTGTTGTAAGCCTGTCAGCCCACAAAGCATGCACTAACTTGTTATGCCATGACTTTTTGTTCTCTTCCAATAGTTTTTTGATGATGATCACCAGGATCTTGTTGGATGATTCAGCTAGTCCATTACATTGTGGGTAATAGGCAGTTGAATGACCAAGTGCTATTTGATACCTATGACAAAAATCAACCATCTTCTTGGATCCGAAAGCAGTAGCGTTATCAGTGATTATTTTCCTTGGGCAGCCAAACCGAGAGAGGATGTGACCTTTTAGGAAAATAATGATGACTGAATATGTGGCATTCCTAGTGGGTATGGCATCTATCCACTTAGTGAAGTAGTCTGTGGCTGTTAGGATCCATTTGTGTTGTGCAGAAGAAGTAGGGTGAATCTCCCCTATGAAGTCTAGGCCCCATTGCAGAAAGGGACCTTCAACAGTGATGGGTTGTAGAGGTAAGGGAAGGAGTTTTCTTTTGCCTTCAAAAATCTGGCATTTGTGGCAGGCAATTATCATCTTATGGATATCATTGAAGAGTGTGGGCCAATAATAGCCAGCTCTAAGTATTTTGTTTGCAGTGGCTTTCCAACTCAGGTGGCCTCCACATTATCCAGCATGAAATTCTTGTTTAACCCTCTCTACCTCATTCTCAGGCAAACATTTAAGCAATAGGCCATTAGGATTCTTCCAGTATAAGTTTTCATTCAAAATGCAGTAGTTTCTGGCTTTTAGCTTTAAGAATCTGGCCTTGGTCTTTGATAGTTCGTGAGGGGAATTGAGGTGTGTAAGCACACATAAAATGTTAAAATACCACGGGGAGCTCTGGAATTTTTCCTCAACAGTGAGATTAGGCAATTCTTGTTGTTCATCCCAGGTATTTACCATGTTAATGTCTAGGGCTTGTAAGTTTGATTCAGCCATTAATTTAGCTAAGCCCTGATCTTTAATCAGTTTGGTGGGTTTTATCTTGAGGTCATATTCTAAGATCAAAGCAATCCATTTGCTCCTCTTTCCATCAGGATCTTGGGACAATATATCTTTGACTATGATGTTGGGCACAAAAGCTATGGTGTGAGAATGCAATATGTACACCCTAAAGTCTTTCAAGGCCTTGATCAGAGCATAGGCCTATTTTTCCATTATGTTGTACTTCAAGGGTGCATCCCTTAGTGTTTTGCTGAAAAAGGCGATTGGCTGTTCCATTCCCTCTGTGTTTTTCTGCAGCAAGACTGCAACCACTGTATGTTCAGAGGCAAATGAAAAGATCAGGAAATCTTTAGAGAAATCTGGGCTGATTAAAACGAGAGCTTGGGTAAGTGCAAGTTTCACTGATTCAAAAGATTGTTTAGCTCCTATAGTCCATTTAACTCCTTCACCTTTCTTCAGCATGTTAGTCATGTTCCTAAGGTGTTCAGCTAGATTTTGAATAAACCTTCTAAGGAAGTTAATCTTCCCAATGAAGGACTGCAACTCCTTGATGTTTCTTGGGTGTTTGATCTGTAGTATTCCCTCAACTCTCTATGGGTCTATCCTGATTCCCTTTTCGGATATAATGTGGCCAAGAAGCTTTCCTTATTGCAGCCCAAATATAGTCTTTTTGGGATTCAGTGACATACCAAACCTTCTACATTTTTCAAATACTTTCCTCAGGTGTTTCATATGTTCTTCTTCGGTCTTGGAGAAGACTGTTATGTCATCTAAGTAAATAACAATGAAGTGTCCTATCTCATCTGGAAGGTTGCACCAGCGTTCATCAATCCAAAAGGCATCTTCACATACATGAAGGTACCCCATGGAGTGGTAAAGGCTGTCTTGAGTTGATCTTCTGGGATTAATAAGACTTGGTTGTAACCTAAAAAACCATCTAGCAGGGAGATCCTTTTAGAGCCTACTACCCTCTGAAGAATATGTTCCATGTTAGGCAAAGGGTAATTGTCTTTGAGTGAGGCTCTATTAAGATTCCTGAAGTCTATACACAATCTGATTTCTCTTGTTTTCTTCCTCACAGCCACTAAGTTTGATACCCAATCAGAGAACCTCACAGGCACAATTATACCTGCCTCATACATATTCTTAATTTCCCTTTCTACTGCAGGCAATTGTTTTGGATTGATTTTGCGGAGTTTTTGTCTGAAGGGCTTCTGATTTTCTTTCAAGGGTATTTTATGCTGAATGATGTTTGTGTCATAGGCCTTTAAGTCTTCATAACTCCAAGCAAACACATCAATGAATTCCTTGAATAGGTCAATGTATTTTTTCTTCATGTTTGTAGGCAAAGACTTACCCAGTTTAATTCTTTTGGGCTTATCTTCAGTGCCTATGTTGCATTCTTCCACATCAGAGTCTGCATGTTCTATAGCGGGCTTTTTTGATACATCATCAAAGTCAAAGAGGTCCTCTAAGGGTGATAGGCCTCTGGGTATGTTCTTATCTTTGGCCTGCAGCACCTCCACTTCTTCACTATCTGGATTTTCACAATTTCCGTTTGAAATTCCATTCTGTTCATCTAAAGAGTTTATTTCTATATTACATGGTGTTTCTTCCTCATCTAAGGATTCCTCGCTTAGGCAGCTACTGTCATATTTAGAGTCTGAATCAGAGAACTCAAACTCATTTCTGCCTACCAGAAAATCTTCAATCTGTTTGTCTCCTTCAAAAACCTGCCGATATTTTTCGTTGTTTGGCATAGCAGGTCTGAATTTGGTCTGAATGATGATCTGTTGGTCACTGGGAGTCTTGGGGTAGGGACTGGCTAAGCAAGCTAATCTGTTTGCAATGACATTTTGACCCCTAGGAACAAACATTAATTCGTATTCAACAAACGCTTTCAGCAGATCCATAGTGTCATTCCTATATGCTCTCAGTCTAGGATGTTTCGTTGTGTATTCACCATTCACCTGTTTAATAATCAGCTCAGAGTCTCCACGCACAATTATCCTACGGGCTCCTAATTTTCTCAACAGGCTCAGGCCTAGGATAAGGGCCTCGTATTCTGCAACATTGTTTGTACATTTGAAATGCAGGTTACAGGCATGGCTCTCTGCGTAATTACTTTCTATGTTATGTATCCACACTCCTGCCCCAACAGTCCTTCTCATGCAGGACCCATCAAAACTCATTTCCCACAGGGGTTCATTTTCATTTTTGTTATCATTCCTTTCCCTATAGCTGGGTTTGCCATTATGTTGCCTTATAGGGTCTGCACTAGGCTGTGGGCTATCTAGTTTTCCGTTATGGATGTGGAAGTCAAAGAGGTGACTAGTTGGCTGATTGCATTTCGTTTCTGGTTCACTTTGCGTTGTTGTTTCAGTGCACTATTCAAGGTTTTCTACGTCTTCATCCTCTGAGTCTAGGGTAGCCATTATGTTAAAGTCCATTGTCTCTGCTTCATCATGTGTACCTTTGCTTGTATCTACGTTTTCAGATCCTGGTCCACCTAAAGATTCATCATTGCAGAAGATAAAGGAATCCAGATCTGTATGTACAGAGTATAGAGGATAATTTTCAGGCTTCTCAGGGCTACTAACCAGGAATTTCATTTGTGCTTCCCTGTACAGTCTTCTAAGTTGGCCAAAGATTGGGATTGTGGCATAAGCCCCATCTATCTGCATTGTTCCTTGCAGCTTGGATCCCCATGATCTTGATAATAGCATGCCATATTTTGGTGGCACATCTACCACAACAACATCCATGACCATACACTTGGCAGGAATCTGAGTAAGGCTAACACATAAATCTTTGATCAGGCCAAGACACTTTACTCTACTAGAGTCAAATGAGTATAGGTCTTTATAGGGACGGGTTATCTCTAGGCCTAATCTTTCCATTACTACTTTAGGCATCAAGTTGTGTGATGCCCCAGAATCATGCACTGAATTGTGGAGAATCTTATCATGGACATTAAGACTGATATAAAAATGGGGCACTACCCCTTCTTGAAACTCTCCTTCTATCTTTGGACCAAACAGAAGGGCAGGTTGATCATCACTTAGATTTACAGTGTCACTATTCTCACCTAAGTTTAATGCTTTCAAAATTTGGCCCTTATATATATCCTGAGTGGCCAGCTCAGAGAGTGGGACAAAGATTTTAATTTTTGCAATCTCACTCTCCAAATTGAAAGTGGACTGACTCTTTGGAACTTTCAACTCTATTTTGTTTGCCACTGCTTTAGTGGCTGAATCAGTGTGCTGATTCTCGTTATGTACAACTTTTGTGACAATTCTATCAGGAGCACTAACTACAGTGCTAGTGCTGCTAGCTGGTTTACCTTGTGTATCAGTGTTTCAGTTGTCCTTTTCTTTATTCTTTCCAGAACTCTCAGCTGCTGATTTGTTACTTTCAGTAGTTGCTTTAGAAGTTTTCTCAGGTCTTTTCTTAATGGTAACCTCAGAATTTTTTGGTTTGGTAATTTCTTGGCTCTTTTTGCTTCTAAGTTCATATTGCTCTCTGACATGCATCATGGCATTTTCAAACCCTAGCCTGTAATCCTCAGATTCCAACCATTCCTCCTCCCAACTAGAGGGTGAGGGCTGATCTTCTTTTGAGTAACAGTTATGGATTGAATCTTTTGTTTCAAACATGTTTATTATGTTCCCTTCAGACTCTTCTATGATTCCCTCATCTTCATCAAGAAAGTTCTCCTGGAATGGGGGAATGACTTGTTGATCTGATTCTCTTTGTCTGTTGGGAGTGTTATTGTTTCTTCTAAAGTTCTGGTTCTGGTTTTTGTTCTGATTGCTAACTGTGAAAACCATCTTTTCCATCATTTGTTGAAGTCTTTCCACGTTTTTGGATAATCTATCATAGTATGGATCTGAGGTGGAAGCTACAGCGTCATCTCTATAGGTTACCTTTTTCTCAGATCTCAGTCTTGCTCTTTTCTCAATCAGATTTTCCTCTATGTTCACTGCTCCTTTCTGCATGTCCTCTAATGTGTTGCATTCCTTATCCCTAAGCTCATAGGCCATGTCAGCATCAAAGCCTTCAGGGTATTTTGCTAGGGCCATGCCTTGTGGAGGTTTCATATGTGGAGGGAGGGCATTGTAAATGCTTTTAAACCTCGTTGTGTAATCATGAACACTCTCTCCTACATTTCTTTTGAGAGTCATGTATTCTGCTAGGAGTTGGCGAGGATTTGCCCTAGTTTCCCATTTGTTTATGAAAGTCTGATATAGAGCTGGGAGGTCATTTATGCTACCTGGAGGTAGGACCTTAAACCATTTCTTCACATCACCCCCTAAGCTCTGGGCAAAGATTCTCATTTTGACTGTATCATCATCTATTTCCATCTAGTCAAAAGAATCTTCCATCTTATCTACATGTTGCTGGGCTGTGATGGACTCTTTTGCAGTGAAATGTGGGATCTTTGACAGATAATCATTTGGTAAGGGTGCTAGAGGTTGAGGTAAAACCAGAGGTGCATACCAGGCTGCCATGATGATGTTTTTATGAGGTAAAGGGTTGACTTGAGCAGCTAGTATTTGGATGACAGGGATATTGTGACTAGCAGAAGGCTGATGAGTAGATCTAGGGTGACTGAGCCCCAAGTTTTGTATGAAATGTATATCAGGAGGTGTAGAAGGAGGGGTAATTTTATTCCCAAGATGTTTACCACTTTGGGGTGGTGAATCAGGGAGCTCAGGGTCTGGCTGATCTAAGATACTGAATGACCTAGTTCTAGGTAATCTATTAAGAAAGTCTAGGTCAAGGTGAAAGTGTGATAGAGCTGTAAGATCTTTTGCTGCAAAATTATCTCTATAGATGTGACTGGAAACAGTTGATCCTTTAGGTGTAGGAGCTCCCTTGAGGATGCTCTCAGGATTGTCAACTATTTCAGGTGGGTTTGGGTTAGGGTAAGCTCTTGTATGAATGGTTCTAGAAGCCAGAATGTTGTTTTCTGACCAAGCAGCTTAACCCTACTTGTTACTTCTACTGTGGTTGATGTTGTAATGGAGGTTGGTCTCCCAGTGGAGTCTAATGTGAACCAAGATAATCAGCAGGCCTACTGATCACTAGTGGAGTCTTTGAATCGTTTAGGGAATAAGGAGTTGCCAGGTGGAAAGGTTTAGGATGTTTTCGGAGGGTACATTATCCACCACAGTGCTAATGAGATGTCCCCTTTCAAGGATATCTCTCAAACACAGCAAAATCTAACCAGAGATTGACTGGGAGGGAATTTACCAGATATGTCACCTCTGAAAGAGTGTGAGATCCGGAGGCTACCTGGCCCTTTCCAGACTCTGTCCAAGAGTATGGGAGAAACACAACAAATGGAGTAGAGGTTGATGTGAGAATAGGGGTGTTTAACTACCAACCTAACCAGAGATTGTAGTTTTTCTGAGGCTTATGATATAGTAAGGTGTGGAAAACTCAGAAAATCCCCAATGGAGTCGCCATTATGTTGGGGTTCCCATGTTTTGGCCAGATTGGCAAGACAAAAAGATGAGACAACATCAAAACCACTTTCAGACCTCAGGATCTAGCCCTTCTGGGTCCAGAGAGGGATCTCTCTATATGAGCAAAAGGTTTTATGTCAATGATGCTCAAAGTTTAAGATGTTAGGCTAGTTATAAGGCTCAGAGTTTATTTGTTGATTTTTTGGTTTTGGTTGCTGGTTATCAGGAAAGAAGGGTTCAGTGTAAGACAACGATGAGCAAAGAGGGAAAGGGCAGAAGGGAAGTATTCCAAGAAATATTCAGAACCATTGGGCAATGGAGTCAAGAAAGGATTTGCTTGCTATTCAATAGGCAAGCTTTCAATTGGGCTAGTCATCTAAAACATAGGATCTTTTAAGATGATTGTGTGATATGGATAGTAGGAGAGGAGGAGATAACATAGATTAAGAGCACAAAATTAAAGACCAACTGGTCGCACAAGGATCCTAGTGGACAGGGCTAACTCTAATCCCCAGTGTTCCCAAATCTTCCAACTAAATCCTTAACAAGAAATATCTAAGAACTGAATTCGTTTAATTCATACATCAGAGAGCAGGCAATAACATCCACTACACTGGTTAAACCAACTGAAATAATTTCTAAGATAATACATTTAGAAGATAAACATCAATGGCAAGGAGAGCAGAAACATAGGGTACCTAACAAGGGTAAATCCTATGCCAATATTATGATGCAAGCCAGTCGAAATGAAATGAAATGAATGTAAACACAAACATAGGAAAACATCACCGCTGCTTCAGATCAAGACCCAAAGAAATGTGCGTGTCATATTAAATAGCAATACCAATCAAGTAAAACATTGCCAATAGCTGAACACTCAATCTGAAAACATCTACTTCAACCTATCTTACAACTTTACACAAATACTGTGTCTCAAAAGGAACTACTTGTAGTTCTCTGATAACTGATCAACCACCTTTACAATGAGTTTCTTCATGAATTTATAGCTCCGAAGGAGCTGAAGAGGTAGGTGAAGAACTAAATGCAGTATTAAACTTCTAAAAAGAAAGAGGGTCGAAGCCCCTTCTGTATAAATCCGGTGCATTAATCTCTGGTGTTCTTTGGGTGAACGAATGATCTTCTTCAGTCTGCAGATTACTCTGATATATTCTAACTGTAGTACTGCGTGGTGCTATTGGTGAATAAACAAAAGATAAATGGATGATTAAGAAGTCTGCCATACTGATGGAATAAATGCTCTGATAGTACTGGGGCTGTTTCAAGGTAGAAAAACTCTCCAGAACATGGCATAGATTGAACACTGCATGGGCGCTCTATCCTTTATGGAGGAAAAACATTCTGCTGCTGTAGAAACCCCTGGTATGCATTGATTTTTGCGTGGTCCTTGGGTCTTCAATCTGGTACGTTGCCTCTAAACCTGTGAACCTAAGGCTTGTATGTCCTCATTTGCATGCCTTAAGCTCTCTGTTGCTCCATCTATACCTCAGACTATGAAATCTACATGTTAATGGCGCCGGAAAGATTTGCAAAGTTTGAACTCTTCTCTTTAATGCAAGTCCTGTTAGCCACCTTCCCGGGCTATCCTTTATTATCTTGGCCTTAGGAAGTGGTCTTTTCCTGTGTTTATGTCACTGTGACAGAGATAATAAGCTACGGCGATTTCCCGTCCACCTGTAACCTTGCAGAACATGAAACTGTTAAGAAAACAATGAATGGGGTGGTGGATGCAGTGGATAACTATGAGGACGATGGAGAAAAGGTGGAAAATGCTGTGGAGTGGTGGAGAATCAGAGATGGCGCAAGGTTGGCGGAATGCGGAACAATTATACGTGAAAACCCTATAAACCTTGACCTTTGAATGAAAACATAAAATGGGAGGAGCGAATGTATGGTGAGACATGTGGAGGTGACGTGGCGGGACCGGGCGACGACGGAAGAGTCAATAGTGGGGAGATAATCTGGACCGTCAAACCTGAGATGAGATCGACAGTTGAACACGCGGCGGAGGTCGATGAATGGTGGACTAGGAGTACGGAGACTATGGGTTAAACCTCGTGCAACTTCGCTTAGCGATGATCGTTGGATGAGCCAGGGCAGATCTGACGGCTGACGTGAATATCGCTGCGCGTCCTGTATTGAAAGATAACATGCAATGGGATAGCGGTTTTGGAATCATACAGGAGCCACGTGTCGAGAGGTGTATGGAATCGCTGGCCTCTGGAAAAATACCGCCTACCGCCCGAAGGCGGTGCGATAGATACCGGGTGGTTTTGAAATAGTGCGCTGCGGGAACCACCGGCGGGTAAACTCCAAACCGTTATATCTGCGGGTAAATGGACGGCGATGGCGCGATCGAGGGTTTGAACTGGAAAACTCGAATGCCGCGGGTTTAAACGATCACCGTCCGATCTATATGGATCAAAGGTTGAGAAAGCGCCCGATAAACATATGGGACAAGTGCCTTCGGGGCTAGCGTTTGGTCACAGCGCTGGGTTCTATGGGGGGAAATATGCAGGGAATAAGGCCAAAAGGGGATGGGACCCAATTATAATGTTTGAAAGTGGGTTTTTCGGCCCGTTCAATGGATTTTGAAGCCATAAGAGGGTAACGATAGGGGAATGAGGGGAATTTAGGCATAAACAAAGGGTGTAGGGATGTTTTAGGGGGAATTTATGGGATGGAAAGGGGGAATTAGGGGAAGAAAGGGGACTTTGAGGGAAGGAACGAAGGGGTGGTAATGAAGCATTTGCAAAGGTATAAAGGGCAGAATAAATCCTTTAGGAACATGATTCTTTATCAGCAAGGCTTAGTTACTCATAACAGCAGAGGGAAACAGTCACAAGGCAGGGAACATGAAAAGGCTGCAAGGATGATGTGTTTTCAAAGGAAATGCATTCCTTGCAGGCTCATAACATAAATTAGCCCCTTGCTTGCTTGTCAAGACATTTATAAGGGGATAACAGGTGTATCCCTTTGAAACCAACACGAAGATACTCCACATCTCCTCGTCGTGAAGTCCTAGTTCTTCGATCGAGAATGATGTCCTCTTGCAGTTCATCGAGATATTTTGGTGTAAAGTCATCCACTCTAGGAACTGATCCTACCTCCTCGGTGTCCATAGTCAATGGTGGTTCATTAAGCTTTAGATTTTCGACATTCACGACCAAGTACATCTACACGTATACAGGTAAATTGAGTCGGAATGAATTATTCCCAATCTTCTTCAATATGGTAAATGGACCATACCAGATTGGTCGCAATTTCTTGCCTTCTCCATTCATTCGATCCTTGCTTATATGCAACCACACCTTGTCACCAACTTGAAATTGGTGGTCGACTCGATGCTTATCATGTCGACCCTTATATCGAGCCCGACTCTTTTCCAACTACTCTTGCACTGCTTGGTGAATTGTCAGTATCTGCTGGATGAACCGTTGTGATTTTTCCCTGTCATCATGTCCACTGGCATCTTCATCCCTTCCATAGATCATGTCAAAAGGGTCCTTTGGTAAATAACGAAAGTATGACTCAAATGGTGAACATTGCGTAGAGGAATCACTGCTTAGTTGTAGGTGTGCTTCACATATGGAAGATGCTCATCCCACAAATTGAGATGTTTGCTGCAATAGCCCCACAACAAGTGTACCACGGTACGATTGAAGACCTCGGTCTATCCGTCAAGGGTACCAAGTGTACCCTATTCAATAATTTTATGGGCCATCATTGATCCGTGTAAAATACTTCCAAAATCCAATTTTCGTTTCTCAATCTCACGTCAAACACTAAGTAATTGTAGAGTACAAGCACATTGTGTTTGTCTATTAGGCTATTTTAAGATGGTTTCCACATCATAATTGAATCTTGGTCGACCACCCTTCCCTTCTATGCTAAAAATGAAAACTCTAAATCATTTAAGCTTAAAATGCTTTCCATTCTTTTATTGTGGACAAGGTACTCAAATTTATGTAAGGGGTTTGGGTCCCATTGTTCCTTTGGATACAAAATATCACGTGAGTTATCTATTTTTCTACTATCATGAAGATCACTCTTCAAAAACATTTCACATTGATCACCTCTGCCAATTCTTGTTTATTTTTTAATTATATTAGAACTGGTCCTGTCCCCTAGAGCATGCAAAAGAGTGGGTAAAAATTCATCTGTCGATTGTGTTCTAGGATATTTATACAAAGTAGTCAGGTACATGTATACAACTACAACAGATCATGTCATATAAGTTTCACTTAAAAGTTTTGATAAATATTTCAGTTTCTTGACTAGGTTTCCAGGGTTTTTGGCACTAGATTGTGCATTGGAATGTTCTCCTTTAGCTATCTTTGCATGGTACTCAATAGGCCTATAGTTGTGAACCACTGGTTGCTTGGTTCCAATATGGTTTAGTCGAATATTTAACTTGGCATCAACCCTTTCACTCACAGTGTTGACACCAATGCAATGATGCAAGAAAATAATCTACTCATAATGAACCACATCCTCAATGTGCTAGACATATTTCCTATGAAAAATATTATAAGGCTCATGATTATATCCAAACTTGTTACTCCTACTAGTAGCCTTTAAAAAAAAAAAAATCTTGCAATTCATGTTTTTGGTTACCTATGCATATATATATATATCTTATTGATGTGAATCACACTTTGAAAGGTACCCCATAAGCTGAGTGGTCGGAGCAACCAATTCTTTTTTATGACTACGGTGATAAAATGTCCTCTTGCTGTTTTCAAAATCGTTTTGACCTATATCATTGATCATTCCAGAATGCACCTTTTCCAGGCCCCAAAATTCTACATTTCCTTGTAAAATCTAGTGCATGAATGGTTGTCCACATGTTCATGGAGAAGAGAATTTCTTTGCATTTGATGTGGTCTAGAGAGAATTTTTATTTGGGTCAAGCCTATATTCTTCATCAATGATTTTCTTGAAATCGCTTTCATTCTTAGCACTGTAGTTGTAAATATCATTGAGGGTTTCATTACAGGTTTCATCAATATTTTGGGGATATCCAACTTCATTATTGTCAAGAATAGATCCATATAGAGGTGGAAATGGATCTGTATGATTGAGAGATTCATTAATTGCATGTTTATAACATACCTTTTGTTCTTCTACTATGGAATATTCATGGCATATGTCAATAACTTTGTCTTCTAGATGAGTATTGACAGTAAAAGGGAGAAACTTCCCTATCCCATCAGGATTCAGGAATAAATTTAGATCATAGGCATCAAAAATAGGGGGACCATCAGATTCCATGATATAGGATATTTGAGGGTTGAACTATAAAATTAATTGTTTCTTCACTCAGATAATCACGAGGTTCACATTATTACTTTCATGGTTTTGAAAAAACCTTTGAGTTTATTGAACTCAAACTCTAGGAAACCATCATTACTTCCGTTTATTTCTTACACGATCATGATTAAAATTAGAGTGAAATGTTGGGGTACATTACTTCTCTACTCAAACTCACAAGGGAATGTCAAGGTGCCAAGTATATTACCATGAAAGTCTGCAGCTCCCTTACTTTCACTGTTTGACAAAATAGGATTAGTGTGATTGAATTATAATTATGTGACCTCAAAAGTGTTTTTAGGATTTAAATTATCAACAAGGGAAGCATGATATTCATCATACTTTTCAAATGTTTGATCTGTTTGGGTAGAAACATGGTTTCTAACCGACTAGAACAACATACATCTTATATCATTGGTGGAACTATTCAAAAAAATTTCATTTCCTATGTTTATTGCTTTTTAATGTTGGACATCATGACTAGCCTCCTCACAATGGTGAAAATTATTATCATGCTCCTTTTTTTCATGCAAATCTTTCATAAAATCTAGGACACATACATCTACACATACCAGTTCTTTGATGAGGATGGGGTTTGTTGTGGGGCTATGTTGGTCACAAAGTAGCCTATCCATCATGAAATAACCTTGTGAATTTGGAGGGTCCCTTTTAGTGATATTGTTATCATCTTCAAGAGGGGTGGGAGCTTCTTCTTCTTGTATGGCCGCCACAAGGTCTTGAAAGGTGTTTTCATCCCATATTGTCTTTGGATCCCATGTTTAGCACAAAATTTATTGAAATATTTTAAGTAGAATTCCTCACCAGTATCATATCTAAGAGAGGCAATATGACAACCTAACTCTTTCTACATTAATGCTTTAAACGTTTGAAATTCATTAAACACATCATATTTTAATTATAGAAAATATACCCACATTTTTCTATTGAAATAATCAACAAATGGAAGGAAGTACCTAGCACCAATGGTTGATGTCATGTTCATTAGTCCACATATGTCTGAAAGTACCAACTGAAGGACCCTCTACGCTTTGCAAGATTCTCCTTTATAAAATGGTATTCAATGTAGCTTCCCTACCTGACAAGCTCTGTAAACTCTGTGGATCTTCTACAGAATGTTCGGAAGTCCATCTACTAGTTTCTCTCATGCCAACTGAGAGAGATAGGTCAAGTTGAGGTTCCCATACCTATGATGCCATAGGGGTGCTAGATTTTGCAATAAAAATTACTTTTAACTTACAATTTCTAATAAGATCAATATTAAAAGATCTTAAGACAGTGAAAGCTAAGAGATTCATCTCAAATGGATCATTATAATCTTGGACATAGAAAGCACTCATCGTTGCATAGTTTCCTAAAAGGTAAAACAACCTCAATTATATGTTGAACCTACCACTTAATTTGACGTTAAAATCCTAAGCCATCAAATTCTCAAGTGCAAAGGTGAAATAAGAAAGCTACGAGTCACTATAGGAGATCAATGTTTCTTTTCAAATTTCTTCTTCCTTCAACTAGAGGGAATGATGAGATCCTAGGAGTTTAAACTTTAGTGTTTTCAAACCTTGGGAACATATGACATGGATCATATGAAATGTTATTTCCATTAAGCATGAGGGTAGAATAATTAACTTAAATGGTATTTAACACAATCCCTCTAGATTTGTCTCTTCAAATGTGAGGGCACCCACTCTCATAAAGGAAATGTTGGGAGTTTAAATTTTAGTGTTTTCAAACCTTGGGCACATATGACATGAATCATATGAAATGTTTATTTCCATTAAGCATGAGGGTAGAATGATTAACTTAAATAGTCTTTAACACAATCCCTCTAGATTTGTCTCTTCAAATGTGAGGGAACCCACTCTCATGTTTGCATTTACTGATATTGGCCTTTATGAAAAGTTAAGAAAATATAAACTGGGCTAATGTATCAATTGATGTGAACATGATACCCATTCGATCTCTCACACACTCAATGTGCAAACTTTGTCTCCTAAAGGACATGATTTGGGCAGTATATCAGCTGCCTCAAAAACTTAGGTTCGAGTCAATTCTTCATGCAACATGATACTAAGAAGTTGCTAAGCTGTCTCCTACTAATATGCTAAACCGGTCAACATCAGTTCAACAATTCTAGCTTACTCTCATGGTGTTGCAATTTTATTTAATCTTACAAGTTGGCATACTTTCTTAGTCCCACAGTGCTGAAAAACTTTCCTTAACTATTAATCCTAAAGAATCCCAATAATGGGTGAACATGGATAGGCCAGCTTAAATTTTCTCACATGTCTTCCATCTCACTTAGACACTTATTTTGGGAACTCTTATAAATTTACCATGTCAGTTTGCTAAGGCCTAAGATGGGAAAAATAAATAACAAGTGTGTGCAAGCAGCAACACACTTGACTATATTGAACTCAGCCTAGTCTTTTGATGGATGTACATTTTAAGGGTTTCTTTCCTAATTCAAGATCGTTGAAGATATATAGACTAAATATTTCCTTTGTCCTACAATTCCAATAGTGCACATGGCAAGCTTCTCTGCAAATCTATTTTGTTGCATATGGTAGGCCTTTGAATAGACTAAGCTTGTACTAGCATAATGCAAACATGACCTGGAGGTCACCACTATGTTTTGGTTTCTGAAGGCTGCTGCATTATTGGCTAACTAGTGAAGTATCAACCAGTGAATAAGTTTCAAGCTTTGGAGAAGTCACAATATATATTATAATTTTGTCTTGCAGATTGGCCTCTTGACCGATTTTTTCTACGAATGCCTCTTATGAAAAAATAAATTATTTCCTAACAAGTTATGACCCTCTTGAAAATACCAGGTTCAATAGAACATTGGAAGCAAATATCTAATGCATGCATCATGCTACCACTATAAGCCATTACAGAAAATAGAAACCAAGGTGAAAAAGGATCTACAACTACATTGTAGATGTGTTACAGTGACAATACTTTCTTTAATGTCTATTCTCCAACATCCATAGCATTACCACAAATAATCATAGCTTGTATTTAACTCCAAATAATATACATTCCAATAAGAAGTTGTCAATTATAGTTTTACCTTGTGGCAATGACTTTCCTTATGCACTGCGCTCATTTTCAGTCAAAAAATAGATTTCCTATATTGATGACGTTCCTATTGTAATATGACCAACTATCAAACAACTATCTCACTGTAATTCTAGATAAAATGAGCAGTGTACCCAAATAATAAAAAAACTAAAAATGGAAGTAGATATTGCAGGGAAAGCAACTAAATAGGTAGTACGCATGATATTTTATTCCATAATTCACTACCTTTCCCATTTATAAAATAGTTTCTACAACAATTCCACTACATATTAATTCTTTATGTTTCTATTTATTGAGATTTTGGCTCACACAGGGATTACAATCATCCTTTCCACAAGAGATACATATGGCTTATGCAATTGGCATACCATTGTTGTTATTGTAATTAACATTCCTGATAAGAAGTTACAGTTGAAACATTGAATTTACTTGTTTTGGATTCCTAATTGTTATGTATAGCATATATAATACCTGTTGTCCATTGGGATTCATACGTGACCAAATGAAAAAGGCTTTAACTATTTCTAAATGCAAAAATGTGACAAGCTAGGATTGGAGGGATTTTGTGCAAATTATAATGAAAAACAAAAAAGTGAAGAGGCCTGCACCTCCAGTGGAGTGATAGCAAGGTTTCCTATTTATAATCTTCTAGAGTTATTATTATCATTATTTGTTCGTTTCTTTCTAATTGTTTCTTCCTTGTCAAGGTGTTTCACAGGTTTCTCAGCTCTGAATGCTAAACATGCTACTTGATGTCTTGCAGTGGAAACACCTCACATCTTAGCATAGGTCCAAAATCTAGTTCTGGTACAATAGCGCAAATTGTGGAAGATTTGGTAAGTGCTTGCTACTGAAAGCCTTGCCAATGTGACTCAAGTGTTATTTGGCCACAACTAGAAGGTTAGTGCATTAGGAAAAAGAAAATGTTGTGTGCGTTGATGTTGCACATGGGGCATCTTTTTGAAAGCCCTTTTTCCCATCATGTGCAAGAGCAGTTTGCATCTGCAAGATGCACATATCATTCTCTTTGCCCAATAAAATAACCTTCTAATGTTTCATAAGCTTCTAGCCTCTTTAGACTAAGGAATTGTCCAGAACTTTGTCACTCTTGGTTCATAGTTATCCTGTGAGTTTAGTCTGATTGCAAGGCATTTGCCTTCACATTCCTTGTCAATGTTTCTGCCATAACCTAAGAGCTACTCAGGTTTGGGGTTGTTCCCTAGATATCTCTTGGCGTTTGGACCAACCTCTTGATCTACTGGTAGCATTTCTATACCTCCAGCAGGTATATCACTTATCATAGGCATTTTTTTTCTCCAAAATGTCGTTACTCTCGCAAAAGGGTGCATTCTAATTTAAGATTCTTTCTCCCACAACTCAACATGTTATGTGCAATGTGGTTCTTATTGGGTGATTTTGATGGCTTCTACAAACTAGATATTAGACAATGTTTCTAACCTCTTAGGAAGGAGCTACTTAGCGGTGGCTGCCTCTTTGACAATTGCTGGTATTGATTGTTCATTAGTATATTGAAAAATTCATCATCGGTGATTAATGTTTCAATTTTATCAAGTGTCTCTTGTTTCATATTCAATGCAAGATGGAATTTGCATGCACTCATTTCATTGGAGCAAGGCTTTCTGTCTTGCCTTGAATATTGAAAGCAAGTTACAGAAGTGATCCCTAAAGATGGAGCATCATTGACAACAATTCAATCTCCTCTCAGTGGATGTTTTCTAATCCCTCTTCTTTTGATCCTTCCCCTTGTCATCGTAGTTTGTTTACAAGGCATGACAAAGATACCCATAAGTCTAAATTTTAGCCCAAAATAAATTGTAATGATAGTGGAAATGTTGCGAGAATATTGTTATTATCACTAATGGTCTGCCCATTCTAATGAGGGATGTCTTAAGAAAATAGTTCTTAACACATATTTTAGTGGCTGAGAAAAAGGAAGGATAAGGTTAAAATGATTATAGTCAACAATCCCAATTACATAAGTCGTTGTTGTGGACTTCCCAATCCATGGTGGGAATGCCTCTGCTACTAAGTACGGTAATTATAACAATTAAAAAAAAATGGAAAAACAATTCTAAGCCCACAATTAGTCTTAATCATCATTGACTACTTCACTTTAGACAAGGATGCTTTTTTTGTGCAAAACTTTTGCATTATAGTTAATGGTAGTGATAAAAATCTTATTTCACAAGATCATGTGACTTTTCTTAATTTTCCTTCAAAATTTTAACCTTGGTCTAAAATTTAAGGGTTGGATGAAGCATAAGGAACCAATGCAAGTTATGAAGGTCTGTCAATTCACTTTTTCTATTGACCACTCTTTGATAGTATTAAGTATGATGACACTCTTGTTGATTGTTATGGTCTTATTCTTTAGAAGGATTTATCAACATGATTGCCATGCAAGCTATTATACATTGTCTTGAAACTTCCCTATTTTTGCATAGAAGTTAGCGTCATGCTAGTAATTAATTTGAAACTGTATTCTGTGGAAAAAATCATTGTTTTTTGGTGGAATAGTTCATAATTTATTCTGACCTTTTTTTGCAAGTGTACTAGTCACGATGATAAATGTGTGGTTTACTTCAGAGGGTTCTCAATTCTTTCTAGATACTTTTTCATCATTTTCTTTGAATACTTCTCTAGTGCTCCTAAGGTCCATGTTGTTATGTTTATTACCTGATTCTGTGGAAACTTTTTCCTGAGGTTCTGCAAGGTAAATCCAAATGCAAAAAGTACTCTTTTACATATTGATATTTTTTCAAGACATTCTTGTGTGATACTTGAATTTCATAAATCTAGATTTCTATTTCATTATCTGTATCAATATATAAGAACATGCCCATGGATTGTTCATATTTCTCAAACTGTGGAGTTGTTCCTTTCCTATTGCATGTTCTTTTATATTGATATGTTGTGATTCAAATTTATAGTTGTGCTTTGCAGTTATTCTCCTACGTAGTACATGCTTTGTTAGATTATATCAAAAATTATTCTTATTGTCTTTTTATGATGTATATTGAACATATTATTTCTAGCAACTTTTGATCTTCCTAGATTTTCCATTCCTTTGGTGTATCTTTGCACCTTTAGGGGCAATTGCTAGTTTAAATTCTAATTCTTTAAAGGGTGCTAGCTCAATGGAAGAGCATTTGCTTTACAAGCAGGAGGTTGGTGGTTTGATTCCATCGTGCCTTGATATTCATAGGCAATGACGATAATCATTTTTTGGTGACGAATGCTCTTTTGACCATCACCAATGAGCTTAAGGTGACATTTTTCGACCCTCGCCAAAATATGAAATGGTGATAGTCAACGAACACCACCATATATATGCATCAATAGTGACGACCATTAAAGGCCCATCACCGTTATTGATATGAAATGGTGAGGGTCATTGTTTGTCATTATAGTCATTATTCATGACAGACCTTGATGTCACCAATGTTTTTATGGTAATGATCAATGAACGTCGCCATATATATGCACCAATAGTGACGGCCATGAAAGGTCCATCACAAAAAATCATTGTTGTTCATATGAAATGGTGACGGTCACTATCCGTCATTATAATCAATATTCATGACGGACCTTGAACGTCACCACAACACATACTTTCGGCAACGCCACCTTTGCTGATGGAGGCTATTGTCCGTCACCATTGCTCATATGAAATGGTAATGGTCACTATCTGTCACTATAAATCATTATTGGTGACGGATCTTGAATGTCACCACAACATCTATACTTTCGGCGATACCACCTTTGGTGACGTTTAATTTTTGGTGACAAAGGCTCTTTTGAGCCTCACCAATGAGCTTATGGTGACCATTTTCGCCCCTCACCAATGGTAATTATACAATATATACATTATACATTTTACTTACGCTAGTTATGGTTAAAAATTGACAATTAATTTACAATTTTACAAATTTACAAATTTACAAATTTTAATAAAATTGAATCATGACAATACATACAATTACAATTACAATTTTACAATACAATTACAATTACAATTTTACAAATATTTTACATACAATTACAATTTTACAATTTTACATACAATTACAATTAAAATTACAATTACAGTCACGATGCATACAATTACAATTACAATTTTACAAATTTACAAATTTTACAATTTTAATAAAATTGAATAAGGACAATACATACAATTACAATTACAATTTTACAATTTTACAAATATTTTACATACAATTACAATTTTACAATTTTACATACAATTACAATCACGATACATACAATTACATAATTTTACAATTACCATACATAATATTTAATAAATATCATGATTTAATATTTAAAATAAACATCTTGATCATGATAACCATCGTACAAACATCAGATTCTAAAATACACATTCAAATTCGATAATGTCATCTAATCATCGCGATCATGATCATCTAACATAACATAACCATTGTATAACATCATCACAACACAAACATCAAATATACATCACATGTCAAATAACTGCTATCACATACACATCTATCTGCAAGCACATTAAATGAACATATCTAACATGACCCAACAATATACACATCATGATGAACACCAACATGTAAATTAAGTACATCAACATGAACATAAAATACATGCACCATATATATATATATATAGTAAAAAATATACAAATGTAATATAACTGCATTAGCATGCTCAGTTAATGGTGCAGCCTCATGCTTAGATGGATGACATGCTTGCTCTAGAGGTGCCTGCTGATCAGATGGTGTAGTCTGCTCAGGAGGTGCTTGTTGATCAGATGGTGCAGTCTGTAAAGGAACTGCCTGTAGATGAGTCGTCGATAGTGAAACATGCTCAGTGGATGGTGCGGCCTAATTAGATGGACCTACTTACTTAGGATCAGGTACCTGCTCAGTCGATGGTTGTCTGCTCAGGACTAGGTGCCTGCTGAGATGGTGCAGATTGCTTAGAAGATGCTTGCTGATCAAGAATTGATGCTGGATGCTCATGATCTCCAGCACGAGGTGAAGGAGGAGGAGGTGGAGTACTAGAATTATGATCACTCCCCTCGTGATAATGATCATCAGATGAGCTTCTCTACCACACACCTCCATAACGCCTATCCCTCCTAATTGCCAGTACTCTGGAAGCTCCAACGATATGATGCATAAGGGTCATCATATCATGGGGCATGTCTCTCTAGAGCTCTATGAGCCTACAATCATCCTGGGTCTCCCTGATCGTAGTAGGGCAGACTCCCTCATCAACCAGGAGTCGACATAGTCAGTCGCCCAACTCCATCTTGAATCAGGTGTCTGCCCTATGTCGCACCCCTACGGGTATCTGCACCTGAGGATTAGGTCTGTCACCCTTATCCGCTGCCTCTGCCATCTCCTTGTCATGATCTACACCCGAATCATCCGGTGGGGGTGTAATCATGTCCCCAACGAATGTGCCAATATCTACAAAATATATAGTACACAAAAATAATTAGACAATATCATTAAACAATTTAATAAAACAAGTTAAAGAACGTGTTAGAATAAATTTTATTCTAATTAATTAATTAAGACAATAAAATGAAACTATATTAATTTAAAGAAAACACTAATATTACCTCTTGCATCCAGTGGCTCATCCTGTGTGAAGAGGATGTTGGTACACCCTTGCCAATCCAAACCGGCGTACGGACACGGCACCATTACGAAGAAGTGATCATTAGCACTGGCTATCAACTCTAGTGCATCAGTAGATATCCTGGTCGGATAGTCAGACATACCCCTCTTGGGCATCATTTGGCCCCACATCTGCATTCGTACATGCAACATGGGCCTACGAGGTTGTCGAAAAAAAGTAGGTCTTGTCTTCGGAAAAATCTCAAAAAATAAACAAGATGAATTTGAAGCAAAAGGTAAGGTCAACTTCCCACGTGCCTGAGAATGACATCTATCTAATGCTATACAGAACTGCTGCAAAAAAGTCACAGACCATCTCATAAGTCGCGACATCTGGAATAAGGAATCAACATATAATAAAAGCGGGCAAATAATGCACTTCCCATCACTAGTATAGTGTGTAATGGTCATCAGTAGTAGTGAGAGGCACCTCACCTCCTTTGGACCAAATGAAGAAAAGCGTAACTGACCATCGAACACCTGAAAATTTGTAGGAGAAAGTATATCATCCCTAATGTATCTCTGGGAGTATGCCAGTTGACTCCCTGTTGCATAACCGACGAGGACATCTGGGAACTGGAGAAAATATTTCCCTCTTCTAGATAGGCCAGTAATAAAATAGTTTCCCTCCTCCATGGGCTTGTACCACTGGCCAATACTGACCTGGAAAGCCTGTCGGTGGCCATCCCACCTGTAGATCAGCTATCCCAATAACCCATTATGCCCCTTCAGGGATGTATCCTCCTTGTAGAAATTGAGGAGGCCTACTTTTGTTAGGATAAACTGGGTGGGTGTCGTAATAGGGCGAGGGTACAAAATTCTCTCCCTCTCTCATGCCTTCCACAACTAAATCATGTTACAAAGATCCTCCATATGTTGTTGTTGTTCCCTTTGCTCTCTCCATTGAAGTCATTGAATGATTCACATATTAAATACATTTTTTTATTAAATGAGAAATGTATTTACAAATATATATATATATATATAGATATATATATATATATATATATATTTTATTGAAAAAAACACTTGGTGTGCCCAAAAAAATAGTAACGCACAATTATTGGTGCGTACTTCTTTATCACGACCGCACTCGGTGTGCATGAAAAATGTTCGTGCACCGTGCAAACAAGAAATATTTTTTTACGATGCGTTGAACAAACTAACCACCCCGGGGTGGATAGTTTGGTCAACGCACCGCCCACCAACAGTGCATAGTCAACGATGTGATTCTATAAACGACCACACCCTTAATTATGTACTGCTATCGGGTGGTGCATGACCAAACTAACTGCCCTAGGGCGATTAGTTTGGTCAATGCACCGCCCTCCCGATAGCATTAGATAGTCAACGGTGTGGTCCTGTAAACGACTGCACCGTCGTGTTATTTTTTAAAATTTTATCGATGCGTGTTTTCTTGGTACTGCACTGAAAACCGGTGCCATTTCTATTAACACCATTTGTTGTGCAGCCTGTAAATTTACAGGCAGCACCACGAATGGTGCGAACCAAACGGCTTGAACACCATGCAGATTTTTTTTTTTTTAATGGTTAATTTTAAGTTAATTTGAAATTTTAATCCACTAAAAGGTTTAGTTATTGAGAAACAAGTAGATTACCTATACATTTGTGTGTCTAGGAGGCCTCTTTGCTCACGAATTCAAAAAAACAAATTTTCCCACCATTTTCGAAAATTCGAACACCACACAGTGAGAAATGGACGCAACAATGCGGGCAATGGAAGCACCAATGGCAGGGTGCCTTAGAGAATACAAATTCACACCGGTGCTTGAGAGGTCTAGAGCACTAAACAAGTAAAAATGAGGTTTTTATGATTGGTAATTTTTTTAAAATTAACCCTTTTTCGGTGTGCTGGATTTGAGACGCAATAGGTAGTTTTATCAATGGTGCACCACACATCGTTATGGTGTGCTGGATAACGAAGACGCACTAGGCTAGTTTGTATGTAGAGCACCATTGCGCTAGAGTACTTAGATGCATTGGGCGAGTTTTTACGAAGAGCATGGTGTCTCGGTGTGCCAATTGATAGTACCCACCGGTGCGCTTTTCATAAAACGCATTGGTGTGTTTTATGATTAGAAATGCACCCAAAAAAAACATCCGCAAAAACCTCCACCTGCCAACCTCCTCTAGTGATAGTGCCTACTTGATGTCCACCAAGGTCCTCGACTGCTCTGGAAGTGTAGTGCCCTTATACTTCATATAGCATGTTAATGCATAGTCCCTTAAGGTTGTATTTAATCATGTGATCTAGGTTTGATTATGTAGAACCTCCTTCACTATCCACACTGCCTCACATACATAAAAAAATGTTTCTCAAGATCCTCTATCCTAGTTCCATGAAAGAATGGTAGCCTTAATGTGGTGTCAATGATAGCCAATGATTTTCAAGCATGACTGCTTGATTTCAACTTTAGTTGCTCCTTTGATAAGAGTTTACCCTCTGCTGATCCTATTAGTGGTCTTCTTGGCTCTTTTTCTTTAACCTCTTTTCCTACCTTTTACTACTACTTCCACTAATTGCAACATTGTCAAACTATCTCATATGCATTGACTCCAGTGACTACGATGAACTAGTGATCGACTAAAAGTTTCCCTTTGTTCTAGAAAACGTGCATGGGGTTATAGATTCAACCAAGGGATTTCCCAAACCTGGACAATGGGGTGCATAAAATATTCTTGGCTGAATTAATGTTCTTTATCCTTATTTCCTTCTTCACCAAATCTCAAATTAATTGCTTCAATAACTGCTCCTTCGTCACTATTTCTCCTTCTCTTTGTCATGCATGGACCTCTACATGGCATTAGACTCCACTCCCAACATAGGGATTCCTCTCCTCTCTTCTCTATACCCCTCTCTACTTCCCTTCCATATGTATATTCCCAATGATCCAAATCCCCATTATTGTTTCTCATTTTATTTTTTGTAGTACACTTCTTCTGTGGTATGCAATCAACAACAGGATCTGATGCAGGTCTCTTTATTGTAACAAAAATGCACAAATACTTGGTTCCAATATGTAGTTTTCCATCTACTCTAATTGTTGCACTCTTCCTTCATGTTGAAACTCGTGTTTCAACGATATTTGAAATTCTTGTGTCATCGTCCCCACAAAATTTCTTGGGAGACCTTTGCTCCTTTTGTAGATCTTGTCCTTGCCTAAAAGTGGCTAACTCATACATTGTAGGCCTCTTGCTTGACATCTTTCTTGATTTTCAACTCTAGAAACTCAAATTGCTAGCTATACCAACTCTCCTTCTTCATGCTTTACTGCATCCCTTGTCCTTTCCCCAATTTAGGCCATTCCTTGGTCAACCCTCATCTCCCCTCAATGCACAAAATTTTACTTTCTGACTGCATCAAATTCTAATAGTGTTACACCTTTGTTGCAGAGAAACATCTTGGTCCACGTGGGTAATGACTTCAAATATCATCCACGTGGTCCCCAGAGAAATTCTCTTTCAAATGCACTATAATATTTAGTAGCTTCTGCCATGAATTCGAAAATGTATCCAATCAGAACATTGTCCAACCAAAAATTGATAGCCCTGGATACTTTGTTCTTCACAATATTCACCCTCTTGATCAGATTAAGCATCCAACACGTGGGTCTAGGAGATGCAAGTTTCCTTGTTGCTCTATAATTCTTTGTAACCACTTGCAAAAAAATATAGGAAAATAAGTGAAACAATTTTCATGAAAATCAGTATAATATACCTTTGCAACCACTTCTCTAGGATGAGGTGTTGATTATTTGATTTCTCTACTGGAAATTCATAATACTTGTTTCTTAATCACTCCTCTGTCTCTTCTTTTGTTGGTATCTACATACCCCCTTTATGCAACCTTCAAGTTCCTGGAAATGGAACCATTTGTTAGCGCAAAGACAGGGGTGATCTAGGGTTCAAGAATGAGCCAAAAAAAATCCCTAGATACCAAAATATTCAACTCCTGTGAGAAAGTGAGATCTCACCCAAGGAATCATGATGGGATTACAGGAACCAATAATTTTTTTGCAAGAGGATGGGAAATAGATACACTCTGACTTAGGCTAGATCGAAAAATATCGGCAACTAACTATGTTGGGATGAACTAACAACAAGTTGGCAAGTTGTAACTAAATGCTTAGTAGCTTCTTTTTGTTGTTTATGTCATGGTATTTCCTATATTTGTCACACATCTGCACAGCTCCATCTCACCTCGTGTTCGACATTGTTTCTAGTGTGTAGTATTCTTTGCATTCTTTGCAATGTTTGGTATCATTCGTTGGACCAATCTCACATGAAGCAACAATTTAACATAGGACAACCTCTAATAAATACTTTTATTTTGTAGTATTTTAGAATAATTTCTATGACTATAAAATTTCCTTTATTTGTCTTTAAGATAATGAATTTTGACTTTCTAAATCTATTGAGGTTAAGTAAATGTGCTCTTAATATTATTTTGCTAAAAAACTATAACCCACATGCATAACAATCCACTACACTATTTTATACTTAACATTGGGATAAGAACATCATGACACATCACAATACAAAAGTTCCTTTGATTAAAAACTAGAAGTGAAGTTAAAAATTTTAGAACATCCAACATTTTCAACCAACACTGCACTCCACTCCATTAGAACAAATAAAGCTAAAACTAGCATTTGCAACGAGAGGTGCAAAGTAATGTCGGGGAGTGGAGAATGTGGAAAACAATAATTAAGTGAAATATAGGGAAATTTTAGTTTCTATATATCTTTTAAAAAATGTAATAAGAAGTTAAATTTAAAAATAAAGTTACACTAACATAATTGTCCCAAAATAATGGTATAGTAATGATGGTATCCTTCCTCTTCGTGCTCCCTTCTCATCCTATGCTTTACTATATGACATTTGAGAAGTGCAGAAAGTACCAAGGTGGGATAAGAATAAACAAATGACAAATATGAAGAAGCATACAAAATGGATTCATGAACTCCCTCATACATATAATCAAATAAAAAAATCATGGAGCTCCTTGCCAATAATGAGAAAGAAAATAAATTTGGAAAAAAATATAAAACTTGAGAAGGAGATGCTCATTTGAATATAACACTAGGCTCAGAAGCATCTCTTGCCAAATTTGGCTACTCTATGTGAAATTCCATTGAAATTAAAGTATATTTTTTCATCGTGTAAATACAATTTATCAAGCAATGGTTAACACCTCTATTTATCAAGCAAGTTTCTACTACTTAACACCTCTATTTATCCAACAAGTTTGTTGTGCTGCAGAGAGGGCTTTGGCGGGAGAATAAGGAAGAGTAGTGACTCTCCTGAGTGCTGGATGAATCATTCGGGTGGGTTGCACCAGGGCATAGACAAGAGGGACCCTAAGTTTTGGTTTATTAATTTGTAAATCCTATTTCTGACAGTTCTGGAGAGGATTTCTAAATATAGACTGAAACCTAAATTAAAGAGTTGAACTAGCTGCATCATATGGTCCGCTTCTGCAACCTAATATGGTATTTATATCATTAAGCTAGAAGCGTTTTGTTCAAGATTATTTTGGTCATCCGTTAGTATAGTAAAGGTCATTCGCTACCATCTTTTCCAGGTTTGCCATCGGCTATTATATTAAAAAGGCTGATCAACGAATCTGTAGAACAATCGAACCTCCCATCCGGTTGGAGCAAGATGATCCATCTAAGCTGCACATTCGCTTATTGAAATAAAAAGTTGATTGTTGGATTTAAACACTATCAATGTGTTCGTGTCGTTCCATAAGGAGTAGACATGGTAGATAAATATTAGCGAGGGCGAGAATGAAATCTAGGGGAAAATAACGAATCAATAAATTCAAATTCTCTTAGACACAAACTAGTATAATGGGAAAATTCACTTCATATTCACCCACAAACCTCACTTGATTATCAAAGTACATGCAACATTTGGTTCCATGATTGTGTGACAACCAATACATTAACTTGGTTTCCTGCTAAGTGTATCATTGGATAGAAGAAAACCAAAAAAAACATCATAATGTAGCGTCGAGGTAAAAGAAAATAGATAAAATGCATGGGTATATATCTTCTTCTCTTGGATTTGCAGCTTGAGCCCCCTCGTGGTTTTCCAGCATGCCCTGCTAATTTTGGAGTTTTAGTTTCAATCAGCTTCGAATTCTCGATCATCTTTTTTTTCCCTCTACATTAAAACCGTGATGGACGAGAGTAATAATACTCGTTGGCACCACCACCACAGTGGAGGAGGCGTGACTGAAGTCATCACTGACGGCAATACTCATGATGGCAATGGTGTATCAAACGGAGTGAGTCTTTATTTGTCGCTGCCTCTACCTGATTCCTCCTCTGTCAAGCATACCGCGTCACCACCTCCTCCTCCTGCCCGCCTGCCTCAGGCTGCCAGAGAACCCATGGGGGGAGATCGTGTGGCAGAAGGTGGGGGAGGGACAAAAGAAAGAAAGGAAGAAAGTATTTTTAACATCCATGAGTCTAAAAATAGCCTATGGGACAGTGAATAACATACTATTAAAATAATCAAAAAAATATTTATATACAACTGTTAAGTTGAGAATGGAGATACATATTCCATGCAGGATTATTTTTCTTTTGTAGACACCTTTATTTGTTAATGTAATCAAATATTCTCATTGCCTTCTAGCTTTCCCTAATTTATGACGAATGATGACCAAAACTCTACTGCAATTCGCTTGCACTCTGCCCAAATTTTCGTTGTCTTTCTTTTTATTTTCTTAAAAAATCTATTGCATCCTCCAGTGCTTTATGCCTTTTCAAATCAGTGTCACGTGCACAAACAATAATTTTTGCTGCAAATAGATAGATGGCTTTTGCTGCTTTGGTCCTAGGGTCAATTTTGGCATCGGTTATATGTATCGTGCTTCCAATTATACGAGAGGAAACATCCTTGAATGTTTCCTCTAATGCCTGCCCCTTTGTTCAAAATTTCTCAACTGCAATCAGTACTGCATAATAAATATCATGGATAATTGACTCTCTGTCATAGTGATCCTTCGACATTCTTGATTTTTCCATAAAGTACTGCATGTTCTGATAGAAGCTTCCCTTCTCAAAATCTCCATATTTTGAGCATTCATTACATACTGAGTTTCCTCGGATCATGACTGCATCCAAAGGCACGCTACTTTTTGTAGGGTAATGCCAGCCATTTGAGTTGCAGCGACTAACTCATGCTTGTATCCAACCATGTACAAAAAGTATAAATGTTGGAATACGATATATGGAGCCAGAATGCTACCCTAACTCTGATCAATGCTTGAGGTAAGTGTTATTTGGAGCTGAACTGTGGGAATCTGAAGTAGAAGCACAGGAAGGAAGTGGCGGAGGCCGTCAATGGTCGCTCAGGCAATAACAAGCAGCCTAAGACAGATGTCCAGTGCAAGAATTGCCAAGACGGTGGTAAAATCGAGGACGGCTAGGATCACTTAAACTCACCCAATATTCTGTCTGCACATGTCAACATATAATTGGCTAGAAGAGCGATAAGGAAGCTTTCTGGTTGGGTGGGGTGAACAGTGTTTGTCCACCCAATCTCATAAAGAAAATTCCTCGGATGTAACTATTATATGCTTCAGTGTATTTTTCTATTAATTTATTTTATAATTTTCTAGTTAATGTATTAATTTAAATATCTTTAAATAAGATATTTAGTTTAAAGAGAGTAAATAAGTTGTGGTAATTTTTTTAAGATTTAAAGAAAAAATTGTAATTGACTAAGATTTTGGATAAGATTTAAGGTGAAATTTAGCTAATTATTATTATAAATTTTAGGTTAGGTGTAACATTTTATTAACAACATTTAATAAGAAATATTGGCTTCAATTTTAGAGGTGTTTAATTTTTTAATTAAGATACAAGAAGTTAATGACACCATATAAGATCAAATATATCATGATCGTTATACTAATGAGAGAGTCCATGAAGACAATGAACCTCTTTCTGATTAATTGTTTGTAAGATGAATATTATTGCAAACTATGCATTCCTCTATATAAGGTATTTTGTAGAGTGTCTTTATTAGAAATCTAATAAAATCTCCTAAAAAAAATTTAGGCATTAATATAGTTTTACCTTATCTAAGGGTTTTAAATTGTTAAGAATTATAACTTTGGTGTGGATAGACTTTACATGACCTAAGGGTTTTGAATTGTTGAGAATTATAACTTTTCCCTAAAAAAATTAGGCATGAATAAAGCTTTACATGATCCAAGAGTTTTGAATTGCTAAGAATTATAATTTTTATATCTGTCATGAATTACTACAAGGTTAGATGAAAACAAATTTTACCTTGATTTACTCTTTTTTTCAAAATTATAGTGATTAGGATATCTTTAAAAGGCAAAGTTCCATGGTCAAAGTTTCCATTAATAAAGAGCTACAACTTATAGCATAAGCAATTCATACAAATAAAAAATTTATTTTATAACTAATAAAATCTTTACCAAATTTAAGAAATATTTCATAAAAAAATGATTAAGTTAGATAAAAAATTAAACAATTTACAATTCTGAACTTTAAGTTAAAATAATTAATTTTCATTTATATTATTTTGAATAGTTATAAAATGACTTAGTCTCGAAATGTTTATTCTATATTTTTTTTCAAAATTTTTCTCCAAAATTTATATAAACTTTACTAAAAATCACAAACAAAAATTAACCATAAAATTTTGTTGTTAAAAAAATTAATCTATTAAAAAACATCCAAACCATTAACATTTAAAACAGATTAATGCGTTGCAAGTTTCTTAGATTCCCGCAGGAATCTGGAAGCTGCTGCTCTAATCCAGAGCAGTCTGACAAGTAAATGCGTTTCAAATTTGTGAGACTGCCGAACGTATCTGGAAGCCGCTTTAATCGCACACAGCCTGACAGGTGAATGTCTTCCAGATTTCCAAGATTGCGGAAGGTATCTGGAAGCTGCTCTAAGTCGAAGCACCCTGAAAGATTAACGAGTCGCAGATTAGCTAGATTGCCGAAGTTATCTGGAAGCTGCTTTAATCCCCAGCATTTTGACAGGTTAATGTGTTGCAGATTTGCTAGATTGCCGACGGTATCTGGAAGTCGTTTTAATTTCGAGCAGCCTGATAGGTTAATGTGTTGCAGATTTGCTAGATTGCTGAAGGTATCTGGAAGCTTCTTTAATCCCGAGCAGCCTGACAGGTTAATGTGTTGCAGATATGCCAGATTGCCGAAGGTACCTGGAAGCTGCTTTAATCCCCAGCAATCTGACAGGTTAATGTGTTGCAGATTTGCTAGATTGCCGAAAGTATCTGGAAGATGATTTAATCCCGAGCAGCCCCACAGTTCAATGTGTTGCAGATTTTATAGATTGCCGAAAGTATCTGGAAGCTGATTTAGTCCCGAGCAGCCCCACAGTTTAATGTGTTGCAGATTTGCTAGATTGCCGAATGAATCTGGAAGCCGATTTAATCCCGAGCAGCCTGACAGGTTAATGTGTTGCAGATATGCTAGATTGCCAAAGCTATCTGGAAGTTGCTTTAAACCCGAGCAGCCCCACAGGTTAATGTGTTGCAGATTTGCTAGATTGCCGAAGGTATCTGGAAGCCGTTTTAATTCCCAGCAGCCTGACAGGTTAATGTGTTCCAGATATGCCAGATTGACTAAGGAGTCTGAAATCTGCAAATGTTTCAGCGAAAGCAGATTATCGACTTTGGAATTACTTGAAAATTACACTCGAAATCCTGCTAAGTGTAAAGATGGCCGCAAAAACGTTCACATGTTTCAAATATCTAAATATATCGATGATGGTCATCTCAGTTGTTCCACTAAGTATTAAAAAATAAATCAAAACCCCTTTCGAATTCATCAGAGTCCCTACCTTAAGATAAAGAATAAATGCATTTTGTTGGAATTTCCGTGAATTCCAGAACAAAACAGAGAGAATAATACTCTCCTCTAAATACACAGAATTAAAACAAAAATTTGCTTCAGAGAGTCAGAGTTTCACAACATTGTGATTTTATTTCATTCACTGTAAAAATATATTACAAACAAAACTTCCTCGCGCAGGGATTACAAATTCTGACTGCTGCAAAAGCAGTGCATGAAAAACAGAACTCTGTCTCTATTACAAAATACATACACTGTCTGTGTAAAAATTGCCTTCGAGCACACCACTGTGTATAAAACTGTTACATTCACTTACTTAGCCTCTCGGACCTTTTACATTATATATGTGGCAACATATGTAATAATAAAATATAACAAAACTACAAAATAAATAAACTAAACAATATGTAGCGTGCGGGTTCCACAATACAAATACCGTATATGCATAATATTCAAAGGTTCAAAACCTTTGACCCGCTGTATCAAACATATAACAAAAAACATTAATCAAACAAAAAACTTTAACAAACCGCTACCCCGGCCTGTAACCCGAAAACTTATCAACTGCGGCTTATAACAAATTTCGGGTCCGAAACTGACCATGCGAGCTCACTCCAAAAATAATGCAAGCCAACGAGATTACTCCACGTGGCCTGTCGAGCTGCCGTTGGGACCACTGCTCCCCTGGCCCAAACCATTAAAACCAAAAACTTTTCCCGCGTACAAACAATAACTCCGCTGTGTCTAAAATTGCTCTGTTTTTCATTTGTGAAGGACTGTTAAACCGACTGTTCAACAAGAATAGCGAGCAGTTTCTGTTAGAAGGCCTGCAGACAAAAATGGAAAGCGGTTTCTTTACATCCTTGAATTTCTGAACAGTCCTGCGCTTAACGACCTTTCTTGCTGTACTTTTGTCCTCTGCACAGAATCGGCAGATGGATTTATGATTTCAACACATTTTACTTTGAAGTCATCGATTTCTATTTACCTGCGATTGATCTTGTCTCAACCCTGACAAGATCAGGAAGAGTGAGACGAAGTTGTCCACTTCCAAAACCTTTAACCTCGTCAATGGAATCCATGAAGCCAAGTTAAAGAAGGGATTTGCCTGCAAGCGAAGCCATATGAGGTTCGGTGACTCTACTGCATTCATAACTCCTTCCCAGGTATCAAATGATTCGTGACCACCTCGAACATCAAGAAGTCGCAAGTTCCTCAATCTGTGGCCTGAAAATGATGAACCCATACGTTTTGTCCAGCTCATACTAATTCCCCGCACTTCGCTTATTCCCTGCACATATTGAAAAGCAACGAACAATCAAGAAGCTGTACATAGATTATATTGAACAAACTACTGCAAATAGAATGATTGACTACTTACACACGGTCGCTGCAACAAATCCTCAAGATCCTCCATCCGCCAAATCCGACGCGGCAATCTTGGATCCTTGGCAGGATCTCTTCCCATATCTCTGATGTGATCATGCATTCTAATCCTAATTTCAGTCCCATCATAAGGGTCCACCCCACTATCTACCTCTACAAGACTCTTATTCTGTAGCCTTCGAAACCCGAGCCAGCCTTTCCAGCCAGATCTTTCCCATTTTCTTATTGCCGTATCCATTCTTTCTCCAATGAAAAAACACGCAATGTCTAGGAATATCTGTTTTTCTTCATCTTGAAGAAGATCGTAACTAACTTGAAGGCGTGTTTTTATGTCTTCTGAGAGTATTTGTTCAACTCTTTCCAATTGGTCTTCCCAAAAGGACTTGTCATCGTTTCCATAAAGAAGAGCTCCAAACACCTTCAAAGACAAAGGCAGTCGATCGCACGCTTTTAAAAACTTATCAACCAGATGCTCAAATCCTGGGAATGGATGGGGCTGGGTGAAAGCATGCAAGCAAAAGCGCTGTTGGGACTGTTGTGGACTAAGGCCAGTTAAGGTATAAAATGATGTCTCTTCCACTCTCGACCTTTTGAGAACATCTCTGTCTCGAGATGTAATCAATATTAAACTGTTGGTCAGAAGGACGTCTCGAATTGGCCTGAGAAGTGCATCTAACTGATTAACATGATTTACATCATCTAAGATTACCAACGCCTGAGAAGATAAGAGACGATTTTTAAGCACTTGGATTCCTGCACTAACATTTTCTATCTTTCCATTTCTTTGAGTTAAGCCCTCAAGAAGTTTATTCTGCAGTGATTTTAAAGATGTTTTACGCGCATTCTCTCTTACATCGAATAAAATGTAAGATCTATTGTACTGGGAACTCTTCCTATTGAAAAGTTCTTTAGCCAACGTTGTCTTTCCCATACCACCCATGCCTACAATCCCGATGACCTGAGGTTTGTCAGTCTGCTGCCGCTGCAACGATAAGACCTTATTTTCAAAATCGTTAATCTTTTCATCCAAGCCAATTGGATATTTTGCCACTTCGAAGCGGGGTTTTATCAGCTTTTGCGATACAGAATCAACGACCTTCTCGAGCAGATCCCCCTCGTCCCTAGTGAGTCACAAGAAAAGAGATAAATAAATAATTAGAAAATAAATAAAACCATATGTAAAAATTCTTACATATTGGATCAGTACTTCTTACTCGTTAAACTTCTGCAGCTCTACTCCACTCATTCCTGCAGCACTACAACCAATTAAAGCAATATACTCAATTTAAACTTATTTATAAAGGCAATCATTTATATTATTCTAATAAAATAATTTAAATATTAGCTATAAATATAATTGTATAGTGAAAATAAATAATAGATAAAATAATATTAGATATTATGACTTAAATATATTTTGATTTTTTTAAACACAATCCAGTAAAAGTTTATTATTAAATTTTAATTAAAAAAACTAAAATATATAATAAAATTTATAAAAATAAAATTATTATTAATTATGATATTAAAATATTCATCACATGCTTAAAATAAATTAAAAAGAAAGTTCTAAAACTATTAAAACAATATATTAATATAAACTTATTTTTGTATAAATTTAATTATTTAATATAAAATATAATTAATCTTTGGTCTATAGGACCTAAAGAAAAGAGTTATTTAGTTTGATTTAAGATTTTATTCCTATGCTCAAAAAGCTTGGAGAGAAGCCTCCAGAGCTTACTATAATTTTGACATCTTAAAAGGCTAGGAAGGTCAGTATTGCAAAAAAGATTATGAAATTGAGCTCTAATGTGGTTGTATGCGGGGCACTCTAAGAGGAAGTGATTTTCATCCTCGATGTTCATATTCTCATAGAGATGGTAGATCCTTTCCATCCATGGTGTTTTAGGAACTGTCCAACAACCTGTTTCACTATGGAGCTCATGAGAGTTCGTTCTAATCTTGGCTATATTAATTTTCTTCTTTGAGCTAGTTAAAACAGAGAGATATTTTTGATCTTCTAAGGTGGGGTTGATGACCTCCTTATAATACCTTAATTTTCTTTTAGTTGCTAGATCTTTCTCACACCACATTTTTTCTTTGAACTTAGAAGTAACAATTTTTTTAATGTTATTAATGTTTTGCAATGCAACATTCCTAGATCATTCTCCTGGTTTAAGCCTTAAGTAGTTTTAATTTAGAATTTAAAACTAGCTTAGGAAGTCTATGGTCTTATCTTATTGTTGCTTGTACAATATAAAATTATGGATCCACCTGAGGCAAATATCAAAAATATAATATATTATTAAAATATAAAAAATATTATTAGATATTTCTTACTTATTTTAAATTAAAATGATTGATTTATAATTATTTTATATTAATTAAATTTAAAATTAATTTTTTTAAATAGTATAAATTTAAAGTATATAAGAATTAATTTAAATTTAAATTATATATATATATATATATATTTAAAAAAAAATCATTGTAAAATCTATAACTTATTCAATTAAAAAAAACACAATATTAAATATTATTTTTTATAAAATTGATTATATATATATATATATATATATATATATATATATATATATATATATATATATTGATTTCAATCGAAATTAAAAATAATAATTTTTAATATAAATTATTGATACTGTAATTTAACCCTAATCCTATTCCAATTTCATGAATTCGCATTAAAAAGGTTTATACGTTGTGCACGCACTTGACTATGAATATAACCGTCGCAAATTCTAATTGCATCTTAAAATTTTTAAGAGACTTATGATTTGAAAAGAATCAAACGAGAGCCACCAAATATTGGAGTAAGAATTGGCTCTTGAACCAGAGGAGTTTCCTTGGCAATCTCCCAATTCCTCTCTGTAACCAGAAAAGCCCTCTCAATATAACTGTGGCAAACTCTAATTGCATGTTAAAAAAATTTGGAGTAAGAATTGGAGCATGAACCAGAGGGGTTTCGTCGGCAACCTCTCAACTCCTCTCTGCAACCAGAAAAACCCTCTCAATATAATTTTGGCAAATTCTAATTGCATGTTAACATTTTCTGGAGTAAGAATTGGAGCATGAACCAGAGGGGTTTCCTCAGCAACCTCTCAACTCCTCTCTGCAACTAGAATAACGCACTCAATATAACTATGACAAATTCTAATTGCATGTTAAAAATGTTAACAAACTTATGATAAAAAAATAATCAAACAAAAATGAAAAAAAAATACCCAAACATTGGAGTAAGAATTGGAACATGAACAATATGGGTTTCCTTGGCTACCTCTCTTTACACCTCTCTGCAACTAGAAAATCCCTGTTAATATAACCTCGGAAAATTCTAATTGTATGCTAAAAAAATTAACAGACTTATGATTTCAAAAAAATCAAACAAGATTGAAAAAAATATAGCTGGCCACAACCTGGGATTATAAGGTGCATGATTATAGCGGAAGATGGGACAATGGGATTTACAACGATAGCATTAAACCATTGCACAGCTAACAAGTCCCTAAAATAGAATAGATTGTCCGTACCAACAATCTGTATTACTCACACTGCAACCTCTAGAACTACCCGAAGCGCCACCTTCATCACAAATCCTCTGCATCATTAAAGACAAATCGGTAAAATTATTGTGACCTGCTTCGGCCTTGTACTGTGAACTCATGTGAACATTGGTGCCATATTCATGATGCTTGGAGCTGCGTTTCTTGCTTCCGAGAAGATGATCCATAACATGATTACCTTTCTGCAACTTCTCCCCATCCATCATGATTAGACTGGGAGCAGCTTTAAGCAGAGATCTGAATGCTCGCCACACCTCTTTGAGGAGCTTTGCAGCACGAGAGCCATCAACGATCATATTCTTCATATTTGAGATATGTATCTTCATGGTAGTCTCTGAAAATTTGAAAAATGGAAACTGGCGGATGGGGATTGAGTGTGGGAGGCAGGGTCTTTAGTTCGACGAATTGGCAGAGGCAATCAAGTGGCAGCAAGGCCAATATCTCTTCTCTTGTATCCTTAGGCAATCTATACGCGCCATCTGCTGAGGCTAAGGACACCTCTGCTACCTTGGCCATTTTCACAATTCCTGAACACCAACTGCACGAAGCTTTTCACCTGCATGTGGTATCCATGAATAGAGTCAGAAAAATTGGGGATGGTCCATCTACTTTGAATAGCATTGAATAGCAGAACGATATCAAATCGCGCCCAATTACAAATTCAAGATTGATGATGCATGGATGGGGCTGATGGTATGAGATGGACGCATCATGCTCGGCCAAGGGGAGCGGCGCGGAGGGAGCGAGGTGGTAGAGGCAGGGGTCCACTATTTGCGACTTGCCAGAAAGCAGCAAGAGTTGCCGGTGAGAGCTGTCTCGGAGCTGTCCCATCAGCTTCCAATTCGTCGAACTAAAGACACTTCCAATATTTAAGGGTATATTCCACGTCTTCGACACCCTCTCCAATGTGCTTTGTGGTTACCTTCGATGGATAATGACAATCCCTATTGCACGCAACTCGCATTCAATAATATATATATATATATTTTTTTTTTTTTAATTTTAGATACCAAATATATTTTTATTTTTTTTTAATTTTAGATTATGAACTATTTGATGCCAATTTTTTTAGTATTTTTAAACTTCTTTGGTAAGTATTTGAAAGAGTTTAACCAAAAAAATAAAGTAAATACATAAATATTGATTAGTTGCATTTGGTGGTATAGAGAGAAACTTCATAATCTTCGTTGAGAATTTTTAATGAAATTTAAATTGTAATTGTAATTTTTATTGTTTTAGAACATATATATTATTGCTTGAGCATAGTGTATATAAATGATAAGAATTTAGATAAAACTTCTATTTTATTACAGATAAAATTTCATGCTTGTCTTATGTTCTGCATGCTTTCAGGGGCTTGATTATAAATGAATTCTAATTTTCCCACTTCAAGGAATGCTTCCCATTACACAGGTTGCAAACCAAGACAACACCACAGGTTGCAAAAAATCCAATTTGGTTACCTAGGGTATCTATGAAGCAATAGCAGTAGCATTGCAAATGACAGTAAAATTCAATTTTTTGCATCGTTACAAGTAGCTATGAATCAAATTTCTTCACTTTCTAGAGTTTTTTCTTCTAAGTATCAATACAGTCATTGGAATACGTGTAGAGAGAGGGCTATTTTTCATATCCTTCTCAAATGCTTTTGACTCTATTAGGTACTGATTTAATTGAAAATTTCAGAAAAGAAAAGTCTAACCCACATTTGGATATGTCAAACAAATGGTAAATGTCCACATGATTCTTAATAATTTTGGTGTGCATAGATGAATACCCTAATAGGACAATCCAAGTTTATGAATACCAGTTTGTGATCAATATTTTCATAGTCTTTTAATAGGTAAAGGGCAATTCCTGTCCAGCCTGGGGATAACTTCTTCTTGATTGCACTAATGGTAACAAATTCTGTAAACCAAATAATCTAAACAAAATTTGGACTTTAACCTTTATTTTCTAACATATCCATGTCGCATGGATTAAATGGAAAAAAAGAATGATATTGAAAATGAGGGGAGAGATTAATAACGTTCCTCGACATTCTTTTCTGGCAGATAATAGTTATTCCACCGGGTGATGAAATTGATTACACTAATGAGTTGTATGATGAGAAATATCCTAAGAAAACAACATAGAAATTTTAGCCCTTGTTAGAAATTCTTAACAAGTAATTAATCCCAACTTTTATAAGACATAAACCATAATATCCATTTGACGATTGACCAGAAATTTATCGCCATAATATAAACAAGATGACCTGAGTTTACCGTGGACAAAATAACATAGCTTCTACCATATCTCTTTTTGAAGACAAGAACTAAGTTATCTAATCTAAGTATTTAGCTTAAAATTAGAAACACATTTTCTATTTCATGATGTCAATGGTGGTTGTATAGAGATATGTTAGAATCGTTGAATTAGTAAAGCATTGGCTAACACTTGCAACATCCAAGTGGAATTTTTTCAAGAAAGTTCTGGAAATTTGAATTCAATTACAAAGAGCATAATAATCTATGCAAGTGGTCTGTAAACAAAAATGCTACGCCCTTTGTTGGGGTTGGATATCAAGTTGGCTACATATTAGGAGAATTAATGCCCCTATGCATGACTAATCATTTACAAGCTAATGATGAAAATGTATGGAATACAACTGTTTCCCTATATAATTTCGAGCAACTAGTAAAAGCCCTGTATCATCAATTTTGTAGCCTTTGGCTTCCGTTAGGAGTATCAACCTTGAAACTACAAACACAGGCTACAATTACTAGCCAGAACAAACCTTAATCAAAGGAAAAGAAAAAAAATTGATGAAAAAGAAAGAAAAGTAATGCAAACAATAGAAGCTTTGGTATTGGTTCTCAGTTATCCATAACCCCCAAAGAACTGCAACCATTTCCAAATATTATTAGATCTTTTTGTAAACATCGTTTGAGACTAGAGTTTTTTATTTTATGTGAAGTCTAAACATGAAAAAATGAGGATATCAGATGTCTCTTCTAAGTTGGTATTCTATCAAGCTAAAATAAGGCATTTTTATGTGAACATTGAAGTCTAAACATGAAAAAATGAGGAGATCATGTCTCTTTTAAGGCAATATTCTATCAAGCTAACCTAAAATATCCACCAACAACATGAGATCCAACACCTATAAAATAACCTATAGACCCAGGTGACCTAGTTCCAGATCCTGTTCTATATCAAGAGCCGGATCCAACTTCTCTAGTATATCCAGCTTATATACTACCATCTATGAAAGCAATAGAAATAGTGGCATACACAAAGTTCTTAGTTTCAGGTCCATCCATTGAAGCACCAATAATAGCACTTGTTTAAGAACCACTCGTAGTAGTGCCTGTAGCTTACCCAGTAAAAAAATTCTAAATTTTTTTCCATATTTGGAATAGTATATGAATGGAACTAAAACACGTAGCACTATGAAAACAATTGAATTTTTCAGATGGTTTGGATTTCTAGTGAATGAGCCTAAACAGAACAATCCATAAATTCCTTCACTTAATCAATCTACAACAAGCTACTATGTTATCTTATAACATAGAAATCCTCCATTTTGCACCCGAGCTAACAAGAAAAACCAACTTTTATTTGGGAAAGCATAGATTTCATTTTCTTTAGTGCTCTATTTTTAATTGTTCCCATTTTTTCACATGGACAACCTCTTTTGCCTTAAAATCTAGGTTACCAGGATCAGAATCCACCATATTTTTAAAAATATAGTATGCTAGGGTTTGGATATAGGAAGGAAACTGATCTAGGTGGTTATTTGTGGCCACCCATCTATTCCATTTGGACCCCCACCATCGGTTCTTTCAATTTTGAACTTTCAGGACAACTTACTATTTTTAGTAGGTTTTGGGTCTTGAACTTACGGAGCCGTTTTGGGTCCTAATGATCTAGGTGGATATTGGTGGCCACCCACCTATTCCATTTGAAATGCCACCATTAGTTCTTTTAGTTTTTCAGTTTCAGCAGAACTTACTATTTTTAGCAGTTTTTTGGGTCCTGAACTTTCGGAGCCGTTTTGAGGCCCTAAATGACTTTTTTAGGGAAAAATGGGAGCAACATGGGTCCATTGACCGATGTTGCTCAAACAAAAAGTTGTACTCCTTGGATAGATCTTTCTAATGAGGTATGATGCGTTTCAAACGGAGATTGTATGCCAAAGCTACGTCCCCGTGAATTTGAAACACTAATTTACCCAAACAGGGTTCGAAGTTTTGGCACTTCATCTCCTAGGGTTAGGTTTTTTGATATTTAAAATTTTCCATTGTTTCTTAATAACAAATAGGCCCTCGAGCCTCATTGTAACACATTTAAGTGGTATGTAGCTGCCACATCTCTTCTCAAAGATAAGCTACCAGATCCCTAGCTAGTTTATTTCCATTATGTCTATAAGCATATTTATGTTATTTGATATTAATGAAATGAAGTATTATTTCCGCTGCATCTCTGTGTTTATGTCTATTTCTGTATTTTATTGCATTCCTACATAAATATGGATCAGTGGTATCAGAGTGGTCTTCTCTTTCTCTGTTTTTTCTTTGCATGTCCCCAATGCGGTCAGGGTATAAGGAGTTAGGGCTTGATCTGGTTGAACCCTTGGAAGATCAACCTCGAAAACCTTGACGAACTCCCATGGTTGAAGAAAATAAAGATGAGGGAGCAGGATATCCTATCAAAATATTGCTCGAGGAGGCCCTTGAGAAACAAAGGAATGCAATGATGGATAACTTTGCTCAGATCCTTCAATAATTGCCCACTTGCGGTGCATCTGCATCCAACAACCACTCTGGAGGTGCCACTCCCTTCAAGGTACATTTAAATGTGACATTCTTGTATTTGAAGGCCAGATAGATGCAGACGTCATCGATAGATGGTTGAATTTTATATAAGGGTATTTTTTGGTCCATGATTTCTCCGACCGAGAAAAGATTATTTTTGACTCCTCGAAGCCACCCCCCATGTCAAGGACTGGCGAGAAGCCTATTATGAGAAAAAGGACGAGGGTGAAACCTCTTTTTTCTCGGTCGCACCCACTTGGAATTCATTCCGATTCGGCATCAAGGAACAATATTACCCCATGGGGAGCTATGAGGACAAGTACATCCAATGGACCACACTGCGACATTAAAGGGATCAAGATGTGCATGAACTAATGAATTTGTTCCATACCTTGCGCACAAAGTTGGGTATTAAAGATTTAGAGAGACATTTGGTGCTCAAGTATCGCAGTTGTCTGCACAGATACATTTAGGAGGAAATGGAGTTCCTCGACATTACATCGCTTGGCACATCATATCGATATGCCGCCAAGATCAAGCAGAAATTTAAGTAGAAGAAGCGAGACTTTGGATACAAGAATCCAAAGCCAGGGAAAGGCGCCCCCTAACCACAGAACAAGGGGCAAGGCCAAAGCGGGGCGATTCAAAACAACACCACAAATCCAAATAAGGACACGTGGAAGTGGTATGAATTTCATAACATCCCCACTGAAAGAAAAAACGAGTGTCAGGCCAAACAGTCGTTGGTGGCAGGACTAAAGGCACACGAATCAAATGCATGTTCTGATCCTAAGGAACCAGAAAAAGACAATGACAAAGGGAAGAAAATAATTGATGCAGATCCCAGTGCCATTGTTGCCACCACCAAGCTCCAGAAAGGATCCCGAGGATCTTGAGGAGGGGGAGCGCCTCTTCCATTCGCAGATGTGGGTAAAGGGTTCTCCACTACAATTCCTTGTCGATAGCGGAAGCCAAAAGAACCTCATTTCAGCAAAGGTCATGAAGCAGCTTGGCCTACCAACCATAGCACACCCACAGCCGTATACCATTCGGTGGCTTCACGAAGGAAGAAATCTCCATGTCTGCCAATAGTGCCGCCTACCGTATAGCATCAAGCCATTCACGAATGAGGTATTGTGTGATGTTGCTCCTCTTGATGTGTCTAATGTATTATTGGGCCAACCATACTTGTGGAGGCGATATGTTGTGTATGAGTCTAGGCCTCGTGTTGTTATTATTACTTTGGGAAATAACTTGTACAGGATACTGGAGGTAGTACCACTTCCTGTCATCTCTTTGACTACTGCAAAACAACGCAGTAAGATTGTTTCCCAAATGAGGAAATTTGTTTTCCTTACAACTCGCTCATATGAAAAGAATAATATTGTGGCCACAACCTCGAAACAGGGCTCCCCTACATGACTGCAGCACATGGAGAAAGTCGTGGAGGAATACAAGGCCATTTTCTCCTCACTCACAAAGGTTCCTCTACATTGTCAAGACAAGCACTCCATTAATTTGACCTGCGATGCACTGTCGCCTATTGTTGCCATACCTCATGCGACTACACAGACAAAATCCACACATGTATTTTCTTATGCTAATAAAGAAACCAAATTTACTGAATGCATCCAACATGTCTGCTCACAACTCCATGACATATTCGACAAATATAATACCCAGTTCAATAGAATTTACCTCATATCATGCAGGATCTCAACACAGTGGGGACCATTGCTTTCTAAGGGGGCAGTAATGATCCAGGTGGATATTTGTGGCCACCCATCTATTCCATTTGGACCCCCATAATCAGTTCTTTCAGTTTTGCACTTTCAGAACAGCTTACTATTTTTAGCAGGTTTTTGGGTCCTGAACTTCCGGAGCCGTTTTGGGGCCCTAATGATCCAGGTGTATATTTGTGGCCACCCACCTATTCCATTTGAAATTACACCATCAACTCTTTTAGTTTTTCAGTTTCAGCACAACTTACTATTTTTAGCAGTTTTTCGGGTCCTGAATTTCTGGAGCCGTTTTGGGGCCCTAAATGACGTTTTTTGAGAAAATCGGGAGCATTTACCAAAATTTGTACTCCTCGGATAAATATTTCTAATCTAGTATGATGCGCATCTTGTTAGCTCCCTGTAATCAACAAGATTGGCAAAAGTTCGACCGCAGGGAGAAACACCGTTTCAACCACTTTGGGATTCTAGGATCTAGCCCTCCTGAATCTGGAGAGGGATCTCTCCAATAAGTGCAAAGATGGATTTATCTTTAAGGTTTCAGGTAATGATATTAGGCTAGTTATGAAGGTCGAGGGTTTTGTTTTGTTTTGGATGGTTGAGCATGATTATTATTTGAGTGGAAAGTTCTAAATGCAAAGAGTTTCAAAGGTGTGAAGTTGCAAGCAATCAGGACAAGCTTTGGCCAAAAAGATAGATGATCACTGGTTTTAGTCCATTGGGCTATGGAGTCATGATAGGGTTTAATTGGAACAACAAGGGGCAAGAGTGGTCCATGGGGCAAGTCATCTATGTCTAAGGATCTCTTTAAAGTTTGATTTATGGAATGAAATGATACAACAAGAAGGGGAATTAAACAAATGAAGAAAAAAGAGCAACCCAAGATTTGGTAAGTACTTTGAAACTAGCCAGCTTTTGACATACACTTAAGAAAGACATAAAAGTCACCTAGGATCTGGTAAGTACTTCAAAACTAGCCAGCCTTTGATATACTTTCAATATAAAACATTTAACCACAAAGGGAAACTTTAAAGGCAACTGTTGGAGAAGAAACTAGCGGGCAGGGCTCACCACAAACCTCTCCTAGCTCTGCGTTACTTGGTAAACTTTCAAGACAAACACATAAGATAACAAAGAATGGTCTAAGATCTGGTAAGTACTTTGAAACTAGCCAGCTTTCAACACATTCCAAGGGAAACTTTCAGATAGTCTTTGGGGATAAAACTAGGACAGGGCTCACCATAACTTCCTTAGTTCATCTCTACTTAACATAAACTGAAATTAAAATTTAAGAAAAATATTTAGCTAAGACAGTAGGACAAGGGAACGCCAGCATTCCTAACTGCTTGAATTGAATTAAATCATTCCCAAATAACACAAATTGGAAGAAAACATTAAGATAAAGCTTATCAGTTAGAGAAGGGTACTGATATACATTAAATCCTAACTCTATGCTTGTTGTTCTTTATCAGAGAAGATGGACAAAGTGAAAACAGAAATAAAATAACAATTTACAATAAGAAATAACATCACCGTCAACATAGACCAGGATCCCATAAATCAACTTGTATTGATGCTTCAAACCAGTTACAACTTTAAGTCCAATGTTTCAGTTCAGCGATCATCTTCACTTCTCAGACTAGCTTATCTATCACAAGCAGAGCTTCAAGAGCCAGTGAACACTATTTACAAGTAGAAGTCTCAAGCTCAAGTATATTTCAGGGGCAAGACCCTTAGGAAAACTCCGATCTTTAGACTGCAGGGTTTCTAACTCCTCTGTTTCTAACTCTGCAATCGGTCCTGTTTTATTTCCAGGTTTGCTAGTCAACAGATTTATATCAGCAAGTTCAGGAGACGATTCTTCTTCACCAAGAAAATTTTCTTCACTATTGCAGTCTGTTTCATAATCTGAATCTGAATTGTGTAGTTCGAATTCATTTTTGAATTGCATGAAGTCTTCTATTTGTTTGTCTCTGTCGAACACTTGCCAATATCTTTCATTATCAGGAACTGCTGGTCTGAATTTAATCTGAGTTGTATATTCTTTGGTTTCATATGGCGTTAAGCATGTTCTATCTACAAAATCTAAGCTGTGGGCTGCATTATTTCTTTTTCTTGGGACAAAAATCAATTGGGACTCCTCAAAAGTTTTTAAAAGGTCCAAAACATCGTTTCGGTAGGCCCTGAGTCTGGGATGATTAGAGTTGTATTCCCCGTAAACTTTCCTAATGATTAATTCTAAATCCCCATGTACTTAATTCTCTTGGCTCCTAATTTTTTCAATAGATGTAAGCCTAAAATCAGGGATTCATATTTCGCTATGTTATTAGAACACTGAAAGTTTAATTTATAGGAAATGCTTTCTGTGTGGTTGTTTTCAGTGTTGCAAATATAGACACCTGCACCAACGTTAGTTCAAGTGCATGACCCGTCAAAATACATACTCCGCAGAGGACTATTTTTGGTTTCATCTGTTTGGTGGTTGTCCTCTTCAACTAAAGTGATTTTGGATGATTGTTGAATATCAACACTTAATTGAATTCGTTTCAACACCTCAGAGTTTTCACTGTGTTGAGGGTTGTTTTCTTGACTGTCAAGGTTTAAAAGCAAAGGACACATGACTTGTAGCTCAAGACCTATGTTGGGTTTGCTAATGTTTTCAAATGCAACAAACTGCTTTGACACTTCTGTGGTGTTTACCTCTTCCTCTCTATTGGCCATTAACTTTGTTAGAGTAACTTGTTCATAAAAGGTTTCATCGTTAAACAAGATAAAAGAATCGAGGCATGTATTTACAGAGTATAGAGGAGAGTTTTGTGGTATATCTTGGCTTGTAACTGTGTATTGCATATGGGACTCCCTGTAAAGTCTTCTTGTCTGATTGAAAACAGGGATGGTCGCATAGGTCATGTCCATCTGCATAGTCCCTTGTAACTTATCCCCCCAAGACCTTGATAATAAAATTCCATACTTTGGGGGAACATCAGCCACAACAATGTCCATTACTAAAAATTTGACTGGGATCTGGGCTAAGTTAACGCAGAGGTCTTTGATTAATCCTAAACATTTCACTCTGCTCGAGTCAAAGGAATAAAGGTCTTTATAAGGTCTGGTAATTTCTAATCCTAGGCTCTCCATTACAGCTTTGGGCATTAAATTATGAGAAGCCCTTGAGTTGTGCATAGTGTTGTGCAAAATCTTGTCATGAACGTTTAAACTTACATAAAAGGGAGGAACAGGTCCCTCTTGATACTTACCTTCAATCTTTGGACCAAAAATAAGCTTTGGTTGGTCATCGTTAAGATTGACTATGTCATTACTCTCTTCAATGTTTAAAGCCTTCAAAATTTGGGGCCTATATACATTTTGGGCAGCTAACTCAGTCAAGGGAACAAAGATCTTAATTTTGGAAATTTCCTGCTCCAGGTTGAAAGGAATTTGATTCTTTGAAGTACTTGTCTCAGCCTTGTTAGCTGCCACTCTGTCAGCAAAATCTGTTTGCTGACTAGCTCTATTTACATTTAAAAAAATGGTTTTAATAGGAGTAATAGCTGAAGTGTTAGTACTGCTAAGGTTTGCACTCTGTTTTTCATTATTTTGAGTGCCTTTCTCTTACCTTTATCAGAATTTCCAGCCACTGTTTTATCCTTTTGTTTTAAATTTTTTAGATTGCTTACAGTGTTGTTTTGTGAAGATTTGTCAGAGGTTTTATTGTTGGGAGTTTGTTGATTGGTTTTACTTCTAAGGTCATATTCTCTTTGAGACTCAATGATGACATTCTCCATGTCTTGATAATAACTTTCATCATCATCTCTTTTGTCATCATAGGGTGTGTATAGACCTTGTTTTCTATCATAATGAACCTCAAAGTCATCATTATCTACACCCACCATGTTGATATCTTCTTCCTCTGTTATTTCATCTGTTTCCTCAACCTCACTTACATAGTTTTGAAGAAAAGGAGGAGTGATCTATTGATCATCTTCCCTAGGTCTACTTGGAGGTTGGTTCCTTCTAAAATTCTGATTTTGGTTATGGTTTCTGTTTTGAGGAGCAGTTTGATTTTGACTTGCTTGTGCTTTCTCAAAGATTCTCATTCTCTTCATCATCTCCTCCATCATTTTCTCCATCTTTGAGATGGAAGTGGAAGGGGTATATTCCTCTCTGAAGGATACTCTCTTCTCATTTTTCATTCTTGCTCTCTTCTCCATTAAGTTAGCTTCCACAACAAGAGCTCCTTTTTGCATATCTTCAAGAGTTGCAGGATCTCTTTCTCTCAGCTGATAGGCCATCTCAGGGTCAAACCCTTTAGGAAACTTGTTTAGAGCTGAGCCTTGCGGAGGTTTTAGATCTGGGGGAAGTGCATTATACACACTGTTAAATCTGGTGCAGTAAGTTTGTACACTTTCCCCAGTGTTTCTGTGGAGGTTTTTGTAATCAGAAAGGATTTGGAGAGGATTCTTCTTTACTTCCAATTTGTTTAAGAATGTCTGATGGAAGGCTTGCAGATCATTAATACTATGGGGGGCTAAACCTTTAAACCATTTTCTTACTTCTCCCCCCAGAATCTGAGCAAATAATATAAGCTTGAAAAAATCATCATCAATTTCATTTCTGTCAAAATAGTCATTCATTTTATCCACGTGTTGTGATGCAGTTGTAGCATTGCTAGCATCATATAATGGAATTTTGGACTGATAGTCCTGTGGAAGATTGACTAAGGGAACAGGAAGGACTAAGGGAGCATACCATGCTACCATGATATGTGGAGGGGGTGGATTTATTAGAGGTGGATCAACAAAAGGGAAAGTGGGCTGAAGTGGAGTGGTTTGAACAATGGATGTAGGATGAAGAGATGTGGATGGACCAGGAATAGATTGTTGAGCTGATCTTGGATGAGAAACACCTAAATTGGGAAGGAAATGTGAATCAGGTGGTGTTGTTTCTCTACTACCAATATGTTCACTTTTTTCCGAGGATGAAAGTGAAGACTTAGAGTCTAGCTAAATTATATCATCAAATGACCTAGTTCTAAATGGATTTACTAAGTCAGCTTGTGATTGTTGTAGAGCTGAAAGATTTTCAAGAACTGAATTAGCTCTCAAGGGTGATTTGAAAACAGTTGAAAAATTTGATCTTAGGAGACTTCCTAAGGATACTTTCCGAGTTATCAACTATCTCAGGTGGGTTTGGGTCAGGGTAGGCTCTAGTATAAATCTTTCTAGGAGCCACTGTGATGTGTTTTTTCAGACCCAAATAAACAAGAACAACTTAACCAGATATGGAAATCTTTGAAAGGTCAACTAATCTGTTTCACACAAATTTTAATCCTACAGTCCTCTAACTGATTTTGAATAATTTTACAAAGATTACGGGTCTTCCCAGTGGAGTCTTAAGGTCTGTTTGGATTGTGGAGTCTCCAAGGGGAAGTTTTTAGCTCTTTCGGAGGTAAAATGTTTTATGGTCCACCACCATGCTTATTAAATACCAATCTGAAATATTTTGGGTTTTCTGAGTTATTTTTCAGTCCTATTGGTTGTTAAGAGTGTCCTAAATCTATTTCAAAACTTAGCTACGGTTATGAGAAAAAAAGAGTCTAATCTTATGGCTAAGCCAGCTAATCTTTCAAGGTTAGATAAAATCTTATGAGAATCCTAGGGTTTGCCTAGTTTGTCAATGATTCAAACACGTTTTTATCATGATTACCATTACTTGGTAGTGCTTGAAAATGATGCTTTTACTCCCAAGGTTTTATGAAGTGTTTAAGGGAACCTAAGATGAAAATTTGACTCAAGTCCCTAGTGGCGTCGCCAGAAATGTTAGCTCCCTGTAATCAGCAAGATTGGAAAAATTCCGACCGTAGGGAGAAACACCGTTTCAACCACTTTGGGATTCTAGGATCTAGCCCTCCTGAATCCGGAGAGGGATCTCTCCAATAAGTGCAAAGATGGATTTATCTTTAAGGTTTTGGGTAATGATATTAGGCTAGCTATGAAGGCCGAGGGTTTTGTTTTGTTTTGGATGGTTGAGCATGATTATTATTTGAGTGGAAAGTTCTAAATGCAAAGAGTTTCAAAGGTGTGAAGTTGCAAGCAATCAGGACAAGCTTTGGCCAAAAAGATAGATGATCACTGGTTTTAGTCCATTGGGCTATGGAGTCATAATAGGGTTTAATTGGAACAACAAGGGGCAAGAGTGGTCCATGGGGCAAGCCATCTATGTCTAAGGATCTCTTTAAAGTTTGATTTATGGAATGAAATGATACAACAAGAAGGGGAATTAAACAAATGAAGAACAAAGAGCAGCCCATGATCTGGTAAGTACTTTGAAACTAGCCAGCTTTTGACATACACTTAAGAAAGACATAAAAGTCACCTAGGATCTAGTAAGTACTTTGAAACTAGCCAGACTTTGATATACTTTCAATAGAAAACATTTAAACACAAAGGGAAACTTTAAAAGCAACTGTTGGAGAAGAAACTAGCGGGCAAGGCTCACCACAAACCTCTCCTAGCTTTGCTTTACTTGGTAAACTTTCAAGACAAACACATAAGATAAAAAAGAATGGTCTAAGATCTGGTAAGTACTTTGAAACTAGCCAGCTTTCAACACATTCCAAGGGAAACTTTCAGATAGTCTTTGGGGATAAAACTAGGACAAGGCTCACCATAACTTCCTTAGTTCATCTCTACTTAACATAAACTAAAAATAAATTTTAAGAACAATATTTAGCTAAGACAGTAGGACGAGGGAACGCCAGCATTCCTAACTGCTTGAACTGAATTAAATCATTCCCAAATAACACAAATTGGAAGAAAACATTAAGATAAAGCTTATCAGTTAGAGAAGGGTACTGATATACAGTAAATCCTAACTCTATTCTTGCTGTTCTTTATCAGAGAAGATGGACAAAGTGAAAACAAAAATAAAATAACAATTTACAATAAGAAATAACATCATCGTCGACATAGACCAGGATCCCATAAATCAGCTTGTATTGATGCTTCAAACCAGTTACAACTTTAAGTCCAATGTTTCAGTTCAGCAATCATCTTCACTTCTCAGACTAACTTAGCTATCACAAGCAGAGCTTCAAGAGCCAGTGAACACTATTTACAAGTAGAAGTCTCAAGCTCAAGTATATTTCAAAGTTTAGCAACCAAAATTTTCTCATCTTCTATAGAAGTATTTATAGCAGGAATGAGGAGGTGGGAGGGGATAAAAGATCTCCCAAGTCAATTAATATAGACTTAATACTTCTCGGCCTTTGAGGGGTTCGATGGAGAAGTTTACAGATGTTTATCTGTATTAATTGATTTACATTTAAGAATTAAGCTCGGTGGGAGCTTTTGTTTACTTTTAAGGCTCTTTTTCATGTAGTAATAACTCTGCTAATATTTTGCATTAGTTTCCTTTGGAGGAATTAAGTATTCGGTTGCGCTGAGGCAAATATTTTCTTTTCTGATCATAATTCGGCCTCTGTTGAATGCTTGAGGCACTAGGTGGCACTGTGGTAGCCGAGGGGAATCAATTGGCCTCTGATGTGGTGATGGAGGCTTTTCTATCTGATAAATACTTATGATTTTCTTTAACTGTGTTTTAATTTGGAGGATTAGGATTTTGATAATCAATCTTAGCCATAATCCCCCAAAACTGTCTTCAATCCTCTGTTCTATTGTGTTTTGTCTTTGACACTGATACTCTTTTAATTTGATTAAATCACATTGTGTCTTGTTGATGTGCAGGGCCACTCTGGGCTCATATGGCATCAATGCCCATGAAGCATTTGATGAAACGTGGAGGAACCCTGTGAATGGATTCTCTTTTATGAATCAAAGGCAGGGGAATCATCATTCCCAGCCTTCGGCTTTTCTTCAATATAATGGAAAAACCATCAAACACCTGTGAAAAACAATAAAGATTAATAAAATCCTGCGTTATTGGGTTCAACTACTTCGGAGGCTGTGGGGAAGGAGTGTGGTCGTTGGATTGCGAGATCCAACAGTGGAGATGTGTTAGGGGAGGTCAAAGGAGAGCAGAGTGTGCTTTTAAGTCGGATCCATTGATATGCAGAGATTCGACGGTCAAGATTAATCGGGAAAACATAAAGTGGAAAGGCCGCTTTATAATGAAACTGAAGAAAATGCAAAGAAAAAGGTTTAAAAACTTTGTTCCAGAGAAAACATGGTTAAAAATAGAGTTGGGGGTTCAAGATGATCATGGGCCATCAGATGAGATTGGCCCACGCGATCAACGGTGGAGATCACACGTTAAAATCCTTTGGCGAGGGTGGAGGGCGATAGTGTAAGGCCAGATTAAATCTGGGTCGTTGATCTGCAGAGATCAACGGTGGGAGGCGCGCGTGATGAAACATAATGGGAAAGAGGAAAAGTGGTTTCAAGGATGAAAACCACAGGTTTTGTGCGGAGAAAAGGAGGGTAGGCAGTTTTGCCTTTTGGAACGCGATATGCATCCCCGCCCGACACGTGGCATCAGAAAACCACCTATATTGCGTGATTTTTGAAAATTATCCTCCATGCTAAAAGTTACGCTAAAATGCACCTAAACCGTTAGATTTGGGGTCTCAGTTCTGACGGCGGAGAGCGAGCGTGAATTTGGAAAGATGCGCAGGCAGAAGCGGTATTGGCGGTTTCATTCTGGGCCGTTGGATCTAAGATTTGAACGGCGGAGATCAGAATTTGGAGGGAGGCAGGACCCACAGGTGGCAGGCCTATCGGGTTAAATATAAGCCATTGGATGTAGAAGATCAACGGCCAGGATTGAATCTGGGGCGTGAACGAAAAAAATACAAGGGCGGAGAAGGAGTAAATGAGGACCATTGATCTGCAGAGATCAACGACTCTCGATTGATCGGGGGATGACCAATCAGGGAGAGAAATAAAATGCGCCTGATGAAAACTTTGTGATGCGATGTATCGCGGGCTGTTTGATCGGCTTAAGATCAACGACGGATACTATCACAAGTATAGAACCGGTGGAAACCCTTTAAAACATATGAAAAAACCCAAAATTTAATATAATACAAAGTTTTGGCTTTGGGGGCGGGTTTATATATATGATATGGATTGGCGCCCGGTTGCGGGGCCTTGGTCTATATGGAGGACAAAAGGCCCAAGGCTTGTGTATGAGGGCCAATCGCATCAGAAATTTTGGTGTGGTCTTTCAATCTAACCATTTTGAATTTTGCGATGCGATCAGTGCTTCGGGACTTAAACTCTTGGTCCCAGGCGCAAGTTATATGGAGTGAAGTGGAGGGCGGGGGTTTTTACAATGGAGCTTCAATCGCATCAGAACTTTTGATGTGGGCTTTTCAATCTACCCATTTTATGTTTAAAAAACATTGTTTGGGTGCGTTTAGACCAAACTTAGGAAAAAGTAGGTTTTTTGATTTACAAAGGAAAATGAGCATCAAGAAAGGTTTATTTCAGTGTTTTAGCACTCGATTGCAGGCACACGGATTACATGAGGTGATAATATGATCGGGGGTTGTGTAAAAAGGGATTAATTGCATCGGAGGATTTCTCATGAGAAATTGACTTGTGCGCTCTATTTTTTCCGATGCGATAAGTGCCAAAAGGGCTTAGCGCCTGGTTCCAGCACTAGGGCATATGTGGGGAAGTGGTTTAGTGATTTAGCCCAAAGGGTCTTAAACCTGTAATACAAAAAAGTGTATTTTTTATGAATTTTTCAGATTTTTTTGATGGATTTGGGGGTTTTGGCAGAGTTCAAAAAGGGGTTTTAAAGTCTGTAATGTGGATCTTATGAAGGTAAAATGGAGAAAAAGGAAAAATAGAGGAAGTTTATGAGGAAAAAAAAGAGGCAAAACGAAGGTTATTTTTGAAGTGGAGGGAGGGGAAAATGGTGTTTGTAGCAGTATTTTCTCTATGGAATCAACAGAATTTCTGAGTTGGAAAAGGAAAGAGCAGTGAAGATCAAACCAAGGGCATGATGTCTTCATGAGTCTTCAAGAGATAACACTTTTTAGCAATAAAACTTGTTCCTTGAAGGCTCCAAAAATTTTTTAGCCACCATTTGATATGACAGATTTTATTGATGGCTAACACGTCTAACAGAGATCGCATGCTAAATTTACGTCCCCGGGGCCCATAGTTTTGGCGCTTCATCTCCTAGGGTTAGGTTTTTAGATGTTTAAAGTTTTCCATTGTTTATCAATAATAAATATGCCCTCGAGCCTCATTGTAACACAGTTTAGAGGCATGTAGTTGCCACATCTCTTCTAAGAGATAAGCTACCAATGCCCTAGCTAGTTTATTTACATTATGTCTGCAAGCATATTTCTGTTATTTGATATTAATGGAATGAAGTATTATTTTCACTGCATCTTTGTGTTTATGTCTATTTCTGTATTTTATTGCGTTCCTGCCTAAATTCGGATCAGTGGTATCAGAGTAGTCTACTCTTTCTATGTTTTTTCTTTGCATGTCCCTAACGCGGTCACGATATAAGGAGTTAGGGCTCAATATGGTTGAACCCTTGCAATATCACCCTCGCAAACCCTGGTGACCTAACATGGCGGAAGAAAAGAAAGACGAGGGAGCAGTAGATCCTATCAAAATATTGCTCGAGGAGGCCCTCGAGAAAAAAAAGAACACGATGATGGATAACTTTGCTCAAATCCTTCAACGGTTGCCCACCTATGACACATCTACATCTAACAACCACTCTAGAGGTGCCACTCCCTTCAAGGTACAGGTAAACTTTGAAATTCTTGTATTTGAAGGCTAGATAGCTGCAGACGTTATCGATAGATGGTTTAATTTGCTAATAGGGTATTTCTTGGTCCATGATTTCTCCGACCAAGAAAAGATTATTTTTTCACTCCTCAAAGCTGCCCCCCATGTCAAGGACTGTTGGGAAACCTGCTATGAGAAAAAGGATGAGGGGAACCATCTCTGTTCTAGGTCGCACCCACTTGGAATTCATTCTGAGACGATATCAAGGAACAATATTACCCCGTGGGGAGCTATGAGGACAATTACATCCAATGGACCACGGTGCAACAACAAAGGGATCAAGATGTGCACGAACTGACGAATTTGTTCCCTACCTTGCACACAAAGTTTGGTATTAAAGATTTAGAGATACATTTAGTGCTCAAGTACCGCAACTGTCTACACAGATACATTCAGGAGGAAATGGATTTCCTCAACATTACATCACTTGGCATGACATATCACTATGTTGCCAAGATCGAGAAGAAATTTAAGCAGAAGAAGCGAGACTTTGGATCCTCGAATCCGAAGCCAGGGAAAGGCGCCCCTGAACTGCAGCACAAGGGGAAAGGGAAAAGTGGGGTGACTCAGAACAAAAACACAAATCCAAATAAGGACATGGGGAAGTGGTGTGAATTTCATAACAGCCCCACTAAAAGCATAAACGAGTGTCGGGCCAAATAGTCGTTAGTGGCCGAACTAAAGGCACCCGAATTAGATGCATGTTCTGATCCTGAGTCAGAACGATTAACAAACAATGAAAAAGGGAAGAATATCATTGATTCATATCCTAGTGCCATTTTTGCCACCACTAAGCTCCAGGGGGAGGATCCCGAGGATCCAGAGGAGGGGTAGCGCCTCTTCCATTCGTAGATGTGGCTGAAGGATTCTCCACTACAATTCCTTGTCGATAGCAGAAGCCAAAAGAATCTCACTTTAACAGAGGTCATGAAGCGGCTCAGCCTACTGACCATAGCACACCCACAACCATATACCATTGGGTGGCGTCACGAAGGAAGAGATCTTCGCATTCGCCAGCAGTGCCGCCTTCCGTACAAAATCAAGCCATTCACAGATGAGGTATTGTGTGATGTTGCTCCTCTTGATGTGTCTGATGTATTATTTGGCCAACCATACTCGTGGAGGTGAAATGCTGTGTATGAGTCTAGGCCTCGTGCTGTTATTATTACTTTGGGAAATAACTTGTACAGGATACTGGAAGTAGTATTGCCTCCTGTCATCTCTTTGACTACTGCAAAAAAACACAGTAAGATTGTTTCCCAAACCAGGGAAATTATTTTCCTTACAACTCGCTCACAGGGAAAGAAGAATACTGTGGCCATAACCTTGAAATAGGGCTCCCCTGCACGACTGCAGCCCATGGACAAATTCATGGAAGAATACGAGGACATTTTCTCTTCACTCACAAAGGTTCCTATACACTGTCAGGACAAGCACTCCATTGATCTGACTCGCGACACACCGCTGCCTAATGTTTCCATGCCTCATGCGACTACACATAAAGAATCCACACATGTATTATTTGTGGTTGATAAAGAAACCAAATTTACTAAATGCACCCAGCATGTCCACCCACAGGTCCATGACATCTTCGACAAATCTAATACCCAGTTCAACAGAATTTGGAATTTGCCTCATCTCATGGAGGATCTCAAAAAAATGGGGATAATTGCTTCCTAAGGGGGGAGGAATGATATAGGTGGATATTGGTGGCTACCCATCTATTCCATTTGGACCCCCACCATCGGTTCTTTCAAAATTTGCAATTTTAGGACAACTTACTATTTTTAGCAGGTTTTTGGGTCCTAAATTTACAGAGCCGTTTTGGGGCCCTAATGATCCAGGCGGATATTTGTGGACACCTACCTATTCCATTTTAAATGCCACCATCATTTCTTTTAGTTTCAGCACAACTTATTATTTTTAGGAGTTTTCCGGGTCCTGAACTTCGGGAGCCGTTTTGAGACCCTAAACGACGTTTTTTGGGAATAACGAGAGCAACATGTGTGCATGGACCAATATCTCTCACACCAAAATTTGTACTCCTCGGATATATCTTTCTAACGAGGTATGATGTGCGTCAAATGGAGATCGTATGCGAAAGTTACGTCCCCGGGAAGTTGAAACACCAATTTGCCTAAGCGGAGCCCATAGTTTTGGCGCTTCATCTCCTAGGGTTAGGTTTTTGGATGTTTAGAGTTTTTCATTGTTTCTCAATAATAAATAGGCTCTCGAGCCTCATTGTGACATAGTTCAATGGCATGTAGCTGCCACATCTCTTCTTAGAGATAAGCTACCAGCGCCCTAGCTAGTTTATTTTCATTATGTCAGTAAGCATATTTCTGTTATTTGATATTAATGAAATGTAGTATTATTTCCGCTGCATCTCTATGTTTATGTCTATTTCTTTATTTTATTGTGTTCCTACATAAATCCATATCAATGGTATCAGAGCGGTTTTCTCTCTCTGTTTTTTCTTTGCATGTCCCCAACGTGGTTAAGGTATAAGGAATTGGGGCTCGATTTAGTTGAACCATTGCAAGATTAGCTTCGCAAACCTTGACGACCTCCCATGGAAAAAGAAAAGAAAGACGAGGGAGGAGGAGAACCTATCAAAATATTGCTCGAGGAGGCACTCGAGAAATAAAGGAACGTGATGATCAATAACTTTGCTCAGATCCTTCAACGACTGCCCACCTACAACACATGTGCATCCAACAACCACTATGGAGGCACCACTCCCTTCAAGGTACAAGTAAACTTTGACATTCCTATATTTGAAGGCTAGATAGATGCAGACGTTGTCAATAGATGGTTGAATTTTCTAGAAGGGTATTTCTCTGTCCATGATTTCTCCGACCGAGAAAATATTATTTTTGCACTCCTCAAAGCCACCCCCCATGTCAAGGACTGGTGGGAAACCTACTGCGATAAAAAGGACGAGAGGGAACCCTTTTTGTTCTCGGTCGCACCAACTTGGAATTCATTCTGAGACGACATCAAGGAACAATATTACCCTATGGTGAGCTATGAGGAAAATTACATCTAGTGGGCCATGCTGCGGCAGCAAAGAGATCAATATCAGGGAAAATTTTAGGGGCGAATTTTAAGGGGTTTTAAATTTTGGTAGGGTGAATTTTTTATATAAAACCCATTTTATATAGTTTTATATAGTTAGCCCTATAATTATTTTAAAATCAACTAATTATTAAGTGTTAGCCCAACAAAATAAATGCGCTTAAAACTTAAACCATGAAATTTGTCTCCCAATTTTCTGGTTTGGAGCTGATTTCAATGGCATTTTCCTGGATATACTAAGTCAGAGGGAGGGATTGGAGTGATTCACCCCCATTTTCACTGGTTGGGGTTTGAAAGTTGGAGGTGCAACAAAAATTTAATGGCATTCGCCCGAATTTACTGGGCCGGGGGAGGGATTCGTCCCCATTTCAACTGGTTGGGGCTTGGAAGGGGCTTAGAAGTTGACTGTTGGAGGTGCACGATGCTGGATTATATGCAGGAAGCCAAGATCTAGTTCTGCATGCATTGATGAGGGCATTAGGGCAACAAGAATCGAGTTCTAGTTCTGAGGAGGTGCACGGTGCCATATTATATGCAGGATGCCAGGATCTAGTTCTGCACACATTGACGAGGGCATTAGGGCAACAAGAATCGAGTTCTAGTTCCAGAGAGGTAGCAAGAATTGAGTTTTAGTTAGGGATTTAGAGAACTAAGATGGTCCATTTCCCTGGTGCCATGGAGCTAAACCATGGAGGGCAAAAAGAATCGAGTTCTAGTTAGGGATTTAGAGTACCAAGATGGTCCATTTCCCCAGTGCCATGGAGCTAAACCCGCAAGGAGGAGTTTGGACACACAACTATAATTATATATATATTTTTATAAATTTGCTGAGTCTGAACTTCGAATGATTCAAGTGTGATAGTGATTGCTTCGGCCTTCGGCGAGTCTAACAACAACGCTCTGTGATTATTATTTTTTAATAAATTTTCCAGTCCGAATGCTTTGGCGAGTCTAACAGTGCTGGTCCGTGGTGAATGCAGGTGCTATATGGTTGAATTGTGGGTGATTTGCAAGAGGTAAGTCAAAATCTAGAAGTTTACACTTGTTCCAACTTTCTTTTAAGCTTGCAATCACTAGAAATCCAAACTGTTTACACTTTTGATTTGCTTGAGGCTTACAAATTGTGTATGTACTGTGAATATCTTGAGCATTTTACTATGGAAGCCCCACTGCTTAAGTAAGCATTTTACGCTGGAAGCCCTACTGCTTAAGAAAGGGATTCATATAGTCTATCTAACTATTATTGTCTTGAATTCAGTTAGTGCCATGCAAATATCTAGTTAATGCATCTTTTCCTATGTTTAGCTTTTATCTTCAAATCATCAATGGTTGACTGAATTGGTTTCTTCTCTCTAGTCTACATGGTACTAGTTTTGTCATGCTTCTATGTTCTTTCTTCATCTCGGGATTTGACTTCATAGATCATCCTCATCTTTAGTGCAGTCAATTTAAATTGAGTCCCTAGCATCCTTTGGCCTTTGATTATCTATTTTCTAGAGATCATCATCCACTTCTAAATGTTTGGCTTTGAATTTGAATCCACAACTTCATTTCCTTTCTCTCAAGCCCATTCTTCAAACATTTCCTTCTTTTGTCACTGAGGGGAGACTTGGTTGGTGAACTGGGGGTGTTGTTATTCACCCAACAATGTTCAAATCCTAACAAAGACATTCTACCTCCCTGCTCTTTGTCTATGAAAGGTGCTACTTGCAACTTGAAAACATTCTCTTCTTTTAGCTCCTAGGCTAATGTATCGTTCAATTTTGTTCAGTTGTTCAGCTTGAAGTCAAATAACTTGTAAAGAATCTTACTTCTTTTGTCCTTCCTTTCAATTGATTTTTCAAAAGAGTGGAGTCTAAACACTTACCCAAATCAATGTGTGTAGTTTTGAAATTTGCAAACAATGAATAAGTGTGAGTGATGATCATTAATTAGTTGAAGTTATCCTAGTGACCACTGACAGCTAACTTGCATGGAGAACTATAGAGTAGATAAAGCGTGGTTTCCTTCAACTTCACCAACTATTCCAATTTCTGATGTTCAATTTGTTAAACATGATCATTGAAAATATTTGCATTCACCTTCTCATTAATGAAGGAATTCAGATGTCATAAATATGTGTCTACTGAAGTACTGTATTCCTTGGCGTACCATATCTGTAAATCCCTTCTCCATCTATGTGAAAATTTTGTATAAGGGATTCTGGAGAATCACAGATTCTTCATTGATTTAACCATCGTCATTAGGATTATAAATTACCTATAATCTCCTTTTATGAGTATTGATGGTTGTAGTGGTAGCAAAAAACATTTCAAGAAGGTTTTCAAATGGGGTAGTAGTTTATGAAGTGGAGTATATATATATATATATATATATATATATATATATATTTTAAAATATAGATTCATTTAACTATTAAAGGAATGATATACATATGGCTTTATATAAGAAAAAAGGGCTGCAAATGTAGCTTCCACAAACAAATCCAGGAGTCAAATAGAGATCACCAACTCATGTAATGTTTACATGCGTTGTCCATGAAAGAGACTACAGAAAACTACCTAAGTAAATAACTACTAAGAATTGACCACACTAGTTACAAAAGGAGGCTAGTCATGGTAATTATCTAGGGTAGGGTTCTAAGCCAAGATATGGGGATTGACACTAGGAAGCTAGAGTGGGTCCACCCATCTATAGGAAGTTAGAGAAGCTTGAGACCATATGGCCAAGGTATGACATCATTACCTGCTTGTTGCTTGGTGGACTATGTTGGAATTTGGGTTATATATAATATTTCACTACCATCTCAAGAGCTGATAATCCAAACACTTATAAAATAGTACTTCAACTGATGTTACACTTCATCTAGTTTCTAGTCCAAAATCAATCAAGCCATGAGAACTACATTGGATCAACTATAGGTTATTTTCTTTTTTGCAACATTTAGAACTAATTTTTCCAACGTTCTCATCCCTAATATTCTTATATTCATCATTGAGCATTTTACTCTGGAAGCCCTACTGCTTAAGTAAGTATTTTACGCTAGAAGCCCTACTGCTTAAGAAAGGGATTCATATAGTCTATCTAACTATTATTGTCTTGACTTCAGTTAGTTCCATGCGAATATCTAGTTAATGAATCTTTTCCTATGTTTAGCTTTTATAATCAAATCATCAATGGTTGACTGAATTGATTTCTTCTCTCTAGTCTGCATGGTACTAGTTTTGTCATGATTCTATGTTCTTTCTTCATCTTGGGATTTGATTTCATAGATCATCCTCATCTTTAGTGTAGTCAATTTAAATTGAGTCCCTAGCATTGGCATTTGATTCTCTATTTTCTAGAGATCATCATCCACTTCTGAATGTTTGGCTTTGAATTTGAATCCACAACTTCATTTTCTTTCTCTCAAGTCCATTCTTCAAACATTTCCCTCTTTTGTCACTGAGGGGAGACTTGGTTGGTGAACTGGGGGTGTTGTTATTCACCCACCAATGTTCAAATCATAACAGAGACATTCTACCCCCCTGCTCTTTGTCTATGAAAGGTGCTACTTTCAACTTGAAAACATTCTCTTCTTTTAGTTGCTGAGCTAATGTATCATTCAATTTTGTTCAATTGTTAATATTGAAGTCAAATAACTTGTAAAGAATCTTACTTATTCTGTCCTTCCTTTCAATTGATTTTTCAAAAGAGTGGAGTCTAAACACTTACCCAAATCAATGTGTGTAGTTTTTCAATTTGGAAACAATAAATAAGCATGAGTGATGATCATTAATTAGTTGAAGTTCTCCTGGTGACCACTGACAACTAACTTGCATGGAGAACTATAGAGTAGATAAAGTGTGGTTTCCTTCAGCTTCACCAACTATTCCAATTTCTAATGTTCAATTTCTTAAACATGATAATTGAAAATATTTGCATTCACCTTCTCATTAGTGAAGGAATTTAGATGTCATAAATATGTGTATACTGGAGTATTGTATTCCGTGGCTTACCATATCTGTAAATCCCTTCTCCATCTTCTCCATCTATGGGAAAATTTTGTACAAGGGATTTTGGAGAATCACAGATTTTTCATTGATTTCACCATTGTCCTTAGGATTATAAATTACCTACAATCTCCTTTTATGAGTATTGATGGTTGTAGGGGTAGAAAAAAACATTTCAAGAAGGTTTTCAAATGGGGTTGCAGTTTATGAAGTGGAGTTTATATATATATATATATATATATATATATATATATATATATATATATATTTTTTTTAAATTCATATTCCTCTAACTATTAAAGGAATGATATACATATGGCTTTAATATAAGAAAAAAGGGATGCAAATGTAGCTTCCACAAACAAATCCAAGAGTCAAACAGAGATCACCAACTCATGTAATGTCTACATGTCTTGTCCATGGAAGAGACTACAGAAAACTACCTAAGTAAATACATACTAATAATTGACCACACTAGTTACACAAGTAGGCTATTCATGGTAATTCTTTAGGGTAGGGTTCTAAGCCAAGATATGTGGATTGACACTAGGAAGCTAGAGTGGTTCCGCCCATCTATAGGAAGTTAGGGAAGCTTGAGACCATATGGCCAAGGTATAACATCATTACCTGCTTTTTTCTTGGTGGACTATGTTGGAATTTGGGTTATATCTAATATTTCACTACCATCTCAAGAGCTGATAATCCAACCACTTATAAATAGTACTCCAAGTGATGTTACACTTCATCTAGTTTCTAGTCCAAAATCAATCACGTCATGAGAACTACTTTGGATCAACTATAGGTTATTTTCAGTTTTGTAACATTTAGAACTGATTTTTCCAATGTTCTCATCCCTAATATTACTATATTCATCATTGAGCATTTTACTCTGGAAACCCCACTGCTTAAGTAAGCATTTTACGCTAGAAGCCCTACTGCTTAAGAAAGGGATTCATATAGTCTATCTAACTATTATTGTCTTGAATTCAGTTAGTTCCATGCGAATATCTAGTTAATGCATCTTTTCCTATGTTTAACTTTTATCTTCAAATCATCAATGGTTGACTGAATTGATTTATTCTCTCTAGTCTGCATGGTACTAGTTTTGTCATGCTTCTATGTTCTTTCTTCATCTTGGGATTTTGACTTCATATATCATCCTCATCTTTAGTGTAGTCAATTTAAATTGAGTCCCTAGCATCCTTTGGCCTTTGATTCTCTATTTTCTAGAGATCATCATCCACTTCTAAATGTTTGGCTTTGAATTTGAATCCACAACTTCATTCCCTTTCTCTCAAGCCCATTCTTCAAACATTTCCCTCTTTTATCACTGAGGGGAGACTTGGTTGGTGAACTGGGGGTGTTTTTATTCACCCACCAATGTTCAAATCCTAACAGAGACATTCTACCCCCCTGCTCTTTTTCTATGAAAGGTGCTACTTTTAACTTGAAAACATTCTCTTCTTTTAGTTGCTGAGCTAATGTATCATTCAATTTTGTTCAGTTGTTAAGCTTGAAGTCAAATAACTTGTAAAGGATATTACTTCTTTTGTCCTTTCTTTCAATTGTTTTTTCAAAAGAGTGGAGTCTAAACACTTACCCAAATCAATGTGTGTATTTTTGAAATTTGGAAACAATGAATAAGCACGAGTGATGATTATTAATTAGTTGAAGTTCTCATAGTGACTGCTGACAACTAACTTGCATGGAGAACTATAGAGTAGATAAAGCATGGTTTCCTTCAGCTTCACCAACTATTTCAATTTCTCATGTTCAATTTGTTAAACATGATCATTTAAAATATTTGCATTCACCTTCTCATTAGTGAAGGAATTGAGATGTCATAAATATGTGTCTATTGAAGTACTGTATTCCTTGGCTTACCATATTTGTAAATCCCTTCTCCATCTATGGGAAAATTTTGTATAAGGGATTCTGGAGAATCACAGATTCTTCATTGATTTCACCATTGTCCTTAGGATTATAAATTACCTACAATCTCCTTTTATGAGTATTGATGGTTGTAGGGGTAGCAAAAAAAATTTCAAGAAGGTTTTTAAATGGGGTAGCATTTTATGAAGTGGAGTTTATATATATATATTTTAAATACATATTCCTTTAACTATTAGAGGAATGATATACATATGGATTTAATATAAGAAAAAATGGCTGCAAATGTATCTTCCACAAACAAATCCACGAGTCAAACAGAGATCACCAACTCACTTAATGTTTACATGTCTTGTCCATGAAAGAGACTACAAAAAACTACCTAAGTAAATAAATACTAAGAATTGACCACACTAGTTATAGAAGCAGGCTAGTCATGTTAATTCTCTAGGGTAGGGTTCTAAGCCAAGAAATGGGGTGGGTCCACCCATCTATAGGAAGTTAGGGAAGCTTGAGACCATATGGCAAAGGGATAACATCATTACCTGCTTGTTGGTTGGTGGACTATGTTGGAATTTGGGTAGCTCAAAGGAAATTTTGAGAGGTGAAAACCCACCAAAAGGAGTTGGTTGGGAAAGTTACCGAAGTAGTTGGAGTTTTGACCCAAAGATGTGGGTTTGGACCCATGACAATTAATTATTTATTCTAATTTAAAAACTGTCATGATCATAAAAAATGTCTTCAAAGGTTATAGTGCCTTTTATTAATGTCACGTGAAGAATTCTAACTGTAGACATCCTTCCTGTCTGGTTATGTGGTGTACATGTCTTAAGATATCAATTGCTTTCATCAAAATTTATTTGTAAAAATCTTCAAGAGAGACACTTGCAACTTTTCTTGGCTCACTAAATTATATCGGTTTGAGTTGTATATACATATATACCAATATTGACATTGAAAGTCTACATAGAACTTATACTACAAATTGTATCTTCTAAGGTCAGTAACAACTGTAGCTAGATGATAAATCTGGTGAGCCTTCGCTCTCGGTATCCTTTATGCCTAGAAATAATCTAGGGAATAGCAGTTCCTATGATTAAATCCTTTTAATATACTTATGCTTAGAAGGTGGTCTTATGGTGACTGATGTCACTTCTTATAGTCTTAAAAATACTATTTTCTATATATATGCCTAGAATATAGCATCAAATTTGATGTGACATACTACTTTAATATTAATGAAATAATTTCTCCAAGATGATGACATGAAGGAGAGTGATGGCTCAATTTATAATTATTGGCTTTGAGTTTATTTTATGCATAAATTGGGTTTCAGTCCTCTTGAAACAACACATAACATAAATTTATGAAACAACACATAATTCAAATATTTTGGAGTGATTCCAGAGCATGTCAAGTGTGCTCAGAACTTTTATATATAGATTAGACTAGGACCTTCATTATTCTGCCTTAGGTTACCAAATTATCCTTTCGGTCCTCTAGAACAAAAAACATCTCTACCATTTGTGCTAGTGTACGTGCCCAAAATAATTGAGCCTTAAGCCTATATAATGTTATTTCCCCATCCAAACAAATCCCATGGAGGTCTCATCTATATGTAAACTAGATAAGTCTATCAATCTAACCCCTCACAAAAAAAATTATTTTCTAATTTCCTAAAATTAGTGTGTGTCCAGACTGCAAAACATAGATACCGTGTTTATTACAAGCACAACACTCTTTATGATTTGTATCATAACCTATACAATGCATCAGGGATATAATAATGGATCCATATTTGGATCTTTTAAAATTTAATTCAATTTCAAAGTATCTTCTCATAGTGAGACAGGGTATTCATTACTTGTATAAGCCTACAAAACCAAACTTTTAGCACTTTCCATCACTGGCGAGTTTTTTTGGGAACATGAGTTTATGATTTTTAGCATGACCTTTACACATGATAAAGGGTATGATAATGGATCCATCTCTGTCTCTCTGAAAATTCAGTTCAAAGTAACTTTTCATAGTGAAGCAGGGGATACATTTACTTGTACAGGGCTAGAAATCCAAACTATTGACACTTTCCGTCACTGGAGAGGTTTTTCAGGAAGAGAAGTTTCAGTATAACGTTTTGAGAATCACTTTACCTCAGCAAAAAGAGAAATTTCTTGCATCTGTGAGAAAATGGAGTGGAATGATTATAATTTTGTCCCGTAAGTTCTCATGGTTATGTATCTTTACTGGATGCAATTCAAAATGAATGCTTTCTATTGACTTTATTAAAGATTATTTTATAATCAATATAAAGCTATTTTGTTGCAGATTGGTTCCAGGGTTTTTTTTGCCAAGATAGACCTTAAGACCCATACAAAACAAATAAGAAGCCCAGACTTATGTCATAAAGGGGCGAAAACACTCAATGATAGCAGGGTGCGATAGAGACAACTTAGAGTTTCATGGTTTGAAACTTAGATTTAAATTTTACACATAAGTGAATTTGGGTCTCTGTTAGTTGAATGTGTCCAAATGTGACTGCATTTCTTATGCTTTGATCGTCCAGGTGGTTTGAAAATGCACTGGAAGTAACTTATCCCCCTTAAATCCATACAATTCCCATTTGAGGTGTTGGCGATGAAGTTGCACCAGGTGAAGATTCTCAACCTGGTTTACTAGGGATAGTCTGGGACACCTTGGATATGATGTGTTTACATGATGTTAATATATGTTGAATGTATTTTGTTTAGCAATTGATATTATCATGTTTTCAATGTTTGTACATTTTTCATTTGAAATGTGAAAATCGTAAATTGAAATTCCTAGAAGTCCCCATGCTCCCATTGGACTTAGTTAGACTAGGTATTATAATTGTAATTACGTTTTCACTCTGTTTTTCCAATTTCATCCTATATATTTCATTGGGGGCTTGGTCACATGTGATCACCCACCTAAATATGTATTTTATATTTATAACCTTAAGAGACTTGGTTAAAGATGATCACTCTCCACCAATGTTGTACCTCTATAAATAGATATTCCAATGAAGAGTGTACCATAGGTGCACCTTGCAACAATATCCTATTTACTTGCATGCTCGGTTTCTTGGGTTTCTCTCTTTCTTAGATGCAATTATTCACATTGCTAATGTGTGCCCATACCAATATCAGGGTCTCTTTGGCGCTTTGCAATTTCAAACTCATTGGGAGTTTTCTTTCTTGGAATTCTCCTTGAGCTTCCCACTCCAAGTGGTTAGAGCAATTTCTAGGCTTGTTGATACAACCAATACTTATATTCGGGCCATTAACAACATGCATCATATTTTTTCTCAGGTTTCCCTCGTCCTTTTTGCATATCCACATTTTTACAGTTTTTATTTTTGCGATTTTTCATAACTATTATTTTTATTCGCAACTGGTGTAATCATTGGTCCTTTTGGCCTATTCTATGTTTTTTTGATACATACTATTTGTTTTTTTTCCATTTCACTTAGTAAACCTATAGAAAGGGTCCATTCTATTGATTAAACAAGTGTAAAGATACCATTCCATTGATTTACCCTACAAAGGGTCCATTTTGCTGATCAAACCCATTAGAGGATTTAAAGCTTGCAATTTCTTTTGCCCATGCCTATCCCATGCAAGTAAACTCAAATCATTGGCCCACCTAGAAATGTGGCCCAATTTGTGTCTTAGTGTAAGAACACTCTTAAAAATCCTTAGCTCCTTGTCAAGCTCATGAAATATTACTTGCAATGATTCCAAATTGTTTTGACAATTGTTCATCTAGGAAAATTAAAGGAATTTGCACCTATGATTAAATCATAAATCATTAGGGACTTGGATGTTGTGGATATGTGAAGTTGTTTCTAGCATATGTTAGACAACTACCTCATAAGGAGCTTCTCCTTCATTTGCCCTTGCAATCCATTTAGTCGCTAAAACTGTCCTTGGAGCATGGATGTTAATTAGCCCAAGTCCTCCATCTTCTCTATGGAGGGTGTAAATGTCACTAGTAACTAACTAGTTGCCTTTATCCTCACTTTTATCATGGAAAATGATAGAGGATATGTTTCAAATTCTTATAACCAATTCATCAAGGGAAATATAAGTAAAAGAATCACTAGTAACTAACTAGTTTCCTTCCTCACTTTTATCATGGAAAATGATAGAGGATATGTTTCAAATTCTTATAACCAATTATTTACAACTTAAGGGAGAGGTTTTTTGCAAAGGATGATTAAAGTTATTGTAATACTTTGTTGTTTTGTTTAAATCTTTCAAGTGTTCATTAGGTGATTTGGAGATATGAATTAATTTAGTGGAAATTTTTATATAGTTTACATTTGAATGGTGTTCTTTGTTTTATAGATAATGAATCATGATTTTATTGTTTGTGTATAATGATTTAGTTTTGTTTTTGGGCTTGGGCCTTGGCACAAAATTTTAATAAAAAATTACATAATGGTTTTTGTGAACATTACACTTATTTTACTTTGAAAGCTAGTTACAAATCTAGTAATTCTCAACTCTTGGAAACTATTGATGCAGGTTTCTAGATCGATTTGAAATTTTACTTCTGGAATATTCAGTGAGATGTCAAAAACTAATCCTTGGAAGAAACTATCAAGGCAAATGGATGTATTATCATACTTTAAAAAGTCCCAATCCAAGAATACACATTCTCTTCATGATTCAAGCTCCTTTGAATAATCTGTTACTGAGAGAGATGTTAAATCTTGTGAAAATGCATCTGATATCCATATGATGGATGAAAGAATAGGTTCCTCAAGTGATCAGGGTGAGATAAATGCAGTTTCAACAGAAATTAGTGATGAAAATGTTAAATATATTTCCTTGGAAGGTGACATAAACCATTCATGGAAAAGGCAAAAAGGCCAATGGACCATAGGGAGAAAATTCCAAGATGATTGGGTCTCAAGTTTTCCATTTATTGAAGAAATACCTCCTACAAATGAGGATTTACGAGAAGTTAGATGTATTGCATGTAGTTGGAAATTTGCAAGGTAGTGCATTTTCAGATGAAGCTACATAAAGTACAAAAGCATGCAGGAAAGGTGTATGAAAAGAAAATTGTAAATGGTAAAGTGAAATCTATTGTCAGATGGAAATATTTGGAGGAATGTCGACATATCCAATGTGTGGAATAATACAAAAAATATTTAATAAGTAAGAAGAAACTTGATGCAAGTGGAGGAACCATCATATCTCAATTTGAAAAGACGATGGAAAGAAGTTTGTTATCCAAGACGATACAATTGAGCACTGTATTCAACATCTTATGTAAAGGTCGTCCTATGACAGATTATTCAGATCACATGAAATTTCTAACTTTTCTTCACGTGCCAAACTTTCCATCTTCTCATTGGTACGTAACTAGTGGTTGGGAATGGGCAAGATATCTAGCTCAAGTAGAAAATGATGATTTGAAATAGGATATTTCAAATGCTAGGTTTTTGGCATTGTCTTTGGATGAGGTTACGACTATTGATAATACTTCATGGATCTTCATGAGACTTTACATGGTTAATGACCATATTAGGAATTCCTATCTACTTGGGACTAGAAAGATGAGAGAGACTTCTACAGCTTGAAATATTTATGAACTTATTCTTAATAGTTTGAAGGAAAGTGGTATGGATCATTTAATGATTGCAAAAAATTTAGTATGTGTTGAAGAAGATGGAACATTGGTAATGCAATGACAAAGGAATGGTCTTTGTGTTAGACAACAACTATCAGCTTCGCCATATATGCTTAATATTCATTGTATGGCTCATAGGATGAATCTTTCATTTAAAATAGTAAGCAAGTTTCCATCAGTTTCAAAAGTTAAAGATCTTGTACATGAGACTCATGCATACTTTTCTCGTAGTCCCAAATGACATTTAGAGTTTCAACAATTTGCAGATGGTGTTACGGATGGAAAAAACTATTGAAAGATGTTGATACAAGATGGATCTCATTAAATGGACCAGCTCAAAGACTATTTAGTGAGTTCAAATCTTTGGTAGGATTGATGTATGAAAATCGCTACAATGTAGACAAAGCTCAAGATCTTCTTTTTTGACTAATTGATATAGAAACATTATTGAAATTGGCTGGAATTCTTCCTATGCTACATGAAATGAATTTCCTCGTGAAAATGTCTCAGAATCGCACAATGTATATTGCCAAATACACAAATGCGAGAAAGTTAGCATGCCTTGCATTGGATAATTTGTATATGATGCTAGACTCTTTTACTAGTCTAGAGTTTACAAGTTGGACTAGGATCATCAATATAGAAAATACTGAAATTTTTTTGACGTATGATGAAAAAGGGATACTATGTACTGCAGTGCATGGGTATATGGTCCCCTTTCATTATATTAGTAATACAGGACGAATCACCAAAGATTTCCACGTGTCAAGAGACCAATTTGATAATATTGTGATCTCAATGAAAATTTGATAGAAATTGCAAGATCACTATCATTAGAGATAAGAGAACGATTTCCTGGAGATGAATTGTTGGAGGCCATGTGTGTGGTAATACCATCAATATTGTAACAATTGTCAATGTCCAAGAAATTTAAAAGCCAATTTTCAAAAGAGATTAAAATGTTTAGTAGACCACTTTTGCGAGAAAGTCTCGATACATGGAAAACAGATTGAAGGTATTTTAGATTCATCAAAATTGTATCAACAAGGTGCACGATAAAACAATGTGGAAGCAATATCCTTTTTTGGAGAATCCTAGTGAAAATGGTGCTATAACAAGATTATGGACTACTTTAAGTGCTAGCTAATACATGCAAGAAAACATATTAGAATATTTCAAATTAGCAGATTTGTGTCAAACCATGATTTTGGGATCAGTGGAGGATGAGATAATGTTTAGTGCACTATCATTCTTGAAGTCAAAGTTGAGGAAAAAGCTTGATAAACATGTGGATACATGTTTAAGATTATATGTAACAAAGTATGACATCAACAATTTTCCATATGAAAGAGCACTGGCGCTTTGGCGATCAGATTGTGATAGAAGGGGAGAAAAAAATATAACAAATTTATCTAATGAACTTGATACATAACATAATGTTTTGGAGGCTCATAATGACAATACATCTGTAGAAGATCATGTTCACAATGTAGAAAATGATGACCAAGATGAGAATTGGGAAATTGAAATACCATAGGACTCTTATTTTGGTATACACGTTCTGTTGATCATGCAAGATTACTATATGTCAAATTCAGGTAAAAATGGGTTCTATATTTTGTATTTTTCATTGTAACATTGCAGCTACATTTCTTTCATACGTGTTATTTTAAGATTGATGTTTCATATTTAATCCTTACATTGTTTGTTTCTTATTTGTGACAGGAAATGAAGCTAGTTTTGATGAGGCTGGGACCTATTTCTTTTCACATAGATAGTGTCTGACTAGTATTAAATGATAAATAAGTAATTTAACAAGAGTAACACAAAGAATCAATGGGCTCATTCAAGTACATGAAACTACCTTGATGTCTACCTCTGACATCTTGGAAAATTTTAATGGCATATATGTTGCTTGTGTTTGGGGAATTTTGCTGAGTTTCGAGTTTTATATTTTCTTGGAAAATAATTATTGATATTTGGAAAATGTGTGATTTTATATTGGTAGTGGAAATGAAGCTGATTTTGATCTTTGATTGGAAACGAAGTTGGATTTGATGAGGTTGGGACCTATTTCTTTTCACATAGATAGTGTCCTAGTATTAAATGATAAATAACTAATTTAAGAATTCTAACGCTAAGAAACAATGGGCTTATTCAAGTACATGAAATTGTGTTGATGTCTAGTTTTGATATCTTTGAAGATTTTAGTGGTTTGTTTGTTGCTTGTTTAGAGGATTTTGTTGAGTTTGAAATTTTTGGTTTGTTTTGGTCAAAGATATTTTTATTCCCTTGAATGCTTATGGTTCTCATATCATGCATAGATCGATAGATCTAGTTTTATTATTATAATCATTATTGTTTTCTTTATATATTTGGTGGTTTGAGGAAATATATTTTATTTCATTTCACTTTGTGGCATGATTTTGACATCTTCACCTTTTAGAATATAGTAAAATATTTTTCTTATTATATATTTTTCTTGCAAAAGAATTATTGATATTTGGAAAGGGAAATAAGCCCTGGGTAGCTAAGCGAAGAGAAAAATGGTCTATGTACTAGGTTCCTGCGCATTCATCATAGGAGACCTATTGGCATGAGACCGACATTCATTTTATGCAACTACACTTTTGATGCCAAGGCAGAGCTAAGTTCGCTGACCTGGGAAGAACAATGGCAGTTGATCATAATTCTAAGGAGATTAGAATGTTGGTTTCAAAAACAACTGACCATGCCACCAATGCTGGTGGAACCAAAGGAACCACATTAGCTTATTATGATTCTTTCCAGATTGCTCAGGGTGAAACCGAGGCTATTTTGGGAAGCATGGAAGGTAGCAGTGGTTGCCTAGCATTTAGTAGCAAGGTATTCTTATGTTGATTTCAGATTCCTGGAATATCTTGAAATCTGATGGTTACAAGAGGGTCAATTGTTTGACCTTTCTAGTGACAGTCAGATTCCTAGATATTCTTGGAATCTACAATCCTCATAAGTTCAACAATCGGTACAATAACATGTGTTTAGTTTTAAGAGGTAACATGTTTAAATCCAAAAGCATTGAATACCCCTTCCTAAATTCACATATGTATTCCTTAATAGATTTTAATATTGAAATAACTCTTTATTATTGTAATTAACTATAGGGAGACTTTTTTGGGTAGTTTGATTATATATTGGGTGTTCTATGTAAATGACTGATTGTATTAATGCCATTTGTGTGCAGGAGTTCTTGATATGAAATGTGCACTCTATTTAGGAATACAAAGGGCATGTAGACAATTTTATTTGCTATCTTCTACCTGGAACACCCTATTCACATGCTCAATATACTCTAGGTGATCTCTTAGATTTTACTGGCATTGAAATATAGTACACTTGCTCTCTCTTCTTCTAAATTTAACACTATATGTTGTTGTGTAAGAAGGAGGTCTTCTTTACACATTGTAGGATACTAATCTGCAATACGTTACATCTTCTTCCTTCTTACTCTTGACATATGAAAAATACTTGAGCTCCTCCAAACAAGTAGTAACTTGTGGTGGGACAGTGACAATCACTCCTCACAGGCTAAGAGCACTTTCAAAATGCCAAGTATAGATTCATAATAGCCCAATGCTTAATTTTCCTATTATTTCAAAAATTTATTAATGTATGCAGAATCTAAATCAATTTTGTGTTGACAAAGGTTGATTACATACTGGGATATAATCCTATGAGGATGCCATACATGGTTGGATATGGTTTCCTCTATCCAAAACTTATTCATCACAAAGCCTCTTCTTTGCCCTCCAAGGCCAATCATCCTCAACCCATTCCCTGCAAAGAAGGCTTCCAATCTCTGTACAACAGTGCACCCAATCCCAACATCTTGGTGGGAGCTGTGGTGGTAGGCCCAGATAACATGGATAGGTTTACTGATGTGAGAAACAATTATGATAAATCTGAACCTTCCACCTACATTAATGCACCCTTAGTGGGTTCCCTTGCTTATTTGGCCCAGAGACTAATGTTATACTTCTGAAATTTCTTCGTGCCATAGATTTCAGGGTGAATGATGCATTCATCATGTTGCAAAATAGTGTGGCATGGAGGAAGAAATTTGGAGCTGACAGTATAGTTGAAGAGGATTTGAAATTTGATGAGAATCTGAATTCAGTGGCCTTCATGCATTGTTATGATAAAGTGGGCCACCCTGTGTGCTACACTGATTATGGGATTTTTCGAGACAAGGAGCTCTACTAGAAGATCTTTGGAGATGATGAGAAGCTGAAGAAATTTCTGATGTGGAGGGTCCAAATTCTGGAGAAGGGCATCAAGCTCTTTGATTTCAAGCCTAGTGGTGTCAATGCCATGATTCAGATCATAGATCTTGAGAATATGCCGAAGAGAGAATTGAGAGCCGCATCAAACCAAATTTTGGCACTTTTTCAAGATAACTACCCAAAGATGGTAGCAAGAAAGGTCTGTAACTTCTCAAAACACAAATGTTTTTTCCTTTTCCGAGATTTCATAGAACAATCTATCTAAATGAATATAAATGATCAGAAGGATGATGTTAGATGTCCTCGTAGATCTGGTGTTTTGAGAATTTTGGCACACCACAAATTGGAATTTCTGATTCATATATACACACACTTAACAGGAATAATTAATCCAAGATACCTCTGCCTAGATATGATCCTGTGATTTTAAATGGAAGCATGACAGAGATGTGCCCTGGATTCCTCTTCTAATGGTTATTTTGATCGTTGACCAGTTTTGGGCACCCTGATCCTTGATTTGACACAAATCTGATCGACTTTCTTAATGAATCAAATATAAACCGTGACACTGTCAACATCCCTATAAGCTCTTAAGACATTCACATTTGAGGAATGAAATATTCCAATTTCATTAAATATCTTAGTTCACACCTGAAGTTTGATCAACCTACAGTGGCATGTTTATTGTTTTGATATCCTACCTTGAATGACTTGTTATGATTGTACTGGAGCATACCTCTGATTAGTTTAAGTAATGACCTAAGTGAAGACATGTATTACTTTCACTTGGCATATTTAAGTTGAAGAAGTGAAAGGGCATCAAAATTAAGATCGCATCATTTCCACAGTAGTTGTGTTGTCAAGCAGTCTCACTGTATACAATATCTTTATCTTATTGCAGCAGTAAGCCTCAAGGTTCATCATTGCCCTGTAGCAGTTGCTTAAGACTATCATTGCAGTGTTTTGATACAACACCCTTGTGACAATAACCTTTTGTATGAAAATAATTCTAAAGTATTCATGATAGTCCTCCTGTGGGCCTAACTGAAGTATACCTGTGGTGAGTAAGTTCTAAAGATCATACAGGTTCACTAAGCACAAAGATCTTCTAGAGTTTGTTGGCATGATATTATAGGCATTAACATTGTCTTGAATGTGTGGTTTGTTGAACAAGGCCAACAACCTGAAGGGATCCTAAAAGGCATCAACAAGCCTAAACCTTGTGGTATACTGTTGATAGCAAGAAGCTTCAGAACAAAAAGGCATCATCACACTTAAGGTATAATTCTCATTGACACATGCAAAACAAAGAATAGTAGATAGGTTGCTTCAGATGCATTTGATCAATGTATGATACTAGCTGATATAGCTTGACCAAAGACTTTAATTTTGTTTGAACATAGATGTTAGAGGCACCACTGAGAGTGATGATGAAAATAATCAATAAGATAGTAACTTTGACTTTAATGACTAAGAGAGCTTTATGAGTTGAGCAATAGAAATAAGATTGGCTAATCAGCATAGTGCTTTTAGGTAGTGAAATGTAGGAGGAGTGTAGGAGCAGTGACTATGGAAATTTGGAGCAGTGGTGGTGGCAACTATAGTTTTGAATGGTGGCAATAGTTGTAGGCAAAATAATGGTGTATGGTAGCAACCATTCACATCTTTGTCTAATAGTTGAAGCAATGCAAGTTCATGCAACACCGTTATTTTGGCACCTTTAGGTACCCCTTAGAAGTTTGGAAGATAGGAGTAAAAAAGTGCATGGCACATTGGAGAAGTTCCTTGTAACAATCCTTATGAGCATGAAAATAGAGGTACCTTGAAGAAAGTGCATAACAGATTTTATGTCTTGACAAGCATGATAAGCAGAAGACCCTGATTTTGGCATCTTGGTTGGGTAATTGGGCTCTTTGATGCATTACGTTAGGAAATTATAAATAATGGTCTTGTGGATATGCATGCCTAAATGCGAAGGACCCCTCCTCATCATGGATTGGGGAATTTGATGCATTGGTAGCATTCATCTAGTGTTGAAGGATAATGCAACAATTTTGGGATAATCTCATGAGAGGATTTCTTCACCCTGGTTGAAGAAGGACCATGATGATTCTTCAAAATTTTCCTCTCTGACCTAAAGCAAGCTTCCTAGAAGTTGGTTGTTGCAGTTGCATTGTGGAAAGTCTCATATCTCGTATGAGGAGCTCAGGATTGAAGGCTAGATGATCACCTAAAGCAAGGCCTCAGAGGGAGTTATAAAATACCTCTCAAATTGACCCAATGACTTTTCTTGCTCAATGATTATTGATAAAAGAAAGTCATGACAACTGAGTATGATGACAGTGATGATGGCTTCATATATATCTCTGTTACCTTAGATGTTGCATGATTATGATTAATGTTTTTGGTACATGAACCTATGGGTCAATAATAGGAAGGGTGCAGGTTGCAGATAGCTTGATGACTATGGAAAGTGGACGAGATATGTCATTTTGATGATGTCTACATATCAAATGATGACCCTCTCATTTAACGATGTAAAGTTAAGATGGAAGACCATCTAAATGACTTAATATATGCTTAGACAGTCATTATACACTAAGAGATCAAATGAATGTTTAATATATTGCCAAATTCATCCTAAAGAACATATGTTTGTTGAGAATGTCATGTAATACGAATTCTATAATATTTTTGAGGTTGTTTGTCAATATGTCAAGACATATATGTTTAGGTCCATTCATACTTTTCAGACATATAATCAAAACTTTCTCCAAACAACCACTTAGATAATCACCATAGGAACTTGAATTTTGTTTACTTGAATGCTGGAAACTGAGGCATCTGAATCCACAAATTTAATCTATTATTTGAATTTCAAAGGCATGAAATCATATTTACAAAATATAGGATGATATTAATTATTTTTGAGCATAGCATCTGTATCTAGAAGCAATGAAGTAGAAAAGTATGTAGGCACTTACATGATACTACAACGAATTGCTTAAAATGATACTTAAAGGCTCCATTGGATTATATCAAATGAAATTTGTTGGTGTAAGGATTTTATTTACATAATTCACAATGATAAAACAATGACTAGATCTACCCATTCAACATAAATGATAAATACACTCAACTACAAGTTTCAAAGCAGTGACGAATTCATAAATTTTTCCACATTTGAATGGATCTGAATTTTATGGCAAGCGTATGATAATAGCTGGTCTTTGCGTCCAAGGCATCAAATTCATTTAGCATAAAATGTATTATTTTCAAATTTGACGGAACACTCAAAATTGTTAGGTATTAAATTTTAATGTTTGTTTCTGTTTTGTGATTAGATGGTGGGGTATATTTTTGAATAAAAATCCATTTTTGGTGAGGATTTGTTGAAATGTCTTCTTAGAATATTTCTGTGCAGAAATATTCACTGGCTGATATGGAATTTTTAAGTCATCTTGGTTGAAGAGCATTCTATATGCTGATGATGTTACCCAAAACAAACTCTTTGTTGCTTTATTGAATACTTTATGATCTATTTTTCTTTCATGAAATTTTGGGATCCTTAGTTTGGATTTGTCAACTTCTGTTGGACACAAGGAAATATGTGCCTCCCTTGGTTAAATCTCATTTTTGAGCATCATTGTCGTGGGGCTTTTACATTTTTTGGCAATGAGTAGCTACATAATCATTCTTTGTCCTTCTAGAGTCTTAATCCCAATTTGTAAATTTGTATTTTGAAAAATATATTTAGATCTTTGATGTCCAATGGTACTTCCCTTATGCATGCATAAGGGTCCCTGCCACTCCCTTGGTCTATCAGGATGAAAATTGCATTGGGTGCAACAAAAGGTCTGGCATTTCTTCATGGAGGGGCTGAAAGACCAGTGATTTATCGGGATTTTAAAACATGCAATATTTTGCTGGATTCGGTTTGTACCTACAACTTCAAAATTATGAGATGGATCACTGTTACACATTGGATTATCTTAAGTCTTTATGGAGAGATATGTACTTGGTGCAGGAATACAATGCCAAGCTGTCTAATTTTGGACTAGCAAAAGATGGACCTGAGGGAGACAACACCCATGTTTCAACTCGAGTTATGGGAACATATGGTTATGCTGCTCCAGAATATGTAATGAATGATGAGCATTTTAACGAGTTTAAAACCTGTGGCAATAATATCTTGGTGAGGAAATTTAAGATTGATACAGATCAACAAGATTTCTAGCCTCTTTAAGGGTCCTGTTTAGTAAATGGGGTAAGTAGCAAAACTGACAAGTTTGTTCTGGGAGAGTTTTTTAGGTCTCGTCCTATTGGCCTAATGTTTAATGTAGACTAACTAATGTTCAAGACTCAGGACAATTTATATGAGGTTGATTTTTCCTTAATTTTTGAAAAAAGTATCTAAACATGCATACGTCTCCTAAAAGAAACATGTGTTTGGTGATATATATTTAGGTTGATCTCAATGTACTTTTCATTGGATTCTCTCTTATTCTTGACTTACAGATTAGCACAAGCATTTCATTTTTTACATTTCCTATTACCAATGTGAATTTTAATAAAAGTTAGCATAGACATTTCAGATATTTACAAAGATAAACAAGAATAACTGAGTCAATGATTAAGGTTGGAATTCAGGACAATTTGCAAACTGCATTTTTGTTCAGTGTCTGGATGGATGCATCCAACAATAATCCTATTAAAACCTTTAGATGGAGAGGTTATTATAATACAAAATTTGGCTTTCTTCAGTTCATACTATCTAGGTTTTTAGCTTTACAAGTTCACACTCTATTGTTTCAGACATCTTCCAGGCTTCAAAATCCCTTATCTCCTACCATCTAAAGCTAAAGTGAATAATCCCCTAATGGAGAACTTTGGATAAATTGGAATATCCAATATTGTGCATATAGGATGCTCTTTGTAGACACTTGGATTAGTGGGAAGGAGGGTGTCTTATGTGATTGTCAAAAGGGCCTAGACAAAGATACTATTGAGATACTATTGCAAGGGTCTCATGGGTGGAGGTAAGAGGTCTCCTTGAGATCTCATGAATCTACATATTGAGGTGGAACTGCTCTCTGCTTGTAACTTATTGCTTCTGTGTGTAAGCTCTACAAAGGAGGGAGGTGATCATCCTATTGTGTGGTTTGATGGGAGTTATTCTAAGGCTCCCCCATTTGAGTCTGTTGTGGGTGGAAAATTCGACAAGTCAAATTGTGCCCTGATTGGATGAATTTACAACATCAATGCTTCTTTATTCAACATAACATAAAATCTATTGTTTCAAGTGATACTATTGTTGAAGACATATAAGGAAGCCTCTGTTACCTGCATATTAGATAAAACCTTTGTACAGTGAAAAACTTTGTAGTGATATCTTTTGCTAATATTTGAAGTGTTTTCTTCCACTTCTAACATCCAAATCTACAATGCATATAACCTATAAAATTACAATATAACTTCATACATTGCGATGCTCTCTCTAAAAAATGTTCTGATAAATCCCTAAGCTCAAAAAGATTTCCTTCACTGAAAACTATCAAGTCTCTGCATCTGAAAGAATTTGAATAGGAATAGTTTTCCTTCCCATAAAACATATCGGTCCCCATTTTTTTACCATATTCTTCATCTCATGGATCTATTTGCAGAGTAGTAGGGATTTCTAATAATTCTATAGAATCTAGATTTGCATGACAATATTTTTGCTAGAGTTTTCTCTTCATGGATTTTTTGTTATGGGTCTGTTTAAATTTGAATATTCTGTTGCCTTCATGATCACTGATCAAAATCATCACCACTACTACACATGGGATCATCACTAGGATCTACATAAACATCATTTGGCTTAGAGTCCAAGGACTCCTCAAACTCCTCTCCAACCTCAATATTAGTGCTAGTAGTAGCATGAACAACAACACTACACTTAGCAGAAATAGAAGAACACGTTTTCCAAACTACACGAGAACTACTTCCCTCATGAGTCAGCCTGTGCCATGCATGGTCTCGGTGGTTCGCTTCCTTCAACTCCTGGTTCAACTACCATATCTTCATTGGAACCAACACCCTGAACTCCACTAGACAATGATTCACTATTTTGCACTAGTGATTCGCCATTTGTACTGGTGATTCACCATGATTTTACAAGATAATATAATATCGTGAGAGATTCGCAAAAAAAATTATATATACATATTATATTATTAATAAAATCGCCTTCCATGTTTCCTATGTATTATGGGGATTCACCCATTTATTATACATATAAATTTAGGGGGGTTCTTAAAATTTTCCCTAATCAATATGTGCATGAATTGACGAATTTGTTCCATACCTTGCGCACAAAGATGGGTATAAAATATTTAGAGAGGCATTTGGTGCTCATTTACCGCAGTTGTTTTCATAGATAAATTCAGGAGGAAATGGATTTCCTCGACATTACATCGCTTGGCACGACATATCGCTATGCCGTCAAGATCGAGCAAAAATTTAAGCAGAAGAAGCGAGACTTTGGATCCACGAATCCGAAGCCAGGGAAAGGTGCCCCTAAACTACAGAACAAGGGGCAAGGCCAAAGCAGGGTGACTCAGAACAACACCACAAATCCAAAGAAGGACATGTAGAAGTGGTGTGAATTTCATAATACTCCCACTCACAGCAAAATAGAGTGTCGAGCCAAATAGTTGTTGGTGGCCAAACTAAAGGAAACCGAATCAAATGCAAGTTCTGATCCTCAGTATGAACCAGAAAAAGGAAATGAAAAAGGGAATCAGATCATTGATGTGGATCCCAGTGCCATTTTTTGCACCACCAAGCTCTAGGGGAGAATCCCGAGGATGCAGAGGAGGGAAAGTGCCTCTTCCATTCGCAGATGCGGGTGAATTTTTCTCCACTACAATTCCTTCTCGATAGTGGAAGCCAAAAGAACCTCATTTCAGCAGAGGTCATGAAGTGGCTCAACCTACCGACCATAGCACACCTGCAATCGTATACTATTGGGTGGCTTCACAAAGGAAGAGATCTCCGCGTCCACCAGCAGTGCCGCTTTCCGTACAACATCAAGCCATTCAGATATGAGGTACTGTGTGATGTTGCTCCTCTTGATGTGTCTGATGTATTATTGGGCCAACAATACTTGTGGAGGAAAAAATGCTGTGTATGAGTCTAGGGCATGTGCTGTCATTATTACTTTGGGAATTAACTTGTACAAGATACCGGAGGTAGTACCGCCTCTTGTCATCTCTTTGACTACAACAAAACAATACAGTAAGATTTTTTCCCAAACCAGGAAATTTATTTTCCTTACAACTCGCTCACAGGGAAAGAAGAATATTGTGGCCACAACCTCAAAATAGGGATCCATTGTAGGGCTGCAACACATGGACAAAGTCATGGAGGAATACGAGGACATTTTCTCCTCACTCAAAAAGGTTCTTGTACATGGTCAGGATAAGCACTCCATTGATCTGACCCACGACGCACCACTGCCTTATGTTTCCATACCTCATGCGACTACAGAGACAAAATACACACATGTATTGTATGAGGCTGATAAAGAAACCAAATTTATTGATTGCATCCAGCATGTCTGCCTGCAAGTTCATGACATCTTCGACAAATCTAATACCCAGTTCAAAAGAATTTGCCTCATCTCATGGAGGATATCAATACATTGGGGGACCATTTCTTCCTAACGGGGGAGGAATGATCCAGATGGATATTAGTGGCCACCCATATATTCCACTTCAACCCCCACCGTCGATTCTTTTCAGTTTTGCACTTTCAGGACAACTTACTATTTTTAGCAGGTTTTTGGGTCTTGAACTTCCAGAGCCATTTTGGGGCCCTAATGATGCAGGTGGATATTGGTGGCCATCCACCTATTCCATTTTAAATTCTACCATTATTTCTTTCAGTTTTTCAGTTTCAGCGCAACTTACTATTTTTAGCAGTTTTTCGGGTACTGATATTTCGGAGCCGTTTTGAGGCCCTAAACGACGCTTTTTGGGAAAACCGGGAGCAACATGAGTGTACAGACCAATGTTCCTCACACCAAAATTTTTACTCCTCGAATAGATCTTTCTAACGAGGTATTATGCATGCCAAATGAAGATCGTATGCCAAATTTACGTCCCTGGAAGTTGACACTAATTTACCTAAACGGGGCCCATAGTTTGGTGCTTCATCTCCTAGGGTTAGGTTTTTGGATGTTTAGAGTTTTCCATTGTTTCTCAGTAATAAATAGGTCCTCAAGATTCACTGTAACATATTTCAGAGGTATGTAGCCGTGACATCTCTTCACAGAGATAAGCTACCAACGCCCTAGCTAGTTTATTTCCATTATTTATGTAAGCATATTTCTGTTATTTGATATTAATGAAATGAAGTATTATTTCCACTGCATATCTGTGTTTATGTCTATTTCTATATTTTATTCCGTTCTTGCATAAATCTGGATTAGTGGTATCAGAGTAGTCTGCTCTTTCTCTGTTTTTTCTTTGCATGTCCCCAATGCAGTGAGGGTATAAGGAGTTAGGGCTTGATCTAGTTGAACCCTTGCAAGATCAACCTCGCAAACCTCGACGACCTCCCATGGAGAAAGAAAAGAAAGATGAGGGAGCAGGAGATCCTATCAAAATATTTCTCGATGAGGCCGTCGAGAAACAAAGGAACGCTATGATGGATAACTTTGCACAGATCCTTCAACGATTGCCCAGCTACGACATATCTGCATCCAACAACCACTCTGCAGACACGACTCCATTCAAGGTATAGGTAAACCTTGAAATTCCTATATTTGAAGGCCAGATAGATGTAGACGTCGTCGATAGATGGTTGAATTTTCTAGAAGGGTATTTCTCGGTCCATGATTTCTCCGACCAAGAAAATATTATTTTTGTACTCGTTAAAGCCACCCCCATGTCAAGGATTGGTGGGAAACCTACTGTGAGAAAAAGGACAATGGGGAACCTTCTCTATTCTCAGTTGCACCCACTTGGAATTCATTCTAAGATGGCATCAAGGAAAAATACTACCCCATGGGGAGCTATGAGGACAAGTATCCAATGGACCATGCTGTGGTAGCAAAGGGATCAAGATGTGCACGAACTAATGAATTTGTTCCATACCTTGCACACAAAGTTGGGTATTAAAGATTCATAGATTCATTTGGTGCTCAAGTACAGTGGTTGTCTTCACAGATACATTGAGGAGGAAACGAGGTTCCTCGACATTACATCGCTTGGCATGACATATTGCTATGCCACCAATATTGAGCAAAATTTAAGTAGAAGAAGTGAGACATTGGATCCGTGAATCCGAAGCGAGGGAAAGGTGCCCCCGAATCATAAAGCAAGGGGAAAGGCCAAAGTGGGGTGACTCAGAACAACACCGAAAATCCAAAGAACAACACGGGGAAGTGTTGTGAATTTCATAACAACAACACTCACAGCACAAACGAGTGTTGGGCAAAATAGTCGTTGGTGGCTGAACTAAAGGCACCCGAATCATATGCATGTTCTGATCCTGAGTCGGAACTAGAAAAAGGCAATGAAAAAGGGAAGCATATCATTGATGTGGATCCCAGCACAATTTTTTCCACCACCAAGCTCTAGATGGAGGATCTAGAGGATCAAGAGGAGGGGAAGTGCCTCTTCCATTCACAGATGTGGGTGAAGGGTTCTCCACTACAATTCCTTGTCGATAGTGGAAGTGAAAAGAACCTCATTTCAGTAAAGGTTGTGAAGCGGCTTAGCGTACTAACCATAACACACCCATAGCCATATACCGTTGAGTGGCTTCATGAAGGAAGAGATCTTCGCATCCACCAGCAATGTCACCTTTCGTACAACATCAAGCCATTCACGGATGAGGTACTGTGTGATGCTGATCCTCTTGATGTGTCTGATGTATTATTGGGATGACCATACTTGTGGAGGCCACATGCTGTGTATGAGTCTAGGATTCATGCTATTATTATTACTTTGGGAAGTAACTTGTACAGGATACCGGAGGTAGTACCGCCTCTTGTCATCTCTTTGAATAATGCAAAACAACGCAGTAATATTGTTTCCCAAAACAGGAAATTTATTTTCGTTACAACTCACTCATAGGGAAAGAATAATATTGTGGCCACAACCTCTAAAGAAGGATCCCCTATATGGCCGCAACATATGGAAAAAGTCATGGAGGAATACGAGGACATTTTCTACACACTCACAAAGGTTTCTCTACACTGTCAGGACAAGCACTCCATTGATCTGACCCGTGATACATTGTCGTCTGATGTTTCCATACCTCATGCGACTACACAGACATAATACATACATGTATTTTCTGAGGCTGGTAAAGAAACCAAATTTATTGAACGCATCCAACATGTCCGCCCATTGGTCCATGACATCTTCGACAAATCTAATACCTAGTTCAACAGAATTTGCCTCATCTCATGGAGGATCTCAATGCAATGGGGAAAATTGCTTCCTAATGGGGGAGGAATGATCCAGATGGATATTGGGTGGCAACCCATCTATTCCATTTCAACCCCCGCCATCAGTTCTTTCAGTTTTGCACTTTCACGACAACTTACTATTTTTAGCAGGTTTTTGGGTCTTGAACTTCCGAAGCCGTTTTGGGGCCCTAATGATCTAGGTGGATATTGGTCACCACCCACCTATTCCATTTGAAATTCCACCATCAGTTCTTTCAGTTTTTCATTTTTAGCACAACTTATTATTTTTAGTAGTTTTTTCGGGTCCTGAACTTCCGGAGTCGTTTTGAGGCCCTAAACGACGTTTTTTGGGAAAACCAGGAGCAACATGGGTACATAAGCCAATATTATCACACCAAAGATTGTAGTCCTTAGATAGATATTTATAATGAGGTATGATGCATGTCCAAAGTTACATCCTCGGGAAGTTGAAACACCAATTTATCTAAACGGGGCCCAAAGTTTCAGAGCTTCATCTCCTAGGGTTAGGTTTTTTGTATGTTTAGAGTTTTCCATTGTTTCTCAATAATAAATAGGCCCTCAAGCCTCATTGTAACACAGTTAAGAGGCATGTGGCCACCACATATCTTCTCAGAGATAAGCTACCAACGCCCTAGCTAGTTTATTTCCATTATGTATGTAATCATATTTATGTTATTTGATATTAATGAAATGAAGTATTATTTCCGCTACATCTCTTTGTTTATGTCTATTTCTGTATTTTATTTCGTTCCTAAATAAATCTGGATCAGTGGTATCAGAGCGGTCTGCTCTTTCTCTATTTTTCCTTTGCATGTCCCCAATGTGGTCAGGGTATAAGGAGTTAGGGCTCGATCTGGTTGAACCCTTACAAGATCAGCCTCGAAAACCTCGATGACCTCCCATTGCAGAAGAAAAGAAATATGAGGCAGCAGGAGACCTTATCAAAATATTGCTCGAGGAGGCCCTCGAGAAACAAAGGAACGCGATGATGGACAACTTTGCTCAGATCCTTCAATGACTGCCCAGCTACGACACATCTGCATCCAACAACCACTCTGGAGGTGTCACTCCCTTCAAGGTATAGGTAAACTCTGAAATTCCTGTATTTGAAGGCCACATAGATGCAAACACCCTCGATAGATGGTTGAATTTTCTAGAAGGGTATTTGTCGGTCCATGATTTCTCCAGCCAAGAAAATATTTTTGAACTCCTCAAAGCCACCCCCCATGTCAAGGACTGGTGGGAAACCTACTGTGAGAAAAAGGACGAGGGGGAACCCTCTTTTTTCTCAGTCACATCCACTTGGAATCCATTCCTATATGACATCAAGGAACAATATTACCCATTGGGGAGCTATGAGGACAAGTTCATACAATGGACCACGCTGCGGCAGCAAAGGGATCAAGATGTGCATGAGCTAAAAAAAAATTTCCATAGCTCGCACACAAAGTTGGGTATTAAAAATCCAGAGAGAAATTTGGTGATCAAGTACTGCAGTTTTTTGCACAGATACATTTAGGAGGAAATGGAATTCCTAGAAATTAGATCGCTTGGCATGACATATCGCTATGCCACCAAGATCGAGCATAAATTTAAGCAGAATAAGTGAGACTTTGGATCCGCGAATCTGAAGCCAGGGAAAGGTGCCTCTGAACTGCAGAAAATGGGGCAAGGCCAAATCAGGGTGACTCAGAACAACACCACAAATCCAAAGAAGGATACGGGGAAGTGGTGTGAATTTCATAATAGCTCCACTCACAGCACAAATGAGTGTCGGGCCAAACAGTCGTTGGTGGCTGAACTAAAGGAACCCAAATCAGATGCATGTTCTGATCCTGAGTCGAAACCATAAAAAGGCAATGAAAAATGGAAGAAGATCATTGATGCAGATCACAGTGCCATTATTGCCACCACCAAGCTCCAGGGGGAGGATCCCGAGGATCTAGAGGAGGGGGAGCACCTCTTCCATTCGTAGATGTGGGTGAAGGGTTCTCCACTACAATTCCTTGTCTATAGCGGAAGCTAAAAGAACCTCATTTTAGTAGAGGCCATCAAGTGGCTCGGCCCGAACATAGCACACCCACAACTGTATAACATTAGGTGGCTTCACGAAGGAAGGGATCTCCGCGTCTGCCAACAGTGCCGCCTTCCATACAACATCAAGTCATTCATGGATGAGGTACTATGTGATGTTGCTCCTCTTGATGTGTCTGATGTATTATTGGGCCAACCATACTTGTGGAGGTGAAATTTTGTGTATGAGTCCAAGCCTCGTGTTGTTATTATTACTTTGGGAAATAACTTGTACAGGATACCAAAGGTAGTACCGCCTCCTGTCATATCTTTAACTACTCCAAAACAAAGTAGTAAGATTGTGTCCCAAAACCTGAAATTTATTTTCCTTCCAACTCGCTCACAGGGAAAGAAGAATATTGTGGCCACAACCTTGAAATAGGGCTCCACTGCACGACTGTAGCACATGGACAAAGTCATGGAGGAATACGAGGAAATTTTCTCTTCACTCACAAAGGTTCCTCTACATTGTCAGGACAAGCACTCCATTGACTTGACCCACAACGCATCGCCACCTGATGTTTCCATAAATCATGCGAATACATAGACAAAATCCACACATGTATTATCTGAGGCTAATAAAGAAACAAAATTCACTGAACGCATCCAACATGTTCGCCTGCAGGTCGATGACATCTTCGACAAATGGAATACCCAATTCAACAGAATTTGCCTCATCTCATGGAGGATCTCAACGAAATGGGGACCATTGCTTCATAACGGGGGAAGAATGATCCAGGTGAATATTGGTGGCCACCCATCTATTCCATTTAGACCCCCACCATCAATTCTTTCAGTTTTGCACTTTCAGGATGTCTTACTATTTTTAACAGGTTTTTGGGTCCTGAATTTCCGGAGCCATTTTGGTGCCTTAATCATCCAGGTGGATATTGGTGGCCACCCACCTATTCCATTTGAAATTCCACCATCAGTTCTTTCAGTTTTTCAGTTTCGTTACAACTTACTATTTTTAGTAATTTTTCGGGTCCTAAACTTCCAAAGCCATTTTGAGGCCCTAAAGGATGTTTTTTGGGAACAATGGGAGAAATAATGGCCCATGGACTGATGTTTCTCACACCAAGAGTTGTAATCCTCAGATAGATATTTATAATGAGGTATGATGCACGTCAAACAGAGATCGTATGCCAAAGTTACGTCCCCAGGAAGTTGAAACACCAATTTACCCAAATGGGGCCCATAATTTTAGCGCTTCATCTCCTAGGGTTAGGTTTTTGGATGTTTATAATTTTCCATTGTTTCTTAATAATAAATAGGCCCTCGAGCCTCATTTTAACATAATTTATAGGTATGTAGCTACAACATATCTTCTCAGAGATAAGCTACCAATGCCCTAGCTAGTTTATTTCCATTATGTCTGTAAGAATATTTCTGTTATTTGATATCAATGAAATGAAGTATTATTTCCATTGCATCTCTGTGTTTATGTATATTTATTTATTTTATTACGTTCCTGAAAATATCTGGATCAATGTTATTAGAGCGGCCTGCTCTTTTTCTATTTTTTATTTGCATGTCCCCAATGCAGTCACGATATAAGGAGTTAGGGCTCGATCTGGTTGAACCATTGTAAAATCAGCCTTGCAAACCCCAAAGAACTCCCATGGCGGAAGAAAAGAAAGATGAGGGAGCAGGAGATCTTATAAAAATATTGCTCGAGGAGGCCCTCAAGAAACAAAGGAACGCGATGATGGATAACTTTGCTCAGATCCTTCAATAACATGATGCTCCACTCATTTACAAATTCCCGTATCCAACACCACTTCTAGAGGCTTGCACTTCCTTCAAGGTATAAATCCAATTTACATTATATTAGATAGATGTAGAGACTGAGAGGAAGGATTGGACATAGAATGTTATTTTGTCCGTATTTCCATTAAAAAGATTATTTTTGAATTCCTCAAAGCCTGGTAGGAAACCTACTGTGAGAAAAAGGATGAGGGGGAACCCTCTCTTTTCTCGATCGCACCCACTTGGAATTCATTTTGAGATGAAATCAAGGAAAAATATTACTGCGTGGGGAGATATGAGGACAAGTACATCCAATGGACCACGTTGCGGCAGCAAAGGGATCAAGGTGTGCACGAACCGACGAATTTGTTCCATACATTGCGCACAAAGTTGGGTATTAAAGATTTAGAGAGACATTTGGTGCTCAAGTACCGCAGCTGTCTCCACAGATACATTTAGGAGGAAATGGAGTTCCTCAACATTACATCACTTTCCACGGCATATTTCTATGCCTCCAAGATCGAGCATAAATTTAAGCAGAAGAAGCGAGACTTTGGATCAGTGAATCCGAAGCTAGGGAAAGGTGCCCCCAAACTATAGAACAAGGGGCAAGGCCAAAGCAAGGCGACTCATAACAACACCAAAAATCCAAAGAAGGACACGGGGAAGTGGTGTGAATTTCATAACAACCCCACTCACAGCACAAACGAGTGTCGGGCCAAACAATCGTCGGTGGTCGAACTAAAGGAACCCGAATCAGATGCATGTTTTTATTTTGAGTCGGAACTAGAAAAAGGCAATGAAAAAGGGAAGAAGATCATTGATGCGGATCCCAGTGCCATTTTTTCCACAACTAGGCTCCAGGGGGAGGATCCCGAGAATCTATATGAGGGGGAGCGCCTCTTCCATTCGCAGATGTCGATGAAGGGTTCTCCACTACAATTCCTTGTTGATAGAGGAAGCCAAAAGAACCTCATTTCAACAGAGGTCGTGAAGCGGCTCGGCCTACTGACCATATCACACCCGCAGCCTTATACCATTGGGTAGCTTCACAAAGAAAGATATCTCCACATACGCTAGCAGTGCGGCCTTCCTTACAACATCAAGCCATTCACTAATGAGGTACTCTTGATGTGTCTGATGTATTATTGGGACAACCATACTTGCAGAGGCGAAATGCTATGTATGAGTTTAGGCCTCATGCTGTTATTATTACTTTGGGAAATAAAATTTACAGGATACCGGAGGTAGTACTGCCTCCTGTCATCTCATTGACTATTGCAAAACAATGCAGTAAGATTGTTTCCCAAACCAGGAAATTTATTTTCCTTACAATTCGCTCATAAGGAAAGAAGAATATTGTGGCCACAACCTCGAAACAGGGCTCCCCTACACAACTGCAGCACATGGACAAAGTCATGGAGGAATACAAGGTCATTTTCTCCTCACTCAGAAAGGTTCATCTACACTGTCAAAACAAGCACTCCATTGATCTGACCCGCAACACACTGTCGCGTGATGTTGTCATACCTCATGTGACTACACAAACAGAATCCACACATGTATTGTGTGAGGTTGACAAAGAAGCCAAATTTATTAAACACATCTAGCATGTCCGGCCGTAGGTCCATGACATCTTCGACAAACCTAATACCCAGTTTAACAGAATTTGCCTCATCTCATGGAGGATCACAACGCAATGGGGACCATTGCTTCCTAAGTAGGGAGGAATGATCCAGGTGGATATTGGTGACCACCCATCTATTCTATTTGGACCCCCACCCTCGATTCTTTCAATTTTTCACTTTCATGACAACTTACTATTTTTAATAGGTTTTTGGGTCCCGAACTTCTAGACCCGTTTTGGGGCCCTAATGATCCAAGTGGATATTTGTGGCCACCCACCTATTCCATTTAAAATGCCACCATTAGTTCTTTCAGTTTTTCAGTTTCAACACAACTTACTATTTTTAGCAGTTTTTTGGGTCCTGAACTTCCAGAGCCGTTTTGAGGCCCTAAATGACGTTTTTTGGGAAAACTGAGAGCAACATGGGTCCATGGACTGATGTTTCTCACAAAAAAAGTTGTATTCCTAGGATAGATATTTTTAATGAGGTATGATGTGCATCAAACGGAGATCATATGCCAAAGTTACATCCCCGGGAAGTTAAATCACCAATTTACTCAAATGGGGCCCATAGTTTTGGCACTTCATCTCCTAGGGTTATGTTTTTAGATGTTTAGAGTTTTCCATTATTTCTCAATAATAAATAGGCCCTCGAGCCTCATTGTAACATAGTTTATAGGTATGTAGGCGCCACATCTCTTCTCAGAGATAAGCTGCCAGTGCCCTAGCTTGTTTATTTCCATTTTGTATGTAAGCATATTTATGTTATTTGATATTAATGAAATGAAGTATTATTTCTGTTGCATCTCTGTGTTTATTTCTATTTCTGTATTTTATTACATTCCTGCATAAATCTAGATCAATGGTATCAAAGCGGTTTGCTCTTTCTCTATTTTTTCTTTGCATGTCCCCAACGCGGTCAAGTTATAAAGAGTTAGGGCTCGATCTGGTTGAACCCTTGCAAGATCAACTTCAAAAACCTTGTCGACCTCCAATGGCGGAAGAAAATAAAGACGGGGGAGCAAGAGATCCTATCAAAATATTGCTCGAGGAGGCCCTCGAGAAATAAAGGAACACGATGATGGATAACTTTTCTCTGATCCTTCAATGGCTGCCCACATACGACGCATCTGCATCAAACAACCACTTCGGGCCACTCCCTTCAAGGTATAGGTAAAATTTGACATTCCTGTATTTTAAGGCCAGATAGATGTAGACGTCGTCGATAGATGGTTGAATTTGCTAGAAGGGCATTTCTCGGGCCATGATTTCGCGGACCGAGAAAATATTATTTTTACACTCCTCAAAGCCACCCCCCATGTCAAGGACTGGTGGGAAACCTACTATGAGAAAAAGGACGAGAGGAACCCTCTCTGATCTCGATCGCACCCACTTGGAATTCATTCCGAGATGACATCAAGGAACAATATTACCTCGTGGGGACCTATGAGGACAAGTACATCCAATGGACCATGCTACGACAATAAAGGGATCAAGATGTGCACGAACTAAAAAATTTGTTTCATACCTTGCACACAAAGTTGGGTATTAAATATTCAGAGAGACATTTGGTGCTCAAGTACCGCAACTGTCTACACGAATAAATTCAGGAGGAAATGGAGTTCCTCGACATTACATCGCTTGGCATGGCATATCGGCATATTGTTATGCCACCAAGATCGAGCAGAAATTTATGCAAAAAAAGTGAGACTTTGGATTCGCGAATCTGAAGCCAGGGAAAGGCACCCCCGAATGGCAGAACAAGGGCCAACGCAAAAGCAGGGCGACTCAGAACAACACCAAAAAATCAAAGAAGGTCACGGGGAAGTGGTGTGAATTTCATAACAGCCCCACTCATAGCACAAATGAGTGTCGGACCAAATAGTCGTTGGTGGCTGAACTAAAGGCACCCGAATCAGATGCATGTTATGATCCTGAGTCAGAACCAGAAAAAAGAAATGACAAAGGGAAGTAGATCATTGATGCAAATCCCAGTGCTATTGTTGCCACCACCAAGCTCTAGGGGGAGGATCCTGAGGATCTAGAGGAGGGGGAGTGCCTCTTCCATTTGCAGATGTGGGTGAAGGGTTCTCCACTACAATTCCTTGTCAATAGTAGAAGCCAAAAGAACCTCATTTCAGTAGAGGTTGTGAAGTATCCCAACCTATTGTTAGCCACCCATAAAATTTTGGCATAGCAAACAGGTGGCTAAATGGTTTCTAAGTCTTCAAGAGGAACATTTTCCTTGAAAACCTATCACTCTTGAAATCCTTCATGTGTTTTTTCCTCTAAAGCAATTCTCAATATTTGTGTCCATCAAATGGCCTCACTGTTTGTGAATGAAAAAAGCTTCAAAAAGGGCCTCCATTTGCTCCATTTCATCCCCACAAAGCCTACATTTTCATCATTTGTCCTCCTCACGAAAGTCCTCCAAAACCCCCTCATTACCCCTCTAAAGCATCAAAATTCCCTTTTTAAACCTTATATCTCCCTTCATTTGGTTTAAAAATACCCTTTTCCCCCTATCGGAACCCTTCTTTTAGCCTTGAAAAGCACTAAATTTGGCCTAAAATACCCTATTTCACTCTATGACAGAACTTAGCCCTTGGGTGCTTATGTGGCTTAGCCCTGTTCCTCATATAACCCTCAGCTCGCAACCGGGCGCTAAAAAGGCTGAAAATCCCTTAAAAAACTCCAAAAACCCTTTGACAAGGCCTATTAAACACTTTTCCACCCCATTGAAAGGTAAGCCCCCGCAGGCTTATTCTTCTTAGCCCCCTTCCATGCAACCTACACTCTGTGATAAAGCACTAAAAAGGTTTAAAAAACCTTTCAAAATCGTTTTTTACTTTGTTTTCATTGTTTCCAATGGATTTGGTTTAGATCAACGAGGATCGTCGATCTCCACAGATCGACGGCCTACATGCGATCCGACTCCCATTACTCATCCAGCAGTGTCACTCCAGTGTTAGATCATGGCCGCCCATCCTCATAAATCTAACGGCTCACCACTAATCCGATGCCCCAACACATACAATGCCACCCAACAGCAAATCTTGACCGTCTAATGTATAGATCCAATGGTCCACAGCGAACCCAATGCCCCACTTCTACGTGCGCTCCTTCCCACATCACGCTGTGTTTTCAACTGTCAGATCTTGCCGCCCGTAATCCAACGATTAGGAGGCATATCAAGTTGTTTAATTTCCAAAGGTTAACATTCAGAAATCGCTCGATATGAGTGGTTTTGGTTTGCCACGTGGCGTGCGATGAGTGGAATCGCGCAACTTTCGTGAAAGTAGCTTACCGCTCCTAACGCCGCACGAATACCACCGGCTGTTTTCACTTACCACCATCATCCGCAACACATTCTTCACTTAATCTCGACTGTCCATCGTATTAATCCGACGGCCTAGATTAGATCTCACCTTGACTCATCTCCCGTCCACTTATGCTCCCGAACAACTACATCCCTTGATCTCCACCGTTAAACCTTTCAATCCAATGGTCCTCATATAATTTCACCTTCATTCATCATTCACCCGTCCAACCGTCTAAACAGCCCCATCGCGTAATATTTACTGTTGATTTCCGTGGTCAGATCTAATTCGACGGTCTAGAATTCTCCTCGCACCAAAACTTCATCGGGCTTGTTTTTCGCCATTCTTTCACAATTTCCACCGTTCCGCCATGATTTTTCTGCCTTTCTTCACTGCATCCACGATTCCCTTCATCGCACCAACATCCCTTTGGGCCTCCACATTATTCCACTCCACTCCCATGGATTTCTTAACATGTTTATTGTGTTTTTGCAGGAAATCAGATAGTAAAAAATCGCTCCCTGTCTCACGATCACAAACAGGGAAAATAGAGCTCAGGAAGACATTTTTAGAGTCAAAGATCACAGAGGAAGGCGCCTGTGATGGTATAAACGTGATTTTCAGTAAAGATTAAGTTATTAGCCCTCATTCAAACCCTACTGCACCATGGAACCTGCACATACACTAGAAACAGTCAGAAAAGAAGCGGCAAAGTGTATCAGTGACAAATTAAAGGGGTTAAAAGCCTATTATTGAAAATTAAACGCTATAACCCAATGTTTAAAGGAGTTAAAGACACAGTGAAGACCATAAAGAAGACTAAGGCCTAATTCAGCCTAAAACACAGAATCAAAGTAAATTAAAGGTGCTTTAGGATAAAGACAAAGAAATTTAGCAGTCTGAGAAGCCTCCACTGCCACTTGAGAGGCCAATTGAACCCTCTCTAGCACCAAAATCCAACCCTCTCCAGCTACCAAAAGACACCTGCAGCCTCACAGAAATCAAAGAAGGTCTAGTTATTGCTAGAACAGGAGATATTTGACTAAAGACAGCTGAACAATTAATACAAATCAAAAGATTTTATTACTAATTGTCAGCAAAGCTATTTTAAAAATAAGAAACAACCCTGAAGTCAATATTTTCATCCATGAAGCCTCGAAAAGCAGAAACATAGTTATGAAGCAAAGTTATAGGTAGAATGCATTCTTGCCTTGTGCCTTGCATGGTTTTCAAGGCCAGGAACTGCATTGATTATGGAATTAATGATACTTGACCCCTAGAAACTCTCGCACTTCCTGATTTTCTTATAAATTCTCCTTGAGGACCACATTATAATGGTTGGTCTCTGGATATCTGATTGCATGTTAATAGTTTTCTGAAGCTACTGAAGCCCTGTTTGCAATTGAAGATACATAAGCTGAAATGAGAAGTTTGAAGTTGTAGAGACCCACCGGGCTTGATGATTGTAACTGGTTTGAACATAAAATACAAGCTGATTTATGGGATCCTGGTATATGTCAATGGTGATGTGTTTTCTTACTGTTAATTGTTATTTTTCTTTTTTTTTCCATTCTATCCACTTTCTCTGATAAAGAACAACAAATACAGAGCTAGTATTTACTCTTAACAGTACCCTACTCTCACTCATGGTAAGCTTTATTTCTATGTTTTCCTCCTTTGAAAGTTTCCCTTAAGAGTATATTGAAATTAGGTTAGTTTCAAAGCACTTACCTGATCTTGGATTACTCTTTATATCTATCATCCATGTTTTCCTATGGAATATGATGAAAGCAGGATAGGTTCAGAGTCCTTACTTGATCTTAAGCTATTCTAAGTGTTTTAATTTTTTTCTATTGAAAGTACATCAAAGCAGGCTAGTTTTGAAGTGCTTACCTGATCTTAGATTACTTTTATGTTTTTTTCCTTAAGTGCATGCCAAAGCAGGATAGTTTTAAAGTACTTACTTGATCTTAGGTTGATCTTTGTTCTTTGTTTGTTTGTTCTCCATTTCCCATTTGTTTCATTCCATAAAATCAACTAAAAAGAGATCCTTTGACATAGATGACTTGCCCCATGGACCACTCTTAAACCTTGCTGTCCAATTAAATCCTCTTATGACTCCATAGCCCAATGGATTGAAGCTGCTTTTTGCCTATCTCATCAGCTGAATCATCCCTTCACTTGCATACACCTTCACCCTTCATTTAAACTACCTTCACCTTCATCATGTCTGTGCCCAACCAAAACAAAAAACTAAACAAAACCCATGCTCTTCATAACTAGCCTAATATCACATTTCAAGCCTTAAAGATCAAATCTTTAAACACACTTATAGAGAGATCCCTCTCTGGATTTAGGAGGGCTAGATCCTAGAATCCCAAAGTGGTTCATATGTAGGGTTTGTAGTTTGTATTTTCCAAACTTGCAAATTACAGAGACCCTAACATTCTGGCGACTCTGCTGGGGAACAAGACCCTATTAGCCTAAGTTTGGTAGTAAATCACTATGGTGGAAAGTAAAATCTCCTTCAAGACACTTTAAACCTTCCACCTGGTGACTCCACAGTTCTTGAATGACCAAAAGACTCCACTGGTGTTCTGTAGGCCTACTGATTATCTTTGTTTTCACAAGACTCCACTGGGAGACCAGTTTAATTACAACATCATCCATTTTTAAGCTTCTTTGTTTGAAGATATTTTTCCTCTTAAAGACTGTCATATATGGCCAACCTTCTTCATTGAGATTGTTATACATACTAGCTTCAAGAACAATCCATACCAGAGCTTATCCTGATCCAAACCCCCCTGAAATAGTGGACAATCCTGAGAGTATTATCAGGAAGCCTTCTTCATATAGGAACCCCAGTATTGTCAGACACATTTATAGATCTAATTCAACACCTAAAAACCTTACAACTCTATCAGAGACTCAGTTTGATTTAGACTTACCAAACAATTCAGCAAGAACTAAGTCATTCAGTAGTTTAGATCAGACAAAATTTGAGCCTACAAACTCACCTCCTCATAGTGATCGACATATTGGTGGCAGAGAAACCCCTCCATCCACACCTCCTGATATACATTTAATTCATATCTTGGGTCTCTCTCACCCTAGATCTTCTCAATAGTTTGCTGCTGGTCCTATCATTTCTGTCAGTGATATACCTGCTGCTCAAGCCCATCCTTTACCTCCACAAAACATCATCATGGCAACATGGTATGCTCCCTTGGTGTTACCACAGCCTTTAGCTCCTTTACCTAATGAATATCAGTCTAAAATTCTTCACTTCACCGAGAAAGAATCTACTACAGCTCAACACCATGTAGATAGGATGGAAGATGCCTCTGACTACATGGAAATAGAGGATGAGATAATTAAGATGAGGATCTGCGCTCAGAGTTTAGGAGGAGAAGTGAAGAAGTGGTTTAAAGGCTTATCTCGTAATAGCATCAATGATATACCCTCCTTACTTCAAACTTTTATAAACAAATGGGAAGTCAGAAGCAACCCTCTCTAAATCTTAGCAGAATATAAGAATCTTAAAAGAAATCAAGGAGAGAGTGTCCAGGACTACTCTACTAGATTCAACAGTGTCTACAATGCTTTTGCACCACACATGAAACATCCCCAAGTGATGGCCTTAGTGAAATACCTTGAAGGATTTGACGCTGATATGGGCTATCATCTTAGGGAAAGAGATTATAACACATTGGAAGACATGCAGAAAGGAGCAGTGAGTGTAGAGGCAAACTTGATTGAAAAAAGAGCTAGCATGAGAGCTGAGAAAAGGGTAACCTATAGGGATGACAACATAGCTTCTTCATCAGTTCCCAAATATGATAGTCTAGCCAAAAACATGGAGAGGATGGAAAGAATGATGGAGAAATTTGTCATCCAATAAACTAATCAGAACAGAAACCAAAACCAAAGCCAGAACCAAAACTTTAGGAGAAACAATCCCCCAAATAGACAAAGAGACTTTGATCAACAAGTCATACCTCCATTCCAAGAGAATTTCATTGATGAGGAGGAAGGGATAATAGAATAATCAGAGGGGACTATCATAAACATGGTGGAAGTAGATGACCAGGATCACACTTTTTTCACAGAAGATAGCCATAGCTCATACTCATATTGGGATGAGGAAAGGTTGGAAACTGAGGACTACAGGTTAGGATTTGAAAATGCCATCATGCAGGTTAGAGAACAATATGATCTCAGAAGAAAAAAGAACATAGATAATCCCAAACCAAAGGCCTCTGAAATCACCATTAAGAAAAGACCTGGAAAGACTCCTAAAGTGATTGTTGAAAGCAGTAAATCAACAACTGAGAATTCTGGTAAAAACAAAGATAAGGACACCCAAACCAGTGACAAATCAAGTCAAGAACCTAGCAGCACTAGCATTGCAGCTAATGCTCCTGATAAAATAGCTTCAAACGTTGTACATACTGAAAATCAGCAAGCTGATCTTGCTATTAAAACGGTGCCCAACAAGACAGAATTGAACCTCTCAAAGAGTCATTCTCCTTTCAGTTTGGAGAGTGAAATAGCCAAAATTAAAATTTTTGTCCCTCTCACTGAGTTGGCCACCCAAGATGTATATAAGAGTCAAATTTTGAAAGCTTTAAACTTAGGAGAAAACGGTGACACTGTCAATTTAAACGATGATCAACCAACTCTCTTGTTTGGCTCAAAAATTGAAGGGAAATTTCAGGAAGGGGTAGTACCTCCTTTTTATGTCAACCTAAATATCCATGAAAAAATTCTGCATAATGCTATGCATGACTCTGGAGCTTCACACAACCTTATGCCAAAAGTGATAATGGAAAAGCTAGGCCTAGAGATAACCAAACCTTACAAGGATTTATATTCTTTTGACTCTAGCAGTGTGAAGTGCCTTGGCCTAATCAAAGATCTTTGTGTGAATTTGACTCAAATATCAGCCAAGTGCATGGTCATGGATGTGGTGGTGGCTGATGTACCTCCTAAGTATGACATGTTGCTGTCAAGATCATGGGGTGCCAAGCTACAAGGTACAATGCAGATGGATGGGACATATGCCACTATCCCGGTCTTTAGCCAGCTTAGAAGACCATATAGAGAGGCACACATGAAATTCATGGTTAGTAGCCCAGAAAAGCCTGAAAATTCCCCTCTTTACTCTGTCCATACAGAGCTGGACTCCTTTATCCTTTACAATGATGAATTCATAAACAAGCCAGAGCTAGAAGACAGAAATTCAGACAACTGATTAGAGGCCCCAAATCTAGAAATAATGGCAGTTCTAGATATAGAGGAAAACGAGAGAGAAACCTTTGAAAAATGTACTGAAACAAAAAACCAGAGTGAATAAAGCCAAGACTGCAAACAATAGATTACCCATCACTCTGAACTCCATGAAAATCTTGAAGAACAAGATGCTTCACAACATGGTGCAAACCTCAGAATACAACATAATGGTGAACATAGCATTAGGGATGAAAATGATGTCAATCCTACAAAAAATCCCATATGGTGCATGAAATTTGATGGGTCTTGCACTAAAAAGAATGCAGGAGCTGGGGTATGGTTGCAAAACACTGAAAACAATTACACTGAGAGCCATGACTTCAAGCTAGATTTCAAATGCACTAAAAACATTGCAGAGTATGAGGCTCTCCTCCTAGGAACGCATCTATTGAAAGAACTAGGAGCTAAGAGGATGTTTTTCTAGGGGCACTCATAATTAGTCATCAAACAACTAAATGGCGAGTATACTACAAAGCATCCCAGATTAAGGGCATACAGAAACAATGTCATGCATTTTCTGAAAACATTTGTAGAGTATGAGCTGATGTTTGTTCCTAGGAGTCAAAACATAATTTCAAATGGATTGGCCTGCGCTGCTAGTTCATATCAGAAATCACCTAGTGACAAACAGATCATTATTAAAAAAAAATACAGACCCACAGTGCCAAATAATGAAAAATATTGGCAGGTCTTTGAGGGTGAAAAACAGATAGAATATTTCTTGCTCTGCAGGAATGAATTTGAATTACCTGATTCAGGCTCTAAATCTAATGAAAACTATTTAGATGAAGAGCCTCTTGATGAAGAAAAACCATTCCCCAATGAAGAAATAAACATGTTAACCAAAGAATTTGAAAAACAAACTGAAGAATACATGAAAACAGATAAAGAGGACATTGAGGTGCTGCACACCAAAGACAAAAACATACCCAGAGGATTAGCACCCCTAGAGGACCTCTTTGATTTTAATGATGTGGCAAAGAATCCTACTATAGAACACACTGAATCAAATGTTGAAGAATGCAACATAGGCAGCAAAGATAAGCCTAAAATGATTAAATTATCTAAGTCTTTGCCTGCACATATCAAACAAAAATACATTGATTTATTTAAAGAGTTTGTTGATGTGTTTGCCTGGAGCTATGAGGAATTAAAAGACTATGACACAGAGATTATCCAAAATAAGATCCCATTGAAAGAAAACCAAAAACCTTTTAGGCAAAAGCTGTGCAGAATCAACCCAGTACAACTGCCTCTAGTGGAAAAGGAAATCAAGAAAATGTATGAGGTAGGAATCATAGTGCCTGTGAGGTTTTTAGATTGGGTTTCTAACCTTGTAGCTGTGAGGAAAAAGATAGGAGAAATCAGGCTATGCATTGGTTTTAGAAGCCTTAACAGAGCCTCCTTAAAAGACAATTACCCTTTACCCAAAATGGAACACATCCTACAAAGGGTAGTTGATTCAAAGAGGATTTCTCTGTTATATGGTTTTTCAGGGTATAACCAAGTTTTAGTACTCCCAGAAGATCAACTCAAGACAGCTTTCACCACTCCTTGGGGCACTTTCATGTATGTGAAAATGCCTTTTGGATTAATGAATTTTGGGACCACTTTTCAAAGGGCCATGGACATTACATTTTCAGAGGAAATAGGGCACTTCATCGTGATTTATCTTGATGACATAACAATGTATTCCAAAATTGATGAAGAGCACCTTAAACATCTAAGAAAGGTATTTGAAAAGTGCAGAAGGTTTGGGCTATCTTTAAATCCCAAAAAGACAGTGTTTGGCTTACAAGAAGGTAAACTTCTTGGCCATATTATATCAGAAAAGGGAATTACAATAGACCCAAAAAGAGTTGAGGGAATACTACAGATTAGCCACCAGAGGAACATAAAAGAATTGCAGTCCTTCATTGGGAAGATTAAATTCTTAAGGAGGTTTATTCCCAACTTAGTATAGCTCCTTAGAAACATTACTAATATGCTCAAGAAAGAGGTGGGAGTAAAGTGGACTGTAGAAGCCAAAAGATCCTTTGAATTGGTAAAACATGCACTCACCTGGGCACCAGTGCTAATCAGCCCAGATTTCACAAAAGATTTCCTCATTTTCTCCTTTGCATCAGAGCATACTGTGGCTGTTGTCCTATTGTAGAAAAATCCAGAGGGACAAGAGCAGCCAATAGCATTTTTTAGCAAGGCACCAAGAGATGCACCCTTGAAATACAATATCATGGAAAAATAGGCCTATGCCTTGGTAAAGGCCTTAAAAGACTTCAGGGTGTATATTCTGCATTCTCACATCATTTCTTATGTGCCTAACATAGTAGTAAAAGATATCTTGTGACAAGACCCAGATGGAAAGAGAGGTAAGTGGATTGCAGTAATACTAGAGTATTATTTGGAAATCAAACCCATAAAACTCATTAAAAGTCAGGGCTTAGCTCAATTAATGGCTGAATCTAACCTACAAGTCCTTGACATTAATATGATAGATGCCTTGGATGAACATGAAGGATTTCTTGCTCCCACTGTTGAAGAGTAGTTCCAAAACTCACCTTGGTATGCTTACATCTTGTACGTGCTTACAAATCTTAATGCTCCTCCTGATTTATCAAAGATTAAGGCCAGGTTTTTAAAGTTGAAAGCTAGAAATTATTGCATTTTAAATGAATGTTTATACTAGAAAAATGCTAATGGTTTATTGCTTAAATGTTTGCCTGAAGTTGATGCAGAGAGGATCAAGCATGAATTCCATGAAAGAGAGTGTGGAAGTCATCTCTACTGGAAAACCACAGCCAATAATATCCTTAGAGCTGGTTATTACTGGCCCACCCTCTTCCAAGATGTCCATAAAATGATAGTTTCCTATCACAAGTTCCAAATTTTTTAGGGCAAAATAAAACTCCTTCCTTTACCATTACAACCTATCATTGTTGAAGCTCCTTTTCAACAGTGGGGCCTAGATTTCATAGGAGAAATCCATCCTGCTTCATCTGCCCAACACAAATGGATTCTCACAGCCACTGACTACTTCACAAAATGGATAGAGGCCATCCCTTCTAGGAATGCCACAGATTTTGTCATTATAAAATTCTTTGAAGACCATATCCTATCTAGATTTGGCTGCCCTAGGAATATTATTACTGATAATGCTGTCGCTTTTGGTTCCAAAAAGATGATTGATTTTTGCCACAGGTATCAGATTGCACTTGGTCATTCTACTACTTATTACTCCCAGGGTAATGGGCTAGCAGAATCGTCAAATAAAAGTTTGGTGACCATCATCAAGAAGCTGCTTGAAGAGAATAAAAAATCATGGCATAACAAGTTGGTGCATGCTTTGTGGGCAGACAGATTGACCACAAATAAATCCATTGGAATGTCCCCTTACCAGCTTGTTTATGGAGCAGATGCAGTGTTTCCTACCAGCCTAGGTGTACCAGTGATAAAACTAGTCCAAGAAATGCATTCAGAAGAGGACAACATGGTAAGGAGGATCAATCAAACAATACATCTCTAGCAGACAAGGGAAGAGGTCTACAATAGAGCTCAAAAAGTGCAAGAGAACATTAAAAAGTTGTTTGACAAAAGAAAAAAGCTTGTGACTTCAAAATTGGAGACAAGGTACTCAAGTGGGCTCTAGAAGAGAGGATAAGGGTAAGCATGGAAAATTTGAGAGTTTGTGGCAAGGTCCTTACATTGTTCAGTCCACCATTGGTCCAAATGCATTCTTCCTTCAAGATTTAGATGGTACAGATCTGTTTGGGGGTCTTGTCAATGGCAGGATGCTCAAAAATTATTACTGCTAAAATTCAGAGTTTAAAGTTTTCACTTCCATTGTAAATACCATTGCTTTGTTCAGTTTCACAAAAAAAGAAAAAATAAAAAAAAGGATGAAAGGAAAGATTCATACAAGCTCAAAACTTGAACCTTTGAATTTCCAAAGAATGGCTCAAATCAACTCAAAACTTGAGCCAAATAAAGTCAAAGGCTAGTTCTAATATGCCCAAAACTTGAACCAGCGAAGAAAGAAGATGGATAAGCTCTAACAAGCCCAAAACCAGAGCTGAAACAAAGAAGAAAAAGTGGCTCAAATTAGCTCAAAACCTGAGCCAAAGAAGGTAAAAATCTGGTTCTAATATGCTCAAAACTTGAACCAACAAAGAAATGAAGAAGAAAAGTGACTCTAACAAGCTCAAAATCTGAGTCACAAGAGAAAGAAGGATGCTTTAAAGTTTCACAATTTCCAGCCTTCACAATTTTGGTTTCAATTTCCTGAAAATTTCAGTTCATGTGCAGTTTTCTTTATGCCATGGACCCACAACAAACCAAACAATCTAATCCTAGTTTGACTATTTTTAAATTTCTGTTTTAAAATGTAGAGAAAGAAATCTGCTAGACAGTTTAATCCTAGTAGATATTAGTGTAGGTAGAGAAGCTATGAGGCCAACTGTCTAATCTGGTGTCATGGAGAAATAAGGGTAGAATTAGATTAGTGTTTTTCGATTTCAATTAAAAAAAAAAAAAATGATGAAGAAGGTTTGCAAGTCTAAATGCACCTCGAAGAAAAAATGTTAGGACAGTAGGATGGGTAGGTAGGTCGTTTGGGAGCATATTACTGCTGATATGATATTTTCATGATTTGTAGTGGCTGATAAAAGAAGAAAAGGATGGTCAAAGATCAGGCTTCTAGCCTACTTCCAAAGAATTAAATCTGCAGTTCTTGACATCTTCAGGAAGATGCCATCCCCATGTGGAGCCACTGTTAGCCACCCATAAAATTTTGGCATAGCAAACAGGTGGCTAAATGGTTTCTAAGTCTTCAAGAGGAACATTTTCCTTGAAAACCTATCACTCTTGAAAGCCTTCATGTGTTTTTTCCTCTGAAGCAATTCTCAATACTGTGTCCATCAAATGTCCTCACTGTTTGTGAAGGAAAAAAGCTTCAAAAAGGGCCTCCATTTGCTCCATTTCATCCCCACAAAGCCTACATTTTCATCATTTTTCCACCTCACAAAATTCCTCCAAAACCCCCTCATTAACCCTCTAAAGCATCAAAATTCCCTTTCTAAACCTTATAGCTCCCTTCATTTGGTTTAAAAATACCCTTTTCCCCTACTGGAACCCTTCTTTTAGCCTTGAAAAGCACTAAACTTGGCCTAAAATACCCTATTTCACACTATGACACAACTTAGCCCCCGTGTGCTTATGTGGCTTAGCCCTGTTCCTCATATAACCCTCAGCTCGCAACCGGGCGCTAAAAAGGCCGAAAATCCTTTAAAAAACTCCAAAAACCCTTTGACAAGGCCTATAAAACACTTTTCCTCCCCATTGAAAGCTAAGCCCCTACATGCTTATTCTTCTTAGCCCCCTTCCATGCAACCTACACTCTATGATCAAGCGCTAAAAAGGTTTTAAAAACCTTTCAAAAGCGTTTTTTCCTTTGTTTTCATTGTTTCTGACGGCTTTGGTTTAGATCAACGAGGACTGTTGATCTCCACAGATTGACGACCTATAGGCGATCCGACTCCCATTACTCATCCAGCAGTGCCGCTCCAATGTTAGATCGTGGCCGTCCATCCTAATAAATCTAACAGCTCACCACTGATATGATGCCCCAGCACATACAGTGTTGCTCGACAGCAAATCTTGACCGTCCAATGTACAGATCCGATGGTCCACAGTGAACCCAATGGCCCACTTCCACCTGCGCTCCTTGCCACATCGCGCTGTGTTTTCAACCGTCAGATCTCGCCGCTTGTAATCCAACGGTCCGGAGGCATATCATGTTGTTTAAGTTTCTGAAGGTTAACATTAAGAAATCGAGCGATATGAGTGGTTTTGGTTTGCCACGTGGCATGCGATGAGTGGAATCGCGCAACTTTCATGAAAACAACTTACCGCTCCCAACGCCGGGTGAATACCATTGGTTGTTTTCAATTACCCATTAGGAGAATTTTGAGGTCTAAAATGGGCTCCTAAGGAGACTATAAAATAATAGTGGAAATAATAAAATAATATTTGATTACATCATCAAATTTTAGAGGGAAAAAAGAAAAAACTATTTTTTCAACTCATATTTTCAACTTATCTCCCAAAGTTTTTACTTAAATTTCGAGCAGGAGTACTCGTTGGATGCAAAATTTAATTCCTCATCCAAGGAGTACCCATGTTGCATAATTTCGATGGGTCCTACTACATAAAAATGAGAAATACATGAAAAACGTGATTGTAATCACGTTTTTAATGTATTTCTCATTTTTCGTGTAGAAGGGTCCATCGAAAGTATGCAACATGGGTAATCCTTGGATGAGGAATTAAATTTTTCATCCAAAGAGTATTCCCACTCGAAATTTGAGTAAAAACTTTGGGAGATAAGTTGAAAATACGAGTTGAAAAAGTAGTTTTATTATTTTATTATTTTTTAATCTTTTTACTCTTTTACTTAAAAAATGGTGAATCATCCCCCATGGTTGACATCATCATCCTGAATCCTATTGGTTCTTAGAAAGTTTATTTTTGTTGTACATTTTTCTTAGGAGGCCCATTTTAGACCTCAAAATTCCCAACATCATCTTTAATTCATTCTTCACTTAATTCCTACCAACATTTTCTGACATTTAATCCACTACTAGATGGACCCCACCGCCTCATCTCCCATTTCTCCCGTCCACTTATACTCTCGAACAACTACATCCCTTGATCTCCATCGTTAAACCTTTCAATCCAACGGTCCTCATATAATTTCACCTTCATTCATCATTCACCCGTCGAACCATCTAAACAACCCCATCGTGTAATATTGATTGTTTATTGCTGTGGTCAGATCTAATCCGACGGTCCAGAATCCTCCTAACACCAAAACTTCATCGGGCTTGTTTTTCACCATTCTTTCACAATTTCCACCATTCCGCCATGATTTTTCTACCTTTCTTCACTGCATCCACGATTCCCTTCATCGCATCACCATCCCTTCGAGCCTCCACAGTATTCCCCTCCACTCCCATGGATTTCTTAACATGTTTATTGTGTTTTTGTAGGATATCAGATAGTAAGAAATCACTCCCTGTCTCACGATCACAGAGAGGTAAAATAGAGCTCAGGAAGAAATTTTTAGAGTAAGAGATCGTAGAGGAAGGCGCCTGTGATGGTCTAAATGTGATTTTCAGTAAAGATTAAGTTATTAGCCCTCATTCAAACCCTACTGCGCCATTGAACCTGCACATACACTAGAAACAGTCAGAAAAGAAGCGACAAAGTGTATCAGTGAAAAATTAAAGGGTTTAAAAGCCTATTATTGAAAATTAAACGCTATAACCCAATGTTTATAGGATTTAAAGATGCAGTGAAGACCATAAGGAAGACCAAGGCCTAATTCAGCCTAAAACACATAACCAAAGTAAATTAAAGGTGTTTTAGGATAAATACAAAGAAATTTAGCAGTCCGAGAAGCCTCCACTGCCACTTGAGAGGCCAATTGAACCCTCTCCAGCACCAAAAGCCAACCCTCTCCAGCTACCAAAAGACACCTGCAGCCTCATAGAAATCAAAGAAGGTCTAGTTATTGCTAGAACATGAGATATTTTCCTAAAGACAGTTGAACAATTAATACAAATCAAAATATCTTATTACTAATTGTCAGCAAAGCTATTTTAAAAATAAGAAATAGCCCTGAAGTCAATCTTTTCGTCCATGAAGCCTCGAAAAGAAGAAACAAAGTTATGAAGCAGAGATATTGGTAGAATGCATTCCTGCCTTATGCCTTGCATGGTTTTCAAGGCCAGGAATTGCATTTATTATGGAATTAATGATACTTGACCCCTACTCCCACTTCCTGATTTTCTTATAAATTCTCCTTGAGGACTACATTGTAATGGTTGGTCTCTGGATATCTGATTGCATGTTAATAGTTTTCTGAAGCTACTGAAGCCCTGTTTGCAATTGAAGATACATAAGTTGAAATGAGAAGTTTGAAGTTGTACAGACCCACTGGGCTTGATGATTGTAACTGGTTTGAACATCAAATACAAGTTGATTTATGGGATCTTGGTCTATGTCAATGGTGACGTGTTTTCTTACTGTTAATTGTTATTTTTCTTTGTGTTTCCATTCTGTCCATTTTTCCTGATAAAAAACAATAAATAAAGAGCTAGGATTTACTCTTAACAGTACCCTACTCTTACTGATAAGCTTTATTTCTATGTTTTCCTCCTTTGAAAGTTTCCCTTAAGAGTACATTGAAAGCAGATTAGTTTCAAAGCACTTACCTGATCTTAGATTACTCTTTATATTTATCATATGTGTTTTCCTATGGAATATGCTGAAAGCAGGATAGGTTCAAAGTCCTTACTTGATCTTAAGCTATTCGAAGTGTTTTAAATATTTTTCTGTTGAAAGTACATCAAAGTAGGCTAGTTTCCAAGTGCTTACCTGATCTTAGATTACTTTTATGTTTTTTCCTTAAGTGCATGCCAAAGCAGGATAGTTTCAAAGTACTTACTTGATCTTAGGCTGCTCTTTGTTCTTCGTTTGTTTGTTCTTAATTTCCCATTTGTTTCATTCCATAAAATCAACTAAAAAGAGATCCTTTGACATAGATGACTTGCCCCATGGACCACTCTTAAACCTTGCTGTCCAATTAAATCCTCTTATGACTCCATAGCCCAATGGATTGAAGCTGCTTTTTGCCTATCTCATCAACTGAATCATCCCTTCACTTGCATACACCTTCACCCTTCATTTAAACTTCCTTCACCAGCATCATGTCTGTGCCCAACCAAAACAAAAAACTAAACAAAAGCCATGCTCTTCATAACTAGCCTAATATCACATTCAAGCCTTAAATATCACATCTTTAAACACACTTATAGAGAGATCCCTCTCTGGATTCAGGAGGGCTAGATCCTAGAATCCCAAAGTGGTTCATATGTAGGCTCTGTAGTTTGTATTTGCCAAACTTGCAAATTACAGAGACCCTAACACCTATGACCATAGCACACCCACAAGAATATACCATTGGGTGGCTTCACGAAGGTAGAGATATCCGCGTCCGCAAGCAGTGCCGCCTTCCGTACAACATCAAGCCATTCACAGATGAGGGATGGTGTGATGTTGCTCCTCTTGATGTGTCTAATGTATTATTGGGCCAACCATACTTGTGGAGGTGACATGCTGTGTATGAGTCTAGGCCTCATGCTGTTATTATTACTTTGGGAAATAACTTGTACAGGATACCGGAGGTAGTACTACCTCCTGTCATCTCTTTGACTACTGCAAAACAACGAAGTAAGATTGTTTCCCAAACCAGGAAATTTAATTTCCTTACAACTCGCTCACAGGGAAAGGAGAATATTGTGGTAACCTTGAAATAGGGCTCCCCTGCATGGCTGCAACACATGGACAAAGTCATGGAGGAATACAAGGACATTTTCTCCTCACTCACAAAGGTTCCTCTACATTGTTAGGATAAGCACTCCATTGATCTGACCCGCGACACACCGCCACCTGATGTTGCCATACCTCATGCGACTACACAGACAAAATCCACACATGTATTTTCTGAGGCTGATAAAGAAACACAATTTACTGAATGCATCCAGCATGTCTGCCCGCAGGTTCATGACATCTTCGACAAATCTAACACCTAGTTCAACAAAATTTGCCTCATCTCATGGAGTATCTCAATGCAATGGGGACCACTGATTGCTAAGGGGGGTGGAATGATCTAGGTGGATATTGGTGGCCACCCATCTATTCCATTTGGACACCCGCCATCTGTTCTTTCAGTTTTGCACTTTCATAACAGCTTACTATTTTTAGTAGGATTTTGGTTCCTGAACTTCTGGAGCCGTTTTCGGGCCCTAATGATCTAGGTGGATATTTGTGGCCACCCACCTATTCCATTTGAAATGCCACCATCATTTTTTTCAGTTTTTCAGTTTCAGCACAACTTACTAACTTTAGCGGTTTTTCGGGTCCTGAACTTCCGGAGCCATTTTGAGGCCCTAAGTGACGTTTTTTTGGGAAAACCAGGAGCAACATCGAATAGATCTCTCTAACGAGGTATGATGTGAGTCAAACAAGATCATATGCCAAAGTTACATCCCCTGGAAGGTGAAACACCAATTTACCGAAACGGGGCCCGTAGTTTTGGCGCTTCATCTCCTAGGGTTGGGTTTTTGGATGTTTAGAGTTTTCCATTGTTTCTCAATAATAAATAGGCCTTCGAGCCTCATTGTAACATAGTTCGTATGCATGTAGCTACCACATCTCTTCTCAGAGATATGCTACCAATGCCTTAGCTAGTTTATTTCCATTATGTCTGTAATCATATTTCTGTTATTTGATATTAATGAAATGAAGTAGTATTTCCTCTGCATCTCTGTGTTTATGTCTATTTCTGTATTTTATTACATTCCTACGTAAATTCGTATCAGTGGTATCAGAGCGATCTTCTCTTTCTCTGTTTTTTTCTTTGCATGTCCCCAACATGGTCAGGGTATAAGGTGTTAGGGATTGATTTGGTTGAACCCTTGCAAGATCAACCTCGCAAATCCTGACGACCTCCCATGGCAAAAGAAAAGAAAGACGAGGGAGCAGGAGATCCTATCAAAATATTGCTCGAGGAGGCCCTGGAGAAACAAAGGAAGGCGATGATGGAAAACTACTCTGGAGGTGCCACTCCCTTCAAGGTAAAGGTAAACTTTGACATTCATGTATTTGAAGGCCCGATAGATGCAGACACTGTCAATAGATGGTTGGATTTTCTAGAAGGGTATATCTCAGTCCATGATTTCTCTGACCGAAAAAATATTATCTTTGCACTCCTCAAAGCCGCACCCCATGTCAAGGACTGGAGGGAAACCTACTATGAGAAAAAGGACGAAGGGGAATCCTCTATGTTCTTGGTCGCACCTACTTGGAATTCATTCTGAGACGGAATCAAGGAACAATATTACCCCATGGGGAGATATGAGGACAAGTACATCTAATGGAACACGCTGCAACAACAAAGGGATCAAGATGTGCACAAACTGACAAATTTGTTCCATACCTTGCACACAAAGTTGAGCATTAAAGGTTTAGAGAGACATTTGGTGCTCAAGTACCGCAGCTGTCTGCATAGAAACATTCAGGAGGAAATGGAGTTCCTATACATTACATCGCTTGGCACGACATATCGCTATGGCTCCAAGATCAAGAAGAAATTTAAGAAGAAGAAGCGAGACTTTGGATCTGCAAATATGAAGCCAGGGAAAGGCGCCCCTGAACCGAAAAACAAGGGGCATGGCCAAAGTAGTGCGACTCAGAAAAACACAAAAAATTCAAAGAAGGACATGGGGAAGTGGTGTGAATTTCATAACAGCCCCACTCACAGCAAAAACACGTTTTGGGTATAACAGTCGTTGGTGGCCAAACTAAAGGCACCCGAATCAGATGCATGTTCTGATCATGAGTCGGAACCAGAAAAAGGAAATGAAAAAGGGAAGTAGATCATTGATACATATATGAGTGCCATTGTTTCCACCACCAAGCTCCAGGGGGAGGATCCTGAGGATCGAGAGAAGGGGGACCACCTCTTCCATTCACAGATGTGGGCGAAGGGTTCTCCACTACAATTCCTTGTCAATAGCGGAAGCTAAAAGAACCACATTTCAACAGAGGCCGTGAAGCAGCTCGGCCTACCAACCATAGCACACCCTCAACCGTATACTATTGGGTGGCTTCACGAAGGAAGAGATCTCCACATCCTCCAACGATGCCACCTTCCGTACAACATCAAGCCATTCACGGATGAGGTATCGTGTGATGTTGCTCCTCTTGATGTGTCTAATGTATTATTGGACAAACCATACTTGTGGAGGTGAAATGCTGTGTATGATTCTAGGCCTCGTGATGTTATTATTACTTTGGGAAATAACTTGTACAGGATACCGGAGGTAGTACTGCCTCTTGTCATATCTTTAACTACAGCAAAACAATGCAGTAAGATTGTTTCCCAAACCAGGAAATTTATTTCCCTTACAACTCGCTCACAAGGAAAGAATAATATTGTGGCCACAACCTCGAAACAGGGCTCCCCTACATGACTGCAACACATGGACAAATTCATGGAGGAATACGAGGACATTTTCTCCTCACTCACAAAGGTTCCTCTACACTGTCAGGAGAAGCACTCCATTGATCTGAACCACGATGCACTGCTGCCTGATGTTGCCATTCCTCATGCGACTACACAGAAATAATCCACACATGTATTGTTTGAGGCTAATAAAGAAACCAAATTTACTAAATTCATCCAGCATGTCCACCCACAGATTCATGACATCTTTGACAAATTTAATACCTAGTTCAATAGAATTTTCCTCATTTCATGGAGGATCTCAATGCAATAGGGACCATTGCTTCCTAAGGGGGGAGGAATGATCCAGGTGGATATTGGTGGCCACCCATCTATTCCATTTATACCCCCATCATTGGTTCTTTCAGTTTTTCACTTTCAGGACAACTTACTATTTTTAGCGGGTTTTTGGGTCTTGAACTTCCGGAGCCGTTTTGGGGCCCTAATGATCTAGGTGGATATTTGTGGTGACCCACCTATTCCATTTGAAATGCCACCATCACTTCTTTCAATTTTTCAGTTTCAGCATGAATTAATATTTTTGGAAGTTTTTCGGGTCTTGAACTTTCGGAGCCGTTTTGAGGGCCTAAACAATGTTTTTTTGGAAAACCGGGAGCAACATGGGCCCATGAATCAATGTTACTCACACCAATAGTTGTAATCCTTGGATAGATATTCCTAACGAGCTATAATGCATGTAAAAAAAAGATCATATGCCAAAGTTACATCCTTGTGAAGTTGAAACACCAATTTACCCAAACGGGGCCCATAGTTTTGGCGCTTCATCTCCTAGGGTTAGGATTTTGGATGTTTAGAGTTTTCCATTGTTTCTCAATAATAAATATGCCCTCTAGCCTCATTATAACACAGTTTAGAGGCATGTAGCTACCACATCTCTTCTCAAAGATAAGCTACTAGTGCCCTAGCTAGTTTATTTCCATTATGTCTGTAAGCATATTTCTATTATTTGATATTAATGAAATGAAGTATTATTTCTGCATCATCTCTATTTTTATGTATATTTCTATATTTTATTATGTTCTTGCATAAATCTAGATCAGTGGTATCAGAGCAGTTTTCTCTTTCTATGTTTTGTCTTTGCATGTCACCAACGCGGTCAGGGTATAAGGATTTAGGGCTCGATCTGGTTGAACCCTTGCAAGATCAACCTCGCAAACCCCGATGACCTCCCATGGTGGAAGAAAATAAATATGAGGGAGCAGGAGATCCTATCAAAATATTTCTCGAGGGGGCCCCAAAGAAACAAAGGAACACGATGATAAATTAATTTTTTTCTCATATCCTTCAACATTTGCCCACCTACAACACATTTTCATCTAACAACCACTCTGGTGCACCACTCCCTTCAAGGTACAGGTAAAATTTGACATTCCTTTATTTGAAGGCTACATAGATGCAAACATCATCGATATATGGTTGAATTTTCTAGAAGGGTATTTCTCGGTCCATGCTTTTTCCGACTGAGAAAATATTATTTTTTCACTCCTCAAATCCACCCCCCATGGCAAGGACTAGTGAGAAACATACTATGAGAAAAATGATGAGGGGGAACCCTCTCTATTCTCGGTCGCACCCACTTGGAATTAATTTTGAGATGACATCAAGGAATAATATAACCCCATGGGGAGCTATGAGGACAAGTACATCCAATGGACCACGTTGTGGCGGCAAAGGGATCAAGATGTGAAAGAACTGACAAATTTGTTCCATACCTTGTGCACAAAGTTGGGTATTAAAGATTCAAAGAGACATTTAGTGCTCAAGTACCGCAACTATCTGCAAAGATACATTCAGGAGGAAATGGAGATCGTCGACATTACATTGCTTGGCACGACATATCGCTATGCCACCAATATCGAGCATAAATTTAAGCAGAAGAAGCGAGACTTTGGATCCGCGAATCCAAAGCCAAGGAAAAGCGCCCCCAAACCATAGAAAAAGGGGCAAGCCCAAAGCAGGGCGAGTCAGAACAACACCTCAAATCCAAAGAAAGACACGGGGAAGTGGTGTGAATTTCATAACAGCCCCACTCACGGCACAAACGAGTGTCGGGCCAAACAGTGGTTGATGGCCGAACTAAAGGCACCCGAATCAGATGCATGTTCTGATTCTGAGTTAGAACCAGAAAAATGAAATGACAAAGGGAAGAAAATCATTGATGTAGATCCCAGTGCCATCGTTGCCACCACCATGCTCCAGGGGGAGGATCATGAGGATCCAGAGGAGGAGGAGCGCCTCTTCCATTCGCAGATGTGGGTGAAGGATTCTCCACTACAATTCCTTGTCGATAGTGGAAGACAAGAGAACCTCATTTCAGAATAGGTCATGAATCGGCTCGGCCTACTCACCATAGAACACTCGCAACCATATACCATTGGGTGGCTTGACGAATGAAGAGATCTCTGTGTCTGCCAATAGTGCCACCTTCCGTACAACATCAAGCCATTCACGGATGAGGTACTGTGGGATGTTGCTCCTCTTGATGTGTCTGATGTATTATTGGGCCAACCATACTTGTGGAGGAGACATGCTGTGTATGAGTCTAGGCTTCGTGCAAATAACTTGTACAGGATACAGGAGGTAGTACCACCTCCTGTCATATCTTTGACTACTGCAAAACAATGCAGTAAGATTGTATCCCAAACCAGGAAATTTATTTTCCTTACAACTCACTCACAGGGAAAGAAGAATATTGTGGCCACAACCTCAAAACAGGGCTCCCCTGCACGGCTAAAACACATGGACAAAGTCATGGAGGAATACGAGGACATTTTCTCCTCACTCACAAAGGTTCCTCTACACGATTAGGACAAGCACTCGATTGATCTGACCTACGACGCAGTACCACCTAATGTTTCCATACCTCATGTGACTAAACAGATAGAATCCAAACATGTATTGTCTTACGCTAATAAAGAAACCAAATTTACTAAACGCATCTAGCATGTCCGCCCACAGGTCCATGACATCTTTGACAAATCTAATACCCGGTTCTACAGAATTTGCCTCATCTCATGAAGGATGTCATCACAATGGGGACCATTGCTTCTTGAGAGGGGATGAATGATCCAGGTGGATATTGGTGGTCACCCATCTATTCCATTTGGACCCCCACCATTGGTTCTTTCAGTTTTTCACTTTGAGGACAACTTACTATTTTTAGCAAGTTTTTGGGTCCTGAACTTCCAGAGAAGTTTTGGGGCCCTAATGATCCAGGTGGATATTGGTGGTCACCCACCTATTCCATTTGAAATGCCACCATTATTTATTTTAGTTTTTCAGTTTCATCACAACTTACCATTTTTAGCAGTTTTTTGGGTCCCTAACTTCCGGAGTCGTTTTGAGGCCCTGAACAAAGTTTTTTGGGAAAACCAAAAGCAACAGGGGTGCATGGAATAATATTTCTCACACCAAAAGTTTTAATCCTTAGATAGATATTTCTAACGAGGTATGATGCGCCTCAAATAGAGGTCATATGCCAAAGTTACGTCCTTGGGAAGTTGAAACATCAATTTACCCAAATGAGGCCCATAGTTTTGGTGCTTCATATCCTAGGGTTAGGTTTTTGGATATTTAGTGATTTCCATTGTAACAGAGTTCAGAGGCATGTAGTTGCCACATTTCTTCTCAGAGATAAGCTACCAACCCCCTAGCTATTTTATTTCCATTATGTTTGTAAGTATATTTCTGTTATTTGATATTAATGAAATGAAGTATTATTTCTACTGCATCTCTGTGTCTATGTATATTTATATATTTTATTGCATTCCTGCATAAATATGGATCAGTGGTATTAGAGAGGTCTTCTCTTTCTCTGTTTTTTCTTTGCATGTCCCCAACGCAGTCAAGGTATAAGGAGTTAGGGCTCGATCTAGTTGAACCCTTGCAAGATCAGCCTCGCAAACCCCAATGAACTCCCATGGCAGAAGAAAAGAAAGAAGAGATCCTATCAAAATATTTCTCGAGGAGGCCCTCGAGAGAGAAAGGAATGCGTTGATGGATAACTTTGCTCAGATCCTTCAACGGATGCTCACCTACTGTTACTCAGGTAAATCCCCTCTGCAGACAGAGAAGATCCCACTAGCCCTAGGGTGGGTCTAGAAACAAGGAATCATTGTAGAGTTTAGGTTCCTAGATACTTGAATGAAAAAGGATGCGATAATATGGCCTACCTGTGGTCCAAAGTTATGTCGAAGCTTGTAGTGATGATGAGAGTCACTCATTCCTGATTGAAGACAAGTCACAACCCTTCCACCTATCGCATTTGGACACCTGCACTGAGATCAGAAAATGATGACCACATACCATACACTAATTCCATTCAAAATCTACTAATCAGTTAGAGAAAACTAGCATATTGCATTTAATACAGATAAAACACAAGACGGGAACCAGACAATAGTCACTTATATTAATAGGTAGAAAGAAGAGATACAACCACGCTCTGACGTTGCAGTCTCTTCCAACGGGGCTTGGGTGAAGCACGTCTCAAAGCTCATTAGGGAATTTGGATAGGATAAGGGACCTCTCTATGGACTTCCTTCTTGATCTACCTTCTAAGTTATTCGACTATAGCTTAGTTCTCCAAGTTCAGCATTCCAGCTGCATAATCCTCTTGTTCAGCTACCTTTCATGATGTGAGAAAGCTCATTTATATAGGGGGAGAGGGAGAGTTTAGGATCCCTATAATCATGGAAGGGAGACCTATATTCTAGGAGTGTCCCATAAGAGGAGGAAACCACTACCTAAAGAGGGATATTCGTGGTTCAACCAGTTAAGCACTTCCTGTGACTCATCCTAGAGGTGGTTGAAGGAAACTTCCGCCTCTAGTTTGTTAAAAAAAATTCCAAAAAAGGATAGTGTGGGTACAGCAAAGGGATAGAGCGCCAGCTGGCATGGCCTCTAGTGTACTTTCTCCACATTGGCGTGAGGGGTGAACTGGGTACCCATGCCAACACCAAAAAATGGGTTTTTATGGGATTTTTGAGAAAGTCTTCTGCAGGAGAAATGATGTTCTTGTATAGAAGGATGTAAGGAATGCGCTTGCAGAGGATGACACTGCACACAGGTCACGGGAAAGACCCTCCAATATTTAGGGCGAGGGATTGCAGGGACAATGACAAATTGCTGTGTAACACCTATGGTGCATCTGCATCCAACAACCACTCTAGAGTTGCCACTCCCTTCAAGGTACATGTAAAATTTGAAATTCTTATATTTGAAGGCTAGATAAATGTAGACGTCGTTGAGAGATGGTTGAATTTTCTAGAAGGGTATTTCTCGGTCCATGATTTCTTCAACCGAGAAAAGATTATTTTTTCACTCCTCAAAGCTACCCCCCATGTCAAGGACTGGTGGGAAACCTACTGTGAGAAAAAGGACGAGGGGGAACCCTCTATGTTCTTGGTCACACCCACCTAGAATTCATTCTGATACGGGATCAAGGAACAATATTACCCCGTGGGGAGCTATGAGGGCAAGTACATCCAATGGACCATGCTATGGTAGAAAAGGGATCAAGATGTGCACAAACTGACGAATTTGTTCCATACCTTGTGCACCAAGTTGGGTATTAAAGATTCAAAGAGACATTTGGTGCTCAAGTACCGTAGCTATCTACACAGATACATTCAGGAGGAAATGGAGATCATCTACATTACATCGCTTGGTACAACATATCATCATATCGGTATATCACTATGCCACTAAGATTGAGCAGAAATTTAAGCAGAAGAAGTGAGACTTTGGATCTGCAAATCCGAAGCCACAGAAAGGTGCCCCTAAACCACAGAACAAGGGGTAAGGCCAAATCGGGGTGACTCAGAACAACACCAAAAATCCAAAGAAGGACACGAGGAAGTGGTGTGAATTTCTTAACAGCCCCACTCATAGCACAAACGAGTGTCGAGCCAAACAGTTGTTGGTGGCCAAACTAAAGGCACTCGAATCAGATGCATGTTCTGATCTTGAGTTGGAACCAAAAAAAAGAATCAACAAAGGGAAGGAGATCATTGATGAAGATCCCAGTGCCATTTTTTCCACCACCAAGCTCCAGGTGGAGGATCCCGACGATCCAAAAGAGGGAAAGTGCCTCTTCCATTCATAGATGTGGGTGAAGGGTTCTCCACTAAAATTTTGTGTTAATAGTGGAAGCTAAAAGAACCTCATTTAAGCAGAGGTCATGAAGCGTCTTAGCGTATGGACCATAGCACACCCACACCCATATGTCATTGGGTGTCTTCATGAAGGAAGAGATCTCCACGTCCGCTAGGAATGCTACCTTCCGTACAACATCAAGCCATTCACAGATGAGGTAGTATGTGATGTTGCTCCTCTTGATGTGTCTGATATATTATTGGGCCAACCATACTTGTGGTGGTGACATGATGTGTATAAGTCTAGGCCTCGTGCTGTTATTATTACTTTGGGAAATAACTTTTACAGGATACCAGAGGTAGTACTGCCTCCTACCATCTCTTTCACTACTGCAAAAAAACGCAGTAAGATTGTTTCCCAAACTAGGAAACTTATTTTCTGTAAAAATAGCTCACAGGGAAAGAAGAATATTGTGGCCACAACCTCGAAATAGGGCTCCCCTACACGGCTAAAGCACATGGACAAAGTCATGGAGGAATACAAGGACATTTTCTGCTCACTCACAAAGGTTCCTCTACACTATTAGGAAAAGCACTCCATTGATCTGCTCGCGACACATCACCCCCTGATGTTGCCATACCTCATACGACTACACAGACAGAATCCACACATGTATTTTCTGAGGCTGATAAAGAAACCAAATTTACTAAATGCATCCAGCATGTCGACCTACAGGTCCATGACATCTTCGACAAATCTAATACCCTGTTCATTAGAATTTGCCTCATCTCATGGAGGATGTAAACGCAATGGGGAACATTGCTTCCTAAGGGGGTAGGAATGATCTAGGTGGATATTGGTGGCCACCCATCTATTCCATTTTGACCCCCACCATCGGTTGTTTTAGTTTTGAACTTTTAGGACAACTTACTTTTTCTAGCAGGTTTTTGGGTCTTGTTGAGGCCTCAGAATTCTGTTGCTATTGGGTATGTGTTATATTATTTCCACGACTAGCCCCACTCGCTGTACGTTGCGCCGAGGATAGCAGGGGGGTCACAAGGGGGGAGGCAGCCCCCACTGTTGGGGTCCGGGGCAGCGCCCCGACAAAAATTGTTTTGGTGTGCGGACCCACTCATAGGCGGACCCACCCATGTTTTGTGCATGAGTTTGCACATGGTTTTGGGGTACAGTGGTTTTCGACCCCTGATATTTTGTAGATCCGACCAAGGAAACTACAGTTATGTTCTAATCCAGGGTTAATGGGTTGGGGTTTATGTATGCTTCGACATGTATATATATGTGTTGTAACACTAAAAGGAATATAATGAAAAATCAAGCTGGTTGTCCCGATTTGGGATACAGGGGAAAATCTATGTGTTTATCTATTTTATGTTTTATGCTCTCGCTATTGTTTATTTTCTGTTATAAGATTTGTGTGTAGATAATTTCTGTTGAGGGTTAAAACCTACATTTGGTATCAGAGCTATTTCGGCTTCAAGGGGATGCCTTTGTTGTTGAGGGTTTTTTGCTCGGGCTTGAGGTAGACCCTGTTCAATGGGAGATCTGTGGGATCGATTCCTGTGGTGAAAGAAGATGGCGAGCGGCGGAAAGTAGAGATCGAGAAATTTAATGGTCATATTTTTGAGTTGTGGAAGATCAATATGGAGGATCTACTGGTGGATAAAGATCAGTGGATCACGGTAGATCCAGGTACTAAACCAACGACAATGTCAGATGAAGACTAGAAGAAACTGGATCGGAAGGCTAAGAGCACAATACGGTTGTGTGTCTCAGATTCAGCATTGTTGAATGTATCTAGGGAAGCTACGACGAAGAATTTGTGGGAAAAACTTGGGACTTTGTACCAATCAAATTCTCTGGTGAATAAGTTGTTCCTGTGGAAAAAGCTATATAGCCTAAGGATGAAGGATGGAGACTCGGTGACAGAGCATCTGAATGCCTTCAATACTGTGGTAAGTCAGCTGTCATCTGTTAATATTAAAATCTTAGATGAAGATAAGTGCATCAGTTTGTTGTGTTCTCTACCAGACTCGTGGGATAGTCTGGTTATCGCAATAGGTAGCAATACAACTACCTTGAATTTTGATGACATTGTCTCAGCCTTGCTGTCGGAGGAAATGAGACGGACAAATATGGAGGGCCAGAATGGAGATGCCTTATCTGTACGAGGAAGGTCACAAAACAAAAAAAAGAATAGGGTTTCGAGTGGGAGATCAAAATCTAGAGGGAGATCTAAATATCTTGGAAAGTTTGTAAAGGTATGCTGGAAATGCTGGAAATGCGGAAAGGAAGGGCACTACAAAAAGGACTGCAGATCTAAAGCTCCTGAGAAAGGAAAGGGATCCGATGATGCTCCTTCTGCAGAGGCAAAAACCACCTCAGATGAAGGTGGGGATGTGTATTTGGCTTCTTCTTCAAATACACATTGTGGATCATGAGTCATGGTTGATTGACTTGGGTTCATCCTTTCACTTCACTCCCCATAGGTAGTGGTTCTGCGAGTATGAGAAATATGATGGCAGTGATGTCTTCCCAGGGGATGATAGGAAGGCCAAAATCGTTGAACGTGGAAAATTCAAGCTAAAGCTGCAAGGTTGAAGGATTAGAACACTTGCTGGTGTTCTGCTCATTCCTGCATTGGCCAGAAATATGATTTATGTAAGCAAGATGGATGATGCAGGTGTAAAAATAGTGTTCGAGAAATATTCGCAAGATGAACGATAATCGGTATTAACAAGTGAGTCGAATCGGGAACTATGGCCGTTTTGCCAAGGTATCACTAGTTATGATGGGGTGTAACAGCTATGTGGTTCTTGAAAAGTGGAGTGGAAAGTCATAGGGGCTTCTGGAGAAAAGACCATGTTATGGCATCAAAGGCTTGGACATATTGGAGAGAAGGGCCTTCGGATACTGCATAGAAATGGTATGGTAGAAGGTATGTCTAATTGCTCTCTAGATTTAGATTTCTATGAACATTGTGTATATGTGAAGTAGAATCGGGTGAGTTTTCCTTCTGGTGCTAAGAGGGCGAACAAGATATTAGAACTTGTGCACAGTGATGTGTTTGGACCTGTGTCAGTTCCATCACTGGGAAATTCTGTGTACTATGTTTCATTTATAGATGACTTCTTAAGGAATACATGGATATATTTCTTGAGGAAGAAATCTGAAGCTTTTGACAAATTTAAAGAATTTAAGGCTCTGGTGGAAAACGAGACAGAGAAGAAGATAAAGGCGTTGAGGACAGATAATGGTGGGGAGTTCTACAAGAAGGAATTTGAAGAGTTCTGTAAGAAGTGTGGTATAGCACGACAGAAGACTACTCCATACACACCTTAGAAAAATGGAGTTGCATAAAGAATGAACAGAACACTGATGGAAAAGGCAAGAAGCATGCTCAGTGGTACCGGGTTAGGACAAGAATTCTGGGCAGAGGCAGTGGAGACTACATGCTATCTAGTTAACAGATCACCTTCATCAGTGTTGGAAGATAAGACTCCACATGAGGTATGGACTGGTAAGAAACCCTCTTTTTCACATCTAAGGGTATTTGGATGTGATGCATATGGACATGTTCCAAAGGAGAAAAGGACCAAGTTGGATAATAAATCTGAAAGGTGCATCTTTATTGGGTACAAGGATGGTTTAAAAGGTTACAAGCTTTGGAACCCGGAAACAAGGAAGGTTGTGTACAGCCGAGATGTGGTGTTTAGAGAGGTGAAAGATGTTGTTAAACATGAAATCATACCAAAGGAACCTGAGAAGATAGAGTTTGAGATAAAGGAGTATGAATCAGACTCTACAGCAGAAGAAGATTCAGAAGAGGAAGAGCCACAAACTCCAATTTTGAGAAGATTAGTTCGAGAAAGAAGGCAACCAGAAAGGTATAGTCCATTTGCTTTCTGTTCAGGTTTTGCCTTAACTATAACTGATGATGATCCCAGAACTGTCAGGGAGGCAATAGATTCAGAGGATGGAAAACTCTGGAAGGAGGCCATGGTTGATGAAATGGCATCCTTGCACAAAAATGAGGCATGGGATCTCGTGGAGTTCAGGGATAATTTTAAGGATGGAAAATTATTTTGAAGTTTAAAAAATTGGCGAATCTCACTTGTCCCTAATATGCAAACTATAAAATTTTTATTGATGTATTTGTAAAATTATTCAAATTTATAACGATATTATATATATTGTCTATATAATGCCAACAATTTTTGAGGTAATATAATTTTATATTGTAAAATTTGGGCGAATCATTTTTATAAAAAAATGGAAATTGGCGAATCTTTTTTTTGGAAAAACCATGGAAAATTAGCCCACCTACGAATATTAGCCCCTAAAATTTTCCATGGTGGAGTTGCCAGCTGGAAGGAAGCCCATCGGGAGCAAATGGGTGTTTAAGAAGAAGATGAATGTAGAAGGCAAGGTGGAGAAATACAAAGACCAGTTGGTAGCAAAAGGTTATTCCCAGGTACCGGGAATTGATTTTGGTGATATTTTTTCTCCTGTTGCCAAGGTTACTTCTATTAGATTACTTTTATTTGTTGCTGCTGCATTTGATTTTGAGATAGAACAGATGGATGTGAAGACAAAATTTCTTCACGGGGATATAGAAGAGGAGATCTACATGAAGCAAACTGAAGGCTTTATGGTGAAGGGTAAGAAAGAACTGGTATGCAGGTTGAAGAAGTCTCTGTATGGGTTAAAACAGTCACCAAGGATGTGGTATCAGAAATTTGATACCTATATACGGGGACTTGGCTTCACCAGAAGCAAGGAGGATCACCGTGTTTATTTTAAATTAATTGGTGATCGTGTTATTTATTTGGTCTTGTATGTGGATGATATGTTGTTGATTGGAAATGACAAAGAAATTATCCAAGATTTGAAGACCCAATTGTTCTCCAAATTCGACATGAAGGATCTTGGTGCTGCAAACTATATTTTGGGCATGGAAATTAAGAGAGATTGGGAAAAGAGGACGCTCTGGTTAAACCATAGGAAGTATGTCGAAAATATATTGCAGAGGTTCAATATGCAGGATAGTAAACCAGTGAATGTTCCTATTCCTCTAGGTGTAAAGCTATCTGCCAAACAATGTCACAAGATAGAAGAAGAAGAGGAGGATATGTCCCATGTTCCATATGCAAGTGCAGTGGGTAGCCTGATGTATGCAATGATCTGTACTAGACTAGACATTGCACATGCAGTGGGAGTATTGAGCAGGTTTATGTCAAACCCAGGGAAGGAGCATTGGACAATAGTGAAGCGGGTTTTCAGATATTTACGTGGCACTAGTGATTATGGCTTGTGCTACCAGGGAAGACCAGGATTGGAAAGAATGTTGGACATTCGTGGTTTTGTTGATGCAGACTGGGCTGGAGATCCGGACCAAAGAAGATCTACAAGTGGGTATGTGTTTAGCCTATTTGGAGGTGCAGTCAGTTGGATGAGTAAAAGACAGTCTGTAGTGGCGCTTTCAACTACAGAGGCAGAATACATAGCAGCCACTCATGCAAGCAAGGAAGCAGTTTGGTTGAAGAGATTGTGTTCAAGTATGGGGTTGGTACAACAAGCTATAAGGATAGACTGTGATAGCCAAAGTGCAATTTTCTTGGCTAAGAACCCTGCTTATCATTCAAAGACAAAGCACATTGATGTTCAATATCACTTTGTTAGAGATGTGGTTGAGGCTAAAAGGGTGTTGCTGGTAAAGGTGGACACTTTGAAGAATGTTGCAGATGCATTGACGAAGTCTGTGAGCACTCAGAAGTTCTCTTGGTGTAGAGAAACAATGGGTGTTGAAGAATTGGCCCATTGACTAAGCTCTCCTGTGGCCCCCTGTGGAAAGAAAACAACAAGTGGGAGAATGTTGGGTATGTGTTATATTCTTTCCACGATTAGCCCCACGCGCTGTATGTTGCGTCGAGCGTAGCTGGGGGGTCACGAGGGGCGAAGCAGTCCCCACCGTTGGGGTCCGGGGTAGCGCCCCGGCCAAAATTTGTTTTTTGTGCGGACCCACTCATAGGCGGATCCGCCCATGGTTTTGTGCATGGTTTTGCACATGGTTTTGGGGTTCGATGGTTTTCGGCCCCTGGTATTTTGTAGATCCGGTCAAGGGAACTACGGTTATGTTCTAATCCAGGGTTAATGGATTGGGGTTTATGTATGCTTCGTCATGTATATATATGTGTTGTAACACTAAAAGGAATATAATGAAAAATCAAGCTGGTCGTCCCGATTTGGGATCCAGGGGAAAATCTCTGTGTTTATCTGTTTTATGTTTTATGCTCTCGCTATTGTTTATTTTCTATTATAAGATTCGTGTGTAGATAATTTATGTTCAGGGTTAAAACCTACAGTTGCCACAACACGGGGGAAAACCACCCGGTCTGGACCTTAAAGCAGCTCCTTTTCTTTTTGGTGTGGTGGCTTCGACTTGGGATAGTGGGACCAGTTTCCCACTAAGGATGGTTTTGGGGTGTGTTTTGATTATATAACATGCAATGGAAAATGATTCTAATCTATCACATGCATCTATCTAACAATATTTAATTCTACTATATACCTAGGGTGTTTCTTCCTTTATGTGATCTAAAGAGATATCTTTCAACTATTAGTAATGTAGATTTTTTAACAGTTGAAAGAGATGAAATTTATGTAAAGTTGATTCTTCTAAAAAAATAGTTTTATTAGAAGAATTGTGAAAAATATATTGCATTCATATGTGTGATTATATATCCAATAAGAAATCATAGACAAATATTACTACAAAAGTGCATTTAACATTCATCTATAATGATGTTTCAAATATATAATGAAATAAAAAGATAACTGTAAATCTAGAAAGTAAAAATTAATACAAGTGAATAGAAATACCATATGTATGAAGTTCTACTCATGTAAATTGACAATAGATATACTTTAAAGAAATTTAAAGAGTACAATACTGCAGCATCATTTAAACAACTTCAAATGTTAAAAGATAACAGACTGTGTTCCTTTAATTCATCAAAGCATTCAAAAACTTACAAAAGTGCATTCTTTGGAATTTTTTTGAAAAATTTATGGACCCTTATCGAAATGCATGAGAGAGGTTTAAATACTAAAATAACTATGTTTAAAAATAGATTATTACATAAAAATAGAGGAGGTTTCAAACAACCATCCTCGTAAGACAAACTTTAACTACAATCTAGGAAAATAAAGTAACGATATGACTATGAATTCTGATCTTCCATTTGTATTTGATCCCGAAGTTGACAAATATCTTGCATGGGTTTGAGGTTAGCTGGCTGTGAAATCCTCGATTTTATCTGTCCCTTGAATAACACATTTGAGAATGTTGTTTGCGATCTTTTTTTTGAATATGTTAAAGACTGCAGGGTCTGGTACTGATGATAAGGTTTGATTAGAAAGTTCCAATTTTCTTGATCAAACTTATTTACTTTTTTAGTTTTTTCTTCCTGCATTTCCGCCTTTTGTTTCCACTGTGTTTCCAACTGCTCGACTTCTGAGAGCACTTCAGATGTGCAGTATTTGATAAGTTCTATTTTCAAAATTTGTTCACATAAATCCTTTCCCAATCCTTAAATAAGATCTCCTTGTGGAATTTATCTACCTGGGGTAGATTAGCTTCCTTGCCTGAGTCTAATGCTTGGCATTGAATGTGTTCATTGATTTTCTTCTCGATCTTCTCACATTCAAGTTTCTAGATAGCTACTTGCTGGATCAATATCTCACTTGATTTATAATAAGAGATAATAATAGAAGTGTGTTGCCAAAATACTTCTTGTTGTTGCTTTAGCTTAGCATTCGTATCCAATGCTTCCTTTATGAATTGCTCTAGCTGTGGCTGGCTTTATAATATGTTTATTGATGCTTCTAGTTGCATTTTCTTCTCAGTGAGTTGTGCTTGATGCTGCAAATTTAAACTTTCAAAGTCATTTTGAAATTGGGACATATTCAATTCCATTTGCTCACTGGAGTTAGAATTTTCTTTCTCTAACGGTCTCTCTTCTTTAGTAAAATTTTAACTTCAACGGCCTTATCAACAATGGCAGTAGCATATGCTCCTGCAAATTGTGATAGTTTGGTTAAATGTTTAGTAGGATTAGCTAAGGGATCCTTCCATAAAACGTCTACAGATTCATTTGTAATACTTGAGATTGTATCATCAAATCTTCTCCCTTTTCTCCTTTTGACTACAGACTTATGACTAGGACTATAGAAGACATCCAGCGAAGGGATTTACTGAACTTGTAACACTATATTCTCTGTAGGATAAGCCAGAATGATCTCTTGATCATGAGTTTTAGGAACTTGTTGTAGTGGAGTAACCATTTATACTAACTTCTGAGAATGTTCTGGCATCTGAAAACTGATAGATTGATCAGTCACTGGGATTTGTTTGAGGAATTTTTATTGCCTTAGAAAACTTATCCCAATCACTCTTAAAATCCTTTGGCTGAGATTTTTTTGACTGATCAAGTGTATCTTGACTGTGCTGAACTTCTTGGGAAGATGATTCTGCTCCATTATTACTCCATTTCTCCTGCATCTCAATCTCTTTGATTACTTGATCAATTACCTTTTCTGAGTTGTCATTTTTGTTTTCAGATTCATTTTCATAATGAACCAAATTCTGAGATTAATGTTCTGATTTCTCTGACTCATCTTCAGACATGTCTTTAACTTCATTATCCAATCTAATAATTGGAGTTGGTCTGTTGAAATCTTCAATAGTAAATAAATATAGAGGAATCATTTCCAGTCTCTTGCTTATGTATGCTTGGAAAGCTTCCAAGTCATCTTGATTGAGTTGACTGAATGCAAAATTTAGTACATCTACAAAATTTTCAATACCTTGAAATAAATCATCAAACCTATATATTTCTTTCACAAAAGGCTTTACTTTGAGCTTTGTGATGTAATTTTTAATCACATCATTGGGGTCATATGGCCGTTTTTGCATTACATCCAAATTCAAAAAATTAACATTTGAAACTTCCTTTTAGGCATGACCAATATCAAAAAGTACAAAAGTATCGCATTGTAAAGGAAAATTAGGCCAAATGGCCTTCTTAGCATCTTTAAGCTATTTTGAAATACCATTTACAACAAGCTGGTAGGCAATCTCTCTAGCAAGTAACTTGTTAGGAACATAATATGGAAAGACGTGAGGAGAAACATAAATACCAAATACTCTATCATAGGTGAAAATCTCCTCTGTAAACCATCTAGCAACGAAAAAAATGTCTGTACTGGCCTCTTTGGAAGCCCTAGGGGCTTTCTCATTGAATATAATCTGGTGCATAGGCAACATGACTCTATGGAAAATTTTGTAAAAATGCATATGGAAGTTTGATTCCCATAGGGCTTTGTGGTAAATGTGGATTGGAGTAGGGTCTTGGGTCATCCATTTCCATCCCATGGTAGGAAAACTAGAAGAAAAGAAAATTGTGTCCATGACATAGGCACTCATGTAAAAGGGGGGTATTTCTCTAGATGAAACACTTCTTTTATTCCTATACTCCATGATATTTCTGGCTAAATTATCACATAGGATATTTTCCCAATTTAAAATTAAGGAATTGATGATTGCATCAATAAATGGGACCCAATATACAAAAAACCTACTGGTATCAGGCTTTTCATATAATCTACACAACATACCAGCAACATAGCAATAAGGGGAAGTAATTTGTGCTATTGCGTACGTACTGAGTTTATCTCGTTTAAGATTTCCTTGGTCATCCTTCCATTCCTTTATGACTTTTATCAGGTCTGGATGTTTTGCTCTAAAGCTTTGAAGAAAATCTTTGTCATAATTCTGCTGTGGGACAGGTAAGTGGTACATTGTCCTCAAATCTTCTTCCCTAAATGAACTGATATTCTCTCCCTTTGAATCCTTGAATGTTCTGTCTTCTATGTTCAAGTGGTCAATTACCCACTTAACCATATCTGTATAGGGGAGAATCTTTGGCCTTGCTACTACCTTATGGATGAATGAGTATGCAACACTGAAATAGGTCGGGTCTGAAGGAGCTGATGCGCCTGCTGTAGCAACTCTGATTATTACCCTTGGCTTTTCATCCTCAAAAAACTTATACATTTCCTTCCATGAAGAACTTCTGCAATCCTTGTTGCAGGTGGGGTCTGAGAATAGGGGAGACATATCTATGTCTTCGGTAGGTGATTCTTGGGCAATATCTTTGCATTTCTTGCTCATCTCTATTTTCCTTGCTCCGTTAAGTGGTTTCCTAATTTCAAGCGAATAAAGAAAACATTAAAATATAGAGAACATAAAGGTGGATAGAATTAAAACAAATCCAACGTTAAATCATTTCAAATATGCTCGAAGCATATATGAATGTATCAAAACCTTACTTCTATTAAATGTTGTTAATCACCGATAATATTTTAAATCAAATATCTTACACACCTTCACGTGAAATGTCTATCGATCAATTTAAGACATTAGATCTCATATTCAGTTTGATTTGACATGAATCATTTCACATGCTTTAGCAATTAACTACCAGTTCATCGCATATCGCAACTTATAACTATTTCCATTTGTGATGGTACCAATAAATATCGTGAAATGTGATCTCCACAAATCGCACATCGCAATTTTTATGTGTTAATAAACTTGCTTTTAGTTATATCCTACAAAATGCGAAATGCGATTTAAGAAATCAAGTCGTTGCGCTTTATCAGACTATGGATTTTTATGTTTATTTCTCTATTGGTTCGTCGGGTCCGTTTAATCGCAACTTTTACCGAATTGTTTATAATTTTGTTTGTTTTATAATGCACGATGCGATTTTCATTTATAACGGTGTTTAAAGTGTTTAAAAATAAGATTTTAATATAACTTCGGAAAGGGTTTAGCGCATATCGCAACCCGCATGACTTAGTATGTTTTAAATTTGTTTTAAGGTTGTAAGCTATACGTTTTGCGATGCACGTTAAGGAATGAAAGCCGAAAAGCAAAAGAAACTTTATTTCCTAAAGTTTTTTCACTTAGGCTAAAAAATTAAACAAAATACATTTCCTATTTATTTTTAAAGGCCCCCATTTAGTAAAAATAAATGGGTGTTGTTATATAACACAACAATTGGTGATTCACTTGGGAGAACCAACTATCTCTGACTAACTTTTTGAAAATTTTAAAAACTTTTTTGAAATAAAAATGGTTGCAGGAATGAATTTCGAATAAATAATATCTCACTAAGCAAAAAAATCTCTCTTAATTATAATTCATAAGAATTCCTCTTTTAAAAATAAAAGTATGAGACTCTATATCAGTCATTACTCAGTTCAAAAAGATAAAGCGGGTGGCTCTTCCAGGTTAGCTTTATAAGTATTTAATCTTTTATCACAAGTAGAGCCTCTGATCCAATAGGAAATTTAAGCTCTTGGCAGGGTTACCTTTTACCCAACAATGATTCATTGGCCCATCTAGTCTTTCTTACAATTTCAAAAAATAAATTCCAACCTTGTACATTTGATCTTTTTTTTTTTTAAATTGTTTTTCTTTTTGTATTGTATTTTTATTTACTTAAAAGCCATTGTCTTGGCTTGGTAACCAAATATTGACAATGTCATTCACTATTTGTAATTAAACTGATCAAGTTGGCTCTTGATGAGACCCTTTATCCTCTTGATATAATCTCAAGTCATTACCCTGTTTTGGTAGGCATTATTGGTAATGTCAGTTCAACTATTTCCCTATGAACATGGTAAACAAGCTCGTAATGAGACTTCTTATCTTCTAAGCTTTTCTAGTATAATTTTTTTTTTTTTTTTTTTGAATTTGTTTCTAAATATTCATAAGTTTTCCTAGATGGGGTGAATCATTGGTCCTTTTGAGGATTCTAGATGATAATTTTTTGAGTTTTAAATTTATTCTCTGTAAAAGAGTCTTTACTATGTTAAAGATTATTTTCTTAACTGATAACAGAATAATCATGCTTTATAAAGATGAGAGTTCATCAGAGACTAAATAACTTCAGTGAAATTGCATCTTTCAGTGAAAATATAATCTTTTTGATATTCAAATATTTCGATTTTTTTCTTAACATTTATTATTTATATAAGTGATAAATCCAAAATATCATTTGAGATGTTTATTTGAAAAGCCAAAAATCAATGTTGTTCAAATTTTATTTTCCTAAGGAAAAGAAAAAAACACTAATATATAGCAAATAGAAGGAGTTACCTCCTATGAAAAGTATTTCTTTAAAATCTGCCCATTAACAGGCAATTAATCTCTTTTGCCTGATAGATCTTGCAATAAAAATGTTGATGGGCCTATTTCTTAAGTTATTTGAAATGGACCTAGCCAGAGATTTTGAAATTTAGTGTGTTTACCCTTTTCCTCATGCGCTTTGTCCCATTTCAATACCAGATCACCAATTTGGAAATTTTTTGGAGTAACAGAAATTGAATCAAATGAAACTTTTATTATATGTTGATGATGTGCATGAGTATGTTTAGCTTTTTCTCTTTCTTCTTCTAACTTAATAATTTGAATCGTCTTAGTTGTAATGAAGAAGAAGGAGATTCATCAATAAATTGAGCTAAGGCAAGAGAAGGAATAACTACATTGGTAGGAAGAACAACTTATTTTCCATAAACAAGATTGAATGGAGAAATACCAATAGAAGATTTCTGAGTTATTCGGTCTACCCAAAAAGCAAATATTAATGACTTATGCCAATTTTGTTGGTTTTGATCAATAGTTTGTTTGATGATTCTAATCAAATTTTTGTTCGTGGATTGTGCTAAACCATTTCCTTGTGGATAATAATCAGCAGAATACTTAAGTTTAAAGCCTCTTTTGATTGAAAATTCTATCATGTCAGTTTTTGAGAAATAAGATGCATTATCGAACATTAAAGCAATTGATAATCCAAACCTAGTTATGATATATTGGTCAACGAAATCGATAATATTCTCTGAGTTGGCTACCTTTAATGGAATTGCTTCCACCCATTTAGTAAAATAATATGTAGCTGTGAGAATATATTAATGCTTTTTGTAAGAGTTAGGAATGATCTCACCGATTATATGTAATCCCCATTGTTTACATGGTTGTTCGATATTAATTGGTTGTAATGGGAAGGTTGGCTTGCTTTGTCTTCCAGATGCACTTTGACACACTTTGAATTTTCTTGCATATTCATGAGCATCTTTGAAAAGTGCAGGCCAATATTAACTTGCATGCAATATTTTGTGTGCTGTTGTATTTCTTCCAAAATGTCCTCCAACTGGTCCATCATGGAGTTCCTGCAAGAGTTTCTCTGCTTCAGATTTTTCTAAGAAATAGCACATAATCAAAGTTTCTTCTAAACAATACATCTTTGATTAATTCATATTGCTTGGCCTTTAATCTCAAAGCACGTTTTGTTTTATAACTGAGTTGGGTTGGGGCATATCCATTTTTGGAATAAAATATGAGATTAGCGTATTGAGAATGCACATTGTTGAGTCTTAGCTTTGATATTTTCACATTATTACCCAAATCTTCTTCTGATGATAAATGGGATGCTCCAGTTAGCATTCTACAAAAACCTTGACATCTAAAAATTTTAGAGGGTCTAATTTCTACATCATATTCTTGTAAAGCGGTAACCAGTTAGCCCTTTTATCTCCTCATTCTCTTTGCATTAATAGTTGTCTCACTGCAAAGAATGGAAATATTATTTTGGTGTGAGTTTTTAGGAGAAATGGTATAAAATGATTTATAGCCTTAAAGGCAACAAATTATTGCTTCTCAATAAATGAATAATTTAATTCTGCACCTTGCAAATTGGAACTAAAAAATGATATTGGTGCTTCAATTTGTTGGTCATTAAGCTGTGTTAAAACATCTGCGTATGACGTATCCGATGAAAAAATATATAAAGTAAAAGGATTAAGAAAATTGGGGGTAGTCAAGAATGGAGCATTGATAATGGATTGTTTGATCAAATCAAATGCTTCTCTTTCATTATGTCCCCATTTAAAGACTAAATTTTTCTTAATCATGTTTTGTAATGGTAAAAATATTTGCGAAAAGTCAGGGACAAACCTTTTTACAAAATTAATTTGTCCAAGAAACGACTGCATAGCTTTCTTATTATGAGGGAAAGGAATTATTTTAATCTCTTCAATTCTTTCATGATCAATATAGATACCTTTCTTTGACACAATGAATCCTAAACGTTTTCCTTCATCTAAAGCAAAAAATGACTTCTTTGGTTTTAATGAGATCCCATACATTTTACATCGCTCAAAGACTTGCTTTTGGTATTTCACATGATTGGTTGATTGTTTAGATAAGACTGTAATGTCATCTAAATAAATAACCACTAATTTATTGATAAGCCCCCTAAAAGCTATCTCCATAGCTCTCTGAAAAGTGGCGCCTACATTAATTAATCCAAATGGCATCTTTTGATAGGCGTAAGTTCCCCACTTAGTCCTGAATGTAGTCTTTAATCTGTCATCTGGATGCACGAGAACTTGGTTATATCCCGAGAATCCATCTAGAAAAGACATAAGTTCATAACCAAATACTGTTTGCAGTACTTGTTCCATGGTTGGTAATGGAAAGTTGTCCTTTTGACATGCTTTGTTTAATTTCCTAAAATCAATATAAATTATAATATCACCACTTTTCTTCCTGATGGGAACCAAATTTGAAACCTATTTAGAATTTCTAACTGGAAAGATGGTCTCTGCTTTGAGGAGTTTGTTCAATTTTGTTTTGATTTGATTTTCAAGATTCGGGTGAATCTTCCTCAATTTTTTCTATATAGATTTCTCATCTAAAATCATCGGAATTGTGTGTTAAATCACAGAAGTGTCATATGTTTTAAGATTAGTGTAATCCCAAGAATGTACATTATTAACAACTTGATAAATGATAATCTTTCATCGGAAGATAGACCAAGACCTAGATTGACATTTTGAGGTTTGTTATCAGTTCCAAGATTCACTAACTCAAATCTTAAGGTAGAACTTTGAGTTTTTGAGTTAGCAAGTATTTTAAACCTATATTTCAGATCATATAGGTATTCTAACTTGACAACTGACTTAGGAATTTGATTTTCATCATGTTCTTCCTTTATCTAAGTGTCATGTTCATTTTCACCCAAAATTTGACTATCATAAGATCCTTCAGATGTAAGGAATCTATGATATATGAATCATTATTGAATACTCTCCAATTGGTAATATTGTTTGGAACAGATGGTCTAAAAATTAATTCAATGGAAAATATATCAGGACTAAATTATTGAGATGGAATTAACTTCGATGCTACATTAGCCAATAGATTTGCACTAGCATTTTGTATTCTAGGCACAGAAGAAATATTGAAGGCTAAGAAATGAATGGTCAATTCTTGGACTACTGATTGGTAATGTTTTAAATGTCCAGAATTACAATGAATGGCATTTCTTACCTGTCTAACAATGATTTTCGAATCTCCTAGGATTTTCAGATATTTGATGTTAAGATCAATTGCTTTGTACAAAGCTTGGACTAATGCTTCATATTTGACTATGTTGTTTGTGAAATCAAATTCAAGTCTGCAAGCTAACATGGTTTTTTCTCCTTCTGGGCTTATTAAAATGCAGCTAGCTCCCGCACCATCTTCAGATTTAGAACCATCAAAATAAAGATTCCAAAATAAAGAAATAACTACTGATTTATCTAGAAAAATTTTACATTTCGAAATGTCTGTCTGGGAAAAATTCTCGATTTGAGAAATAACTGCATTATCGAAAAAGGGTGATGGTTGAGCGTTGAAATTTCCCAAAAATTATTTTGACGAGTAATTTCCAATATATTATTATTGAATGCTACTGGATCGTTTATTCCTTCAATATCAGTGACTGTATGTTTCATGAAATTTTCACAGTCTACCCAGATTTGATTTGGCTTTCCATTGTATGGTAGCCACATATGTGATCAGTCTATTGTAAAATATCCATGAAGTTTTTTAGACCAGTCTCTATTTAATACTAAACTATAAAACTCAAGAATATCAACCACCAATATATTGATTATTTGAGCAACCTTGGGGTTTGATGACAATCTGATAGAAACAAAATTTATTTCTCCCATAACCTCTACCCTAGTTCTATCAAGTTGTACTATATGAAAAGGAGAACCTTGAGGAGTTATGTTCAACTTAGCACAGACTGATTTTGGCATTATATTAGAGGAAGTCCCTGAGTCTCTTAAACAATTATGAACGTTTTTATTATAGATCTCATAGGCTAAGAGAAATGGAGGATTACGAGAGATGGATGAATCACCTATCATAATCAAATATATAGAATATATTTTAGTTGAAGGAGAAGGTGGTTTACCCATTTCATTAGCAGCTTGAACTACTACTGGAGTAGACAAGGCTGAAGCAAGAATCACATTCAGATATCTAAGTAAGATCTTTTGTTGCTGCTTTAATTTAGTAAGTTCGTGAATTGAAATGTTGGCCCTGGTCTTCTTCATATCTTCAACTACATTATACTCAATAGTGTCTGAGACTACCATTGTTTTTTATGTAGGAGGAGTATATGAAGTGACAGGACTTGTTTGTGTAGCCTTAGCAGTAGAATTTTTACTTACTGTTTTATCCTTAGCAAGTGTTGAATTCTTCTGTTGTTGATTTGGCTGTGTTGCTTCAGTAGTATTTTTTCTCCTTGTACTTACATGTAAAGCTTCTTGTTGTTCTTCATTTTGTAGGATGAAATCCCACATTCCATTTAGTTCAACTTCTTCTTCTTCTTAATTTTCTTCTTCCTCTGTTTTCTCTTCTTCTGTATCTTGATCAGATTCGACGTTAGATATGATATTCGGTGGTTGAATATTAGAGGACTGATTTTTATTGAAGGGTTTGAAAGTATTTTTTGAGCTAGAACTTTCAGTGACTTGTTTCTTGATATCTGCCATCTCATTTGTCACAGAATTAAAAATTTCTGAAGACATTCTACTGTTGGGAAAAATACTGAGAGGGGGGGGTGAATCAGTATTTACTGCATATTCAAACTTTTTACCTTTTCATTCCTTTAAAACCCATACGCTACTTGTCTGAAGCCAACTAGCGTATATACGCGGATATCCTTCATAAAACTTGCGTATACACAGAGATCTAATTATGCCATTAGTTCTTCACTTATATCTTTCATCATTCATTCATTAGATGTTCTATAAACAGTAAGCATGGGCAGTAAGAACAGAATAAACCATCACACAAAGCATCACACATGAACACCAGGATTTTTTAGGTGGAAACCCAAATCGGGAGAAAACCACCGCTGCAGTTGCTCAGCCTTCAATCTTTTATTATAGAGAAAACATATTACAACATATGTGCTGGCGCAGACTTGACCAGCACGCAGGCACCCACCTGCGCTCGTTTACCAGCCTCTCCTGGAAGGGAGCTCCTACCCCCTGACTCGTTTACCAGCCTCTCCTGGAAGGGAGCTACGACCCCCTGATCTCGTTTACCAGCCTCACCTGGAAGGGAGCTACAACCCCCTGACTGAAGGCTACAACCCTCAGCACCACCTCGGACCACGTTTCATCAATTTTCACACTGGATCCAACAACTTCAATAGAACAACACTTGCAGGCCACAATTCATCATATTTCCAGACTGAACCCTTTTCATACTTTTAAGCACAAACATACATCATCAACAGATACATACCAATTCAGACAACCCATATTAGATAGCAGTAATACAGCAGAACAGATCAGATGTTTCCTACCACTTGCTTCAACAAACCCTAGTTTGCATACGCGCTTTCCCTTCACTGATGTCGCGTATATACGTGCTTCTGTCCACACAAACCGGCGTATACCTCAGTGTATATTTTATTGCGCATACGCGCTTTCTATTCGCTGAAGCTGCGTATATACGCGCTTCCTCCGCGGCAAAGTAGCGTATAGATCTTCAATCATTACAGAGCAGCATTCTTCATCAGATCAGATATTTAGTTCAGATCTACCTTTTTGCTTCAGACAGATGTTCGCCTTGATGCTCGCCTCATCACAGATCTAAGCCTTCCATCATCAGATCTAGCAAATACAAGAGCAATTCAGATCTAGATCCCCTTCTTCATCATTGGTGCATCATACATTCAGATTTATCATTCAAGTGTAACCCTTTCCATTCAGATATACTTCAGAGAGAAGTATTCATTCAAGCTCAGACATCTTGCACCCACACACATGTGATTTGCATAATGAATTTCATCTCTTTATATAGGTTTATCCTTTTTCAATACCATGAGCCCCTTTTTTCAATACCATGGGCCAAAACAATACCATGAGCCCAAAACAACCTGGACGGGGTCAATTAGGCGGATCATTACCCAATACAATGGGTCAATACCATGATGGTTACCCTTGGTTTTGCACTTTTTGAGCGCTTTAGCCCATACGCGACTTGGCACGTTCTTTTCCGCGTGCATACGCGACTTCCCCTAGGCCAATCCGTGTATACCAAGAGACATACTCTTTTCATCATATTTTGAGCACATTCTGAATTCCTTTCTTCATTGCCTTCTGTTCACACTGTAGATACATCAGATTTTCTTTATCAAGGACATATTCTAACAAGCACAACTTCATCAAGTAAGTTGTCATCATCTTCATCAAGAGGGTTGCCTTTCAAGGACAACACTTAGCATCATATTGTCAACAAACATCATATCACATCATAATTACATCGTTTACTAAGTCCATCAAGTCAAGTATAACTTCATCAGGTGGATTGCCATCAAGGACAACACATGTCAACAGTCAAGTGTCTTCATCTTCATTCAGTGGGTTGCCATCAAGGACAACACTCTGCATCATATTTCCAACAATCTCCCCCTTTGGACTTGATGGCAACCATGATGGTGTTTGGTTACCACAACAGATAGGTACCATGTCACTCTCTCAAATATGTCACTCTCCCAAATATTTGACATCATTAACTTCTCTTCATACAAACACCATGTCACTCTCCCCCTTTGACATCAAGGGCAAAGAGACCTTTTCATCAAACTACAAATATAACTTTTAAGACCAACACCAGAAAGTCCTCAAGAAAGAGAACATATTTCAGAACCATCATAATGCCAATACTGCATTATACTCAGCAAAGCTAATGCTCCCCCTGAATCTGTGCAACCAAGCAATCTTTCCAAATGACTAAGGCTCCCCTTTAGTTTGTGCATCCTGAAAACTTCCACCAACAAATCATCAAGGCATCTTCATCAAAACATTAGAAACAGAATTATGAGAACTGGAACACCACCAGAGATACCAAACAGTATCAGAGATACCAAACAGCACTGCAGCTGTGCTGAAGAGAGCTGAACCAACCAAAAATTTGTCAGCAATCAGACATACGCGGTTTTATGTGCATGAACTCGCGTACATACGCGACTGTGTTTCAGGAAACCCGCGTATCCAAAGTCACCTTCTAAAATTTATGCAGATTTGTTCTTTTGACTGGCAGAGAACACTCCCAGCTTCTGTCTTAGATGCTCGAACGCTTCCCTGGGCAGAGGTTTGGTAAAGATATCAACAGCTTGTTCTTTGGAGGTAACATACTCCAACTTCACTTTTTTCTCAAGCACTTGTTCACGTAGGAAATGATATTTGATGGGAATGTGCTTGGTTTTCGAATGCATAACAGGATTATTTGAGATACTGATGGCACTTGTATTATCACACATAATGGAGATAGGAGTTGCACATCTGATTTAAAAATCTTGCAAGGTTTGCATCATCCATAGGAGTTGAGTGCAACAAGATGCGGCAGCTACATACTCTGCTTCAGCTGTTGATAAGGCAATAGAATTTTGCTTCTTGCTGAACCAAGATACTAACCGGGGCCCCATGTAAAATGCACCACCACTAGTTCTTTTCCGATCATCAACACTTCCAGCCCAATCTGCATCAGTGTAAGCATGAAGAGTAAGATCAGCATCCTTTGGATACCATAGACCAAAGTCTTGAGTTCCTTGTAGATATTTGAATATCCTTTTGACGGCCTGAAGGTGAGACTCTTTTGGATTAGCTTGGAATCGTCCAACAATCCCAACGGCATGCATAATGTCTGGTCTGGTCCCAGTGAGATAAAGTAGACTTCCAATCATCGATCTGTATTCTGGTTGATTCACAGTGGGAGAATCATCATTAGAACTAAGACTGCATCTGGTTATCATTGGTGTACTTACAGGTTTGCATTCTTCCATGCCATACTTCTTCAGAATTTGCTTAAGATATTTTTCTTGTGATAGAAATATACCATCTGTAGATTGATGCACTTGCAAGCGAAGAAAAAATGTTAGTTCCCCAAGTAAAGACATTTCAAATTCTTGCTGCATGACAGAAGCAAATTTTTGACTCATAGATTCTTCGCTACTCCCAAAAATGATATCATCAACATATACAACTACAATCAATAGTTTATCATTTTCAACTTTTGTGTATAAGTTGCTATCAGCAGACCCCTTTGAAAATCCTTTTTGATGAAGATATTTGTCAAGGCGATAATACCATGCCCTTGGAGCTTGTTTGAGACCATATAGAGCCTTTTTAAGTCTACAAACAAGATTTTCATCATTTCCCAAAATGAATCCTTCTGGTTGTTCTATATATGCTTCTTCTTCTAGATCACCATTAAGAAAAGCAGATTTAACATCCATTTGATAAACTTTGATTTGTTGATAACTTGAAAAAGCAAGAAACATTCTTATGGCTTCAAGTCTAGCTACAGGAGCAAAAGTTTCTTCAAAGTCTATACCTTCTTGTTGAGTATATCCTTTGCAAACCAGTCTAGCTTTGTTTCTTACAACATCCCCATTCTCATTTAACTTGTTCTTGAAAATCCATTTAGTTCCAATGACATTTTTATCATGTGGTCTTGGTACCAATTCCCATGTGTCATTCTTTTC